>VZDJ01007753.1:24014571-24288787 GCA_008694505.1 Cyanoderma ruficeps | reverse complement strand
AAGGAAAGGAAAGGAGAAAGGTAAAGAAAGCTGGTTGGTTTGAATTCTCTCTTGAAGGTGGAATTAAATATATGTTTTTATCAGATGGACTAGCTGATTTTTGTAGGTTCCTTCCAATCTGGATTATTTGATGTCGTGTCTCCAGTGGATATCATGGATGTGAGATTAGTGCTTCTGATATATATGAAGTAGAAATTGCAATTGTATGTTTAATGTGTGTGAACAGGTGCATTTTGAAAACACTTTCCAGATCAAAACTCTCAGCTGAGTTGATCGCTGCAGGAAGGATTTCAGGATAGTGACCAAGCTTACTATACTACCCAGGATACTGGGTGGTATAGTAATATTCTCAGTTCTCTGAAGAACTTGTAAGGATGTGGAAAAGCTCATCTCTTAATCTGAATTCAGAAGTCTTCATCATAAAAGGCTTATAGATTTCAGAGGCAAGAAAAGATTTGAACTCAAGAATTTAATTTCATTGTAATTTCATTTTACTTTTAAATGGTAAAAAAAATCTAATATTTCAATACTTTATTGTGATTTTCCTCTACATTTAGACTGAGATTTAAATTCAAGTTATATTACACACAGTTCTAAATATTTCATCACATCTATATGTGTTCAAATTCATGTGTGTTTTAGATCTAAAACCTTGATCAGTGCTTTTTCTATTGACAGCAGAAATATGGCTGAGAATTCAGTGAACTCACACAAATTTTGCTGAGATCAGTGAAGCTCTAAAGAGATACAGGCAGTATATTTAACAGCCTTAGACATAGGTAATGAACTTGTAGTCATCATTGTTTTAAGATTCCACAAAAAACCCCAAAAACCCCAAACAAACAAACAAAAAAACCCTGAAAAAAATATATATGTCGGCTCAACACTTCTTAGTTTGCTCATAAATCATAGCTTTAGCTGTATTTTGTTATGTATATTTAGGAGCTGTAATCTCTGAAAAGCTTGCCAGGCATTGCCTGTGAACTCACACTAATAGGCATCCTAAACAGAAAAGGAACCTGAATACAGGGGAAATCACTGTTCTAAGAGCTCTGGCATGGTCCTCGTTGCCAGGGAAACCTCTTCTTTGTCTCTACGTGTTCAGAATGGCTGCCTCATTAGACACTGAACCTGATCATCAAGTTGCACTACCAGGAGGAAAAAATAAGGAATGGGAAAAGCTAAGAAGAGTTCCACAAATGTTTAAGTAAATGCCAAGAATAGGGGTAATCTTAAAGAAATCTCTGTGTAGCTATTATCATAATTATGTTCTGTAAGGGTAAATCTGTCCAGGCTGATTCTTTCCACATTCATTTCCAGGTGGAGGTGAGCAATTCTGGGTTGTCTTTTACTGAATTAAAAAAGAAAAAAGAGAAAAAGGAAAAAAGAAAAAATGTGAACGCAAAACTGGTGAATTGCATATTTTATCTAAAATGTATCTCTTACTTTCAAATATTGAAAAACACTTATTTAATAAGGTCATTCTGCCTATTTAACTGCCTGAGACATTGTTTTAGCATTTCTATAGCAGATTTTATTAATGGAGTCAGAAGCATAAAATGTCAGGGAGAAACCTATACGGGTGCATTTATTACTCAGATCATAAAGAGGAGTGGTGAAAAAATAGTAAAACTTGAAAATATATAGTGACAAGAGAGTTACTTTATGTTTACTACTAAGTTTTAATCAAGATACTAAAAACAGCACCACATAAACTTCTGAAGTGCAGCAGAGCTGGACGCAGTTTCAAGGCATTACTCATTGGCAATAAAACTATGAACCCAAGGTCCCGCAGGAGCTCAGCTCCTGACCTTGGCTGATGAGAGAAGGCGTTGAAAACAGGGCCAGAGCTTAACCTCCACCCTCTGTGGTTTATAAATATCAACATAAGGAAGGGATTTTAAAGTCATCATCCCAACGAGTCTGTTCTCTGAAAAGAATAATGAAATCCAAATCACGGGTGAAATAGTTAAGGAATGCCTGACGTTACTCTTGTTTATGAAGAGGGAAAGCAACCCAGCTGGACTTTTTATTTCCTATTTTTTTTCTCGACTGCACCAGATGTGAAACTGAGTAGTTAGGTGCAAAAACAAGAGGGAGCCTGTCCAGGTGGTCTGAGATTAACTGGTTGCTTTCCAAGAGCATAAAGAAATTGCATGGACTAAATTTACATATACCTGGAGCAATTTTCCTTCTTAGTAAGGGATAAGCTATGCTGAATCTCTGATGTTGCCTAAGTAATGGTATTCAAATTAATATATTTTCTTTTTTTAAAGAATGCCTTTCATCTAACAAACATTTCAGGGATTTTTTTTTCCTCCTCTGGGATAATATTGTTAAAACAAGACTTGCAGATTACAGATAGAAGAAAAGAGAAAAGAAATGGTTGAATGTAATTGACTATCTACTACATGTCAAGAACACAGTTGCTCTCCTTGGAAAGTAGTTCTTTTCAGTTCCATGGTGAAATATTTTCAAAATTCAATGAGAGTTGAGTCATTAATGTGAAAAAAATTGTTGAAACGGGGAGTTGAGGCAGAGAAAGCTATTCTGTAGGGCTCCTGTAACCACCAGAGTTCTTTCCTTTCTATACTTAACAGTTACACATAGAGAAGAACTAGAAGAAGATATTTAAAATTAATATACAAGGCAAGAAGGAGTAGCAGGAATGGTACTATAATATTATTTGAAGTGGGTCTGATGATCAGGTATGAAATAAGTGTCCTTTGTACCACTAATTTAATACATTTTGGTAAATACAGAGAAAGTAAATGGTTCCTCTTGGCTTCTTTTTTGAGCAAATACACACAAGGATACTAAGGTTTGGAAAAGAATAATAAAAAACATGGCTCGAATCTTAATGCATAAATGTGTGAGCCTAGATGTCTGTGAGAAAAGGTAATTAATGAAAAGATACAGCTATAACTGGGTAGTAGTTATAATCACTCTATTTTATTATGGTAGTCTAACTGAATCAGGCTGGAAATTATAGGAGTCACATTTCTAACTCCCATTTATGTTCTGAGCAGCAGGGTTTTTTTTCTTGAATTAATTTCCATTGACATAATTTCTTGATTGCATTAACAGACCCAAAATGCAAAGCCTTCTGTCTCTTTTCATTTTTGAAGGGGAATTTAGAAAAAGTGCTGAAGAGATTTAAGTAACCTAAGGATCTCTCAATGCAGAAAGCAGAAAACATTTAAGAAAAAAATTGTATACCTTTCAGTCCCAAATGCTTTACAGCTAAATATATACTTTCATGCACAAAAGAAAAAAAAAAAAAGAGAGATGCAAATGCAACTTTTGATTGTAAAGTTTTTCAAGTTTTGTAAAGTTTCTACAAAATATGTACTTGTCAGTGTGTCAAAAATAATTTTTCAATATACCAGACCATACAAGGTACCAAATGATTCATACTCCTTTATTTCACACACAGCGCTGCAACAGCAGCATTGTCAAAGTTAATCCCTTTAAATATTACACACCCAGTATGCATGATGGTGATGGATGCACAGTCACCACCACCATCAAAACAGAAACTTCTGGTACTAAAAACATAAGCAGTTCTAGTTGGATGTAGAAGACCACAAAGGCAAAAGGGCAGCTGTACAGACTGCAAAAACTCCTCAAAAGTCTCAAAGCAATTATCCTTAAGTCATCACTGAGTCCACAGACTGATCCTTGCACATACAAGTCAGCCTTTCAGCAAAAAAACACAAAATAAATAAGCAAAAGGGTTGGACCTTTGAGAGTGACTTAAATCACATGTAGATGACATATCATAGATGCCAAATATCCTCACAAGATCCATGGTCCCATGAGGCAGCATGTATCTTGCTCTCTGATGTCAGCATACGTCAAAGCCCACTGTAAGAAAGAAAGCAGCAGAACAGCTTCATCTGTATCCTATTATTTTTCACATTACAACGTGCACCCCTTATATAACCAACTAGAAACACTAAATGGGAGAAATGATGGAATTCCTAGGTCTTGCACAAGGCAGATGCAGGAAAATGAATGAGATTGTTTGTTTAAGGTTTAAGAAGTGACACAGAAGAAAGACACAGGTCTCCCACCTTAGCTGGTGTTGTAAGAACATGGTGAGTACCCATGTTTCTTGTTCATGTTTCTTTTGTCTCTTGAAAACCCAACTTTAGAGGCTTATGCCCATCTTCTTGCTAAGACACCTGCATTAACAGACACAATTATGAGAATCTTAAAGTTTGTATTTTAGTCCAGTGTGAAAATTGCAGTCTGTTGTTTTTCTTCTCTATGTCTCTTTTTGGTGAGTGTAAGCGACAAAATTACTTTCTTAAACCTGGAAAGATGAATCAGATATATAAACTAGAAATTTGTCTGCCAAATGCTTATTATTCTACCAGAGCCCCCACATAACACCCTCTGGATACTTGGGATGTAATTTCACCTTTAAAAGGAAGTATTCTTATCCATCAATTGATATTTTTAAACACCATATTGTCACTGCAAAATGAAAATCACTGATGACTCTTATAAAAATTTGGTACTGGCAGAGCTACAAAAATAATCTTTCTAAGTGTTAAGCCTTGGGACATAGTGTTTATGCAGTCTAACAACAACTCTTGTCTCAGCATAACATATATTAAAAATGTAGAACACAGTTCAGGGATTATTTTTAGGGTTTTTTTTTCCTGTCTCTATGGTTTTCCCTTTGAAATTATCTCTGAAACAATAGTATTGCATGCATATTTGTGCTTGTTATTCCAGGCATACTCAAGAATATTTGAAAGGATTAAAAAAGACACTTGCCATTCTGAGTTAAATGTTTTAGCTTTTTTTGCATGGACATCGCAGGTGAAAGCCAAACATTAAATAATAAAAAAAGAGAAATTAACTTGTTGGTAGCAACCTACCGTTTTCAGTCTTATTTCCAATCACACCGAGACAGAAAGTAGCCCTGACAATTCTGTGACTGCTCCAGCCCATTGTAAACAGGAGGTGGCAGTTCTAGTCTTTGATCCAATATGCTGCAGTGTTATAAAATGGCAGTAACTAGCTAGGGAAGACAGTTCCACAATATGCAAGCTAAATAGCTGTTCCACGGCTAGCCAGAGCTGCTTCCCCTTTATTCCCTTTTTGTAGAAAGCTAAAATGTGTCACACACAGAGAGAAAAAAAAGAATAAAATAGAGCAGTCTTCTGACAGCCCAGAATTGGTACTGTGATAGAGACTCTAGAGCTAACTACACTGCATGCAAGGCTTTTTATTTTTTATTTTTATTTTTTCTCTTTTTTTTGTTTTTGTTTTGTTTAGAGTGTGCAAACACATAAAGATTGCCTTCATAGGGCTTTTGTCAAAAAAAAATCCTCTATTCATCTTGTGCTCTGTCTCATGCATTAGTTTCACAAATCGTTCTTATCACAGGAAATACTTTTATTCTAAAATACCAAAATTTCACTTAATACTAGATCAATAATACCCCTCCCCCAATATATGACAGGTGAAATCTAGCAGGAGTAGCTCTAAAATCCAGTGCAATCTATTCAACAGGCCATTATTTTTTAATTTCTGATGCCTTTCTGAAATACCGCTGAATTGCTGAGAAGACATTCCTTTAACATTAAAGCAGCTTCAGGATGAAACCGTCTCTGTCGGCTCTAGTTATGGAAACGAAAGCTTTAACCTACGTGTTAAAAAGCCCTGTGACAGTAAAGACCAAGAGCAACGTAGTGCCATTGGAAAGTCTTTCACCATAGAAAGAAAATGGCAGAACAAGGGAGATAAAGGGATGTGAAGGATGCAGTCTGACATCTAAGAGAAACTATACGAACAAGCATTGTATTTACTGCCTTTTAGCCCAGCTCAATGTCTAATCATGACAAATACCAGGAATCACAGCAGAAATATATTAAACAGTCACATCGAGAATTTTATAGAATTCCTGGAAACTGGGTGGAGGTGAGAACTACTGAAAGCACCTGACATTCAGAATCCTGCAGAGTAGCACATATCTGCAAGGTGCAAGTCTCCAGGAAGTTGTTTAAAGTAATTGCCAAACAACACACTTTCTTAGGAGGAGTCTCGGAATGCTTCATTTTGATTGAGTAATTTTTGCCTTTCTGCTATTCCGCCTACATCATTTCTCTAAGTAACTTCTCCAAGTAGAACAACTGCTTTGTACTGTGGTGCGTGAAACTAGGACAAAATGTCACGGCCATAGATAAAATATCCTACTGTTCCCATCATGTCGTCCAGTGGGAACTCCTACAGTCAGAGATTCAGCAGTGTACATTAATCTTCACAGTGTTATACAAGACATCACTAACTCAATTCCCTTACATCCTCACAATGGAGTATGTTCAATTGTAAAAAGATAAGGCATGAGTCTGATGTTGTTAATCAGACAGGCACATACTCTGGCATGTTTCACAATAGGAAGAGAATACAGCTCATGACTTGTAGCTATGGAAAACAATAAGAATGTTAAGGGCAGTACTGAATCAAAGAAGACATCTGGTTATAATTGTAAAAGTATTGTAGAGGCAGGAAAGCCGTATGGTAGTACATGTCATTCTGCCGGGATCTTTCTGAGAGATTTAGGAAGCATTGAAGGGATTTACACACAATGAAATTCAGTTTAATTACTGTGCATCAGCTGAGCAATGGTAACAGTCCCCAAGAGTGCCTTATGGCCAAAATCAGGTCTGCAACACTGCTTACCCTTCTTCACATTCCAACTAAACTCTGCTTAATGACATCACATTTACTGAGCACTAGAGGAGCATAGTTGAAGAAGTTGGTGGCTCTTCTGATACATAGTACCTTAGGCTGTGTTGATCTACATTTCATTGGAGTATTTCCTAAAAAAAAAGTATTAAGGCAGGGTAAAATCAGCACTGCATATCCTAATTAGAGGGGACATCCTTCAGACCAAACTTCTCACGCAGAGGAATGGTAAGAACTAAGAGGTTGTGCAAAAATTCACAGATGTTCTGGGTATAAAACAGAAAAAAAATAGAGTATGACTCAGGTTCTTAAATGCCTGTTCTAAGTGGAGGTATGTGCCTTCCTGTCTGCAACAAAGATCCATCTATTTAAGGTTTTAATTTTATTACATTAAGACATTTTCATAGTCTCCTTTATCCATGAAAAATAAGATCAGCCTCCAACTGCAACACTCACAAGGAATAGTGTTACTTGTTCATAAGAAAGAGATTTGGAGCCAGAACTTGAATTTAATTTCCCTGTGTATATACAGAACCAAGATATCCTGGAGCGATTTGAGAGGTTTTTTTCAGCGATTCCACTGAAAATTGTATCACTTTTGCTTATTTATCTCAAATTTCCTGGGACTAAAATCTCAATGACTCTCTATGCTACATATCCCTGACAAATGCTTGAAGAGCAACCTACAGAGTTTTAGTCTTTTTTCTCTCCTCTCTCCCATACTAATATTCTGTCAAGCAATAAGCACAGCTCTGTCTCTGAGAATCTTTTGTCTTAGAAGATCAGTTAGCGTTTGGGAGATCAGTGCTCAAATTCTTGCTATGCAAGCACTGGATGCTAATTTCACACACATGAGCTCCATGTGGCTCATGGTGGCGAGCAGACACCTGGACAATGCAGCGGTGCCCTGAGCAGGCAAAAGCAACCAGCCCTCTTGCCAGGCCTGTTCTAGGGATCACACTGTCAGTGTTACTTGAGGTCTAGGGGTAGTTATGATAGCTATGTAGCCTTGTAGATGTTGCCTGAGAGAGGATGAAAAATGGAAGCATGGAAACTGAGGCAGACAGAGAGAAATGTGGCAGTTCAGAGACTGAAAAGTAATGTGGTATTGGTACCTCTCTGAGAAATAAGATTTATAAAGCTCTTGTTGAAGCTCAGGTATGTAAACTGTCCTGATAGTTTCGATGAGCCTAGTGATGAAAAAACTAAAGTGTGTGGTTTGATACCTCCCATAAGAGACAGATTACAATATATGTAATATGAAATCTCCACTAGATTTTTAAAACATTTGAAAAAAGCTTAGAAAGAGATATGAAGACTTAGACACACCAACAAATTGCTAGAGCTAAAAAGCCATTCCATGTCAGCTGAGACACTATAACTTCACAAAAATTCTCTGTCATTGCAGATGTGAATAAATCAAATTATTGCAATTTTGCAAGAGCAGAAGCCCACACATTGACAGGAGAGGAGATGGGAGGAGAGGGGATTAAATTGAAAAAGAAAAGACATATGCAGAGGGAAGAGAATAAAGAAACCACCTGCCATTGAGAACCAAATAATTGAGAAAAATTTCAAGTATAAGATCATGGTTTCTAGAAGCAGAGAGACAGTAGTTATGTGAAAAATACTAATCTAAACAAAGAAATAAAAGCAGGACAGTTCAAGGGGTTGAATTCTATACTAAAGGTTGGATAATCTCACAGTAAACAATACATTTTTTCTTTCTGACTTTTTACCAACTCAAATTTGTAAAGTGCTTCTGTAAGTATTTCTAAAATGGTTTCACAAGAGATTTTATTCCTCTCCACATTAGATATGAAAGTTTCTGTCTTAATTTACTCACTAGGCTCCTACTAGAACTCTATACACAGTGAGCAGATTTGCCTGATAAGTTACCAGAGTTATTTTTTCTGCAAAAACATTGAAATGTCCCTTTTTTCTTTTACTTTTCTCCATTTTTTTTTCTCTAAACCACATAGAGTCATAAAATCATTGAGGTTGGAACAGACCACTTAAGTCATTGAGTCCAACAATTAACAATTAACAATTAACATGTTCACCTCTAAATCATGTTTTCAAGTGCCATATCTTTTCATGCTTCTTCAATATTTTTATGATGGTGTTTGCATCACTGCCCTAGGCAGCCTATTTCAGTGCCTGACCAGCCTTTCATTGAAGACATTTTTCCTAAGATCCAACATAAATCTTCCCTGGCACAATGTGAGGCCATTTCTTGTCCTGTCACCAGCAGCGTGGAAGAAGAGACCGATCCCCATTTCTCTACAGCCTCCTTCCAGGCAGGTGTAGAGAGCAATAAAGTCTCCCCTGAGCCTCCTTTTCTCCAGGCTAAATAACCCTCAGCTCACTCAGCTGCTCTTCATGACTGGTGCTTCACTGCCAGTCCCCAGCTCTGTTGTCCTGGAGTGGACACACTCCAGCTTCTCAGTGACTTTTGTGTATTGAGGTGTCCAGAACTGGACACACGGTGTGAGGTGTGGCCTCACCAGTGCTGAGAATGGGGACAATCACTGCCCTGGTCCTGCTGGCCACAGCATTCCTGATATAGGCCAGGATGACACTGAGCTAATGTGTGTGAGATGCATATTCTCCTTCACTGCCTCCTTGATGTTGCCAGTTGCATTCTTCTCACTTTAGTCACTAGTTTCGCTTCATGAGCATTAGACTGCTTCGTTGGTTATGACTCATCAGAAAGGTAAAATCACACCAATTCCTGCTCAATGTCATTTGCTCTCACTTAAATACCAAGTTTTTCCTGTTCCTGAGATATCAAATATGTTTTATTTTCTGGATATTACAGTAAAATTTGAAACTGCCTTTTCTTAGTTCCGTCAGAGGAGGGATCAAGGTTGTGGGTTTGTTTTTGCTTTCAATTCTTAATGCAATTTCTAACTATTCTAGTGTGTTTTTTTCCTGTTATGAATCAGTTTGTTAAATAATTGTTGTCTAATTTAAATCAATCTTAACATTTAATCAATGCAATTATCCAGATTTTAGCACACAAGTTATTATTCGCAGTAGTAGTTTTGTTTAAAACAAGTTTTTCTGTTTAAAACAAATTTGTAGATGCCAAGTATGTGATTGAAAAGGAAAACTGATTCCTGCAAGTAACTGCAAGTATGCAGACTGTCATTAGCATAGAAGTAGCATTGGTAGCAGTGCCTTATTTCCCTTTTAAAATATAATAAGAAAAGAGAAAAAAAAAACTTTTGTGGTATATCTTCATCCATTAATCTTTAGCACCAAAACCTTACAGGCACAGTGACAGACACAGAGAAATTCTTATATTTCAAAAAAGGTCAATCAAAAAACAGACAAAAGGTAAAAGTACAGTCAATAAATAATCTTATAAGACTAAACATTGCACTCATCCTTTTTAAGTCACTCATTAGTCATCTACAGTGGCCTCAGTGACATTTTTAATGTATTATTTCAAAGTTCTTCCCTTATTATTGAGAAGGGAACTTTTTTTAACTTATAAAGCTCCATCTGTAGTCGAGGTCTGGTTCACCATAAATGAGCAATTTCCCAGTGGACAAGAAACTACTGTGACAGCAACATTAATAATACCTTTGAACATCTACTGCCCCATTTTTTTTTTTTTGAGACAGTTTTAGGGGAAATGCTGGGAAAAAAAGAAGGAAAGAAGAGGCAGGAAAGGTTAGAAAAGGTTATTTTGTGACTAAAGCTAGTTGAGTTATTATTGTTTAACGTTCCATCTTTTAAATTATTGCCTTAGAATTACAATCCTACACCCATTGTTTTAGTTTCAGTAGTAGGAGATGCATCTTTGCATAATAGGCCATTTTTTAAAGTATAACATTTCTAAAGATGGTTGAAGGACTTAGGTAGCACTTTTGAACCCTAAAGACATTAGATGCCTTTTGGGCATTGTGTAAAATTCCTGGAAATGGCTTGGATAGCCATGTAATTTTTTGATTTTCCTCTCTCTGCTCTTGATATCCAACAGACATTAAGCAGTCTAATATAAGCATCTAATTTTAAAGGTTTTTCCCTCATGAATGTAGTGTTCAATATGTTCCTTCTGCATTGAAACCATTCACATTGAATTTATACAGCTACTGAAAAAATATCTGAAGAGATGTATTCTTTATAATCTAAGAATTTAAAAATCTTAATTTTGACAAACTATTAAATTATTTAAGTCACAGAGCCTTATTTTCAGAATGTCCCAATCTATGAATAGTTTGTCCTATATAAAGTTACCATTTGGCTGTAATATTATTCATGGAATGTATTTTATCTATTCACACAGGAGATCTGCTTTTCAGGTGTTTGGTGGCAGTTTCACAAGGACTCTAATGACAAATATCCAAATGTAAATGATTAATAAATCAGTTATGCAGTTTGAGAAAAATACTCTGCTCAGTGTATTTAAAAAGTTAAGAAACTTTAGAGTTAGGAATACAGAGGAGGTTAAACACTTGGCAATAATTTGTTAAATGCAAAAATTAATTTTTTAACCACAATAACAAATAAATAAAGGAAGAAATACAAGGAATTCAGATAAAATAAGAATGTTCAAGGTCATTGAAGAACTAATAGGAATGTGAAAAAAATGCAATTTTTTTCTGACAGCAAAAAGTGGAAACCAGAGATATGTATGAAATAATCAATGATCAAATAAGCATATATGAAAAATAAAACAAAGAAATTTCCTATCCTGGTTCTGTGATATAAGAGCAAAATATAACTAAATGATAGAAGGCTTGAAGTAAATAAAATAATATAGTTCCTTACAAAAAATATTAAGTCAGCGAGGCAAAGAAACTGAAAAGTGCAAAATGAAGACTGGGTATGCGATTCCTAAGGTGGATCAGTGGGCCAACTTTAACCAAAATGGTCTGGAGGAAAGAGAGAGCCCAACCTGTCCTGGACTAGAACTAGAAACATGAGAGAGAGCTCAGGCAACACACCAGAGCAAGGCAGTATTTGCTGGGTGACAGGTGGGTACAGCATTGAGTAGGATAACTTTGTAAGAGAAGGTTCTGTCTCACATGGTACTTGATTTTGCCATCTGTTTGGGGGTAGACTAATCATACTCAGACCAAGATAAAAAGTATTTCAGTATTTATTGTATTCTATTTCCTTTAAAATACTGTATGAACTTCTTGAGCAACAGCGTTTGAGACTGAGGCTAAGAGAAAGAAGAAGTTATAAACATGGGAAGAGAAACGTTGGTACACAAGATATTACATCGGTGGCAGTATTTGGGAAATATTCTTATGACCTATATTTCTAATTACCAGTAGTTTAAAAAGTTTTGTTTCTTGCAGGATTACATGTGTGAGAAGATAGTTTTGTACCTATCAACCATTTTTCTCTCTCTCCGGATGCTGATCTGAAAACTGATGTTTGCAGAATAGTACGTGTCATACTGAGACATTATTTTTCTACTATCACCCAGTACAGTAATACTCTAAGAAACAAAACAAAAATAATTTTTGAAGTCCCCAACCATAACATGCATACTTTGCTTTGTAAAGATACTGAGAACTTCTAAAATCCTAATGCGAATTAAATTCCAATGCGAATCTTCAATACAAAGTGACATTGTTGAGAACTCTTTAAGAGACCTGTGGACACCTGCCCTCAGAATCTTCATAAACTTACTTCAGAGAGAGAATAAAAGCATTAGATCCAGAGCAGCAGCAGCTGGCCCTGACTGGGTTCATGCAGTATTAAAAACTATTTAGCTGTCAGCTTAGCCATGATTACCATCTACATACATCTGAGTCCATGCCAATTGTGAAGTGGGTCTCTTTCTCTGAAATTTAGGGACACTACCACAGATAATTAATTCATTATTATGAACTGAATTCACAACAGTTTAATTAAGATTGCAGATCAGCCTCAGGGCTGACTATTATTATGGCATAGATGATTATTTAGAAGCTGAATAGCACTGATCTGGACATGCTAGATAAGACACTTGGAAATGGCCTCGTCTTTACCATGGTATTTGAAAATCTCTAGCCTGACTTCCTGGCATCATGTATGCAGCAAAAGCTTTCTGTATATACGTGAGTAAAGAACAGTCTTTGGAGATGGGTTCTGAACAGCAGAGATCTTTCAACATAACTTTCAGTGCTCAGTAACTATAGAGTGGACCAACAAATTTGGGAGACACAGAAGGTGCAGGATTATAAAAATCATGAATAACCACAGTGCCTGGTGAAGAGAACAGTATTGAATCTTCTCACTCCAAAGTTAAAACTCTCAATTTTTGAACCAGATAAACAATAATTAAACATATTCATATTACAATCAGTTTGAAACATTCAAAAATGGAAAACACATGCACTCCAAAAAAAATTATAACTATTATCAAGGAAGTTTTTATAACAAAAGGAAATTGGAGTATCACTTCCCTGTGTATACCAGCTCCAGTCCCTGTGTATAGCAGAAACTCTGAAAAGGAAGTGCCCTTTCTCCACCAGATGATTGAAAATAGCAGGTGATGAGACATGGGTTTGCTATATTTTGACAATAAAATATAAACTTACAGAAAAAGTGAGCTGTTCTGTTCCTACTTGTTGTGTTGTATTCATTTGTTTCTGGAGCTTGATTACTTGGGTACAGCAAAGAAACAATTCCCATGAGCTATTTTCTCATTTTGAGAACAGAGAGAAATAATATCAAGTGCTGCAAGGAAGAAAGGGTGACTAAAGCTGGGAGTTGTGAGGGTGGAACATTTCTTATAACCCTCTAGGGTCAGTTCCCCTCTGAAGATACCCCTAAGCATTCAGAATCTGTTGCTTTTAGTAAGAAAGCTTTTAATAGATTTATTTGCTGTAAGGAAGGCTATGGAAGAAAAAGAATGTTTATTCTATTCTTTCTCCCATGTCATCAACCAATTTAGAAGATGAATTTCAGTTACGGAAACTTTATTACTGGTGATACTTGATTAAAAAATCCAAGCCAAATAAAGTCACACCAGACCAAAGCAAACCTTGCCTTTTTCACTTGTAGGTCACAAGTTGATTGGAGCTGGCAGTTAGAATAAACTGTCCTTCCATTCATACACAAAGAAGGTATTACCTGCAAATCGCTGAGATAATAAAAGCTGTACCCCCCAACACACTTTAGAAAGGGGTTCTCCAGAGAAGAGTAAAACTTTCAGCAAGAATTGTTTGTGTTCCTGGTGACATTTTTTCTACAAAAGAACCTTAGCTTTTTTCCCCGTTTTCTTTCTCCACTGCTTTCATACAAGAAGTGGTGAACTGGCACATTTGTGCCATTCATTAAATATTAAAACCAATACGAACATTGCCTAATTTCCCAGAAAAGAAACCTTATTTTATATAGTGCTGGAAAATTAGAAACCTGATATTACTTAATCACATGTTAGAGAATGTAAATTATGGAGGAATGACTATGTAAATACAACATTTAAAAAGACAGTTATTTAAGAGAAAAAAAGTTTAGAAGTGTTTTGTTTATGCTATTGTTTATAAATTTATTAAAAATTTTAACATCCAAAAAGCAAGACTTAAGTAACTTGAAGTGATTTGTGTTTTTACCTGTACATACTTGAGTTTTTGCGACTGTTTGAAAACCCATAGGCACATGAGACTGGTCATGTACCTGTGTACTTGGAATATAAAAATTTCTTTGTAGATTATTAAGCGTCTGCCCTTAATTTCATAGAGATCACACTCCAAGGACATACAGCAAATAATCTGTGTATAAAGCTTTGATCCTCTTCCTGATCAAGCTAGCTTCACTATTGATTCCTTATTATAATTTATTTAACATAAAAGCTGTTACATAAGATGGTTAAAGTTGCTTAATGAGCTAACCGATTAGGGAGAAATGAATTTGAGATCACTTTGAACCCAAAGAACCAAAATTTATGAGGTTTGGGGTCCTGGAGGAAAAGAGTAGAGCACAGTTCTTTAATTAATAGGATATTTGGGTAGAAAAGATATTAACTACTGAACAACTTTGATTTTTTCATGGAACTGGAACATGAAATGAGCTCATTCTTTGCCTTTACTTATGCCCTTGACACTAAGCAGAATTTGCCTTATGGCAGACTGAAAGCCCCTCATGCTAACACAGACTAAATTTCAATTGTTTTTTATTTTTAGTATAAGATCAGAATAGAACTACTTAATCAAATAAAGTTATAGAGAAGGGGACAGAACAGAAAAACTGTGCTTTAAAGTATAAAAGGAAAGTTTCCTTATGACAGTCATTATCACATTCATTTCTGTATCCCATTTTTAAACCAATAGGACCTAATTTAATTTCACAACTTTTTTTGCACCTGAATACATTAATGTACGTGATTTTTAATCTCTAACAAAATAAAGGAGGTCACAGCAAAAATCTTTGCAATAGAATGATAGGCAAAGTTAGCAGGGAAAGGTGTTTACAAATCAAATCTTCGTAAAACACCTTGTAAAATTTTCAGTTGTTATCTCTGTTTGAATGCCCTAAGCCTTGCTATTTCTTTTAATAAAGGTATAATAAAGACATAAATAATAATTCTGGCACTTTTTTCCACACTATCAGATTATAAACAGTCACAGCCACTGTCTCCGCCATCTTGTCTTGTACTGTATGCAGTTGTATAACATTTGAGCATTCAGCCAATTAAGACAATATCAGGATGAAAAATAACTTAAGAAGTATTGCTAATACTCAGTGTGCTGATATTTGACAAAAATTCTGGCAACCTTTTATATACATATGCAAAACACCAAATTAATTAGAGGGGATATGCATGCTACTCTGTTGCTGTGGCAGAAAACCTGTAGAAAATAGCCCTTGTTTAGCTCTAAGTGCCACTATCATTAAAAGGACATGATGTAGAAAATTGAAGAAAAATAGAAATAAAAGCTATCTTGAAAACTAACTGTGCTTTTTAATATTTTCTTCCCTTAGGAAACTTTTTCTTCACTGGTAATTTATGAGAAAAGTATAATTAGGTTAACTTTTTTATTTTTCATGACTCCTCTCACAGAAATATAGATGATCCACATTTGAAAAAAAGTCTTTATTTCTGATGTTGGCTTTTAAACATTTTTTCAATCTTAAAAAACAGTTTGACTGAAACAGAATATCTGTAGAAATTACAGTGGAATTATAATTCTCACTGTCTAAGATTTTAAAAAAAATGTCACGTAAGAGACAATGTTGACTATACCCCCTACATGGTCTGTTAACCACTGAAAATCTATCTGGAAAAAAACTTGGAATTTCAGGTGAGAAAATGTGTCTTTAAGACAGTATGTCTCAGTATGGTTAGTTGTTTTAACTCCGCACGTTGATAAAAAATAATGCAATTCTCCACTGACGCATCACTAAACATAAATTCTTAATTATGTTCTTTGACACCCAAATGAGGGATTTTAATTCTTAATTATATCTTTTTTTTTTCCCTCTCAAGGAAATAAGAGTAATTTCAGCTTTGATCCAGCCTCCTAAATTCATCTTCCTAAGGTATCAAAGCTACTATTGAAGCTACTGAACTGAAGTTCAGTTCACACTGCAGACAGTCTGCCATGTGTTTTTTCTTTTCAAAGTGCCTTCGTCACTTCTGAACATTTAGGAGGCTGCTGCATTTCTGCTTCCCCAGTGCTCAGCTTGGACTTTTCTACTGTCATTCCCTTTCAGCTATGACCATGAGTAAAGTAATTTTCTTGTGTCATTTTCTTGAAGTCATTCTATGTTGAAGGTGGTTTTCACTTCATAATCGTCACAAAAACTTCAGCGTGTAGTCACCATAGAACAGAAGGGCACAGCACACCTGTGCCTTCTCTGAATAGCCACATAACTAACAGCCAGTAGACAGGGAAACAACTTCCCAAAGGATAAAAACACTAACCAAAATCAAAAAGTATCTCATTCCCTAAAAACTGGTCCACATAAAATTATGGAAAATTTATGTAAACTTCCTAGCCCAGTAGCCTTCAAGGCGTCTGCTTGACATCACAGGTGTCTGCATGCAAAAGCCAAGCCCAATTTTGACAGAATTTTTCTCAGGAATTTTGACACCTTCTGGATTTATAGTGGGTTTATGCAAGGCTCTTGAACTATTTTTGGAGAGAGACAAAAAAATGATAATGTAACAGAAGAGGCTGGGAGAGGATTTAATGCTGACAAAGGTGTCTGTATTTTGTATGCCAATCAGGATCTCTCTGCTGTATAGAATCTGTTGATGTATTAGTTCTGTCAGACCTTTAGAACCTGCTAACACTACTCATGGGATTCATCATATCCAAATCTAGCCCGCTCTGTTAGAAGAATATTTCATTCAATCACAGAGTTTCCTGATGGCACTGTTAAGGTTAATGGAAACTTCAAGTAAAGTGCTGAAGAGAGCTAAAATAGGATTTTCCCTATTAAATATGATACACAATTTTTGTTGAATTTTTAGTGCTTCAGACAATAATAAAAGTTATCCTGAAAATTGTCTTTAATCTTTTATGCACCCCATTAAAAAAAGCTGAAATTTAGCTTTTGGTATTAATAAAGGTGATGATAATCTTGCCAAAGATTTTGGAAAAGATGAAAGTAATATCTCTAGCACAATTACTTTTATCAGTGAATGCAAACTGAGATAGAATACCGGCAAATATTCAATTCTCAACTGCTTGAATTAGTTTTACTGAGAAGTACATTTTGCCTAATGTCAACAAAAATAAGATAATAGGAATCACAGGGTTCAGGGGATAAATATTTACTCAGTCAGACTAGAATCCATACTGTATTACCAAAGTTGAGGGTGGTGTTATGCTGTGATTCAATTAGTTAGCTAAAATGCTATAAAACCTAACAACAACAGAAGAAAAAGGTTCAGTATTGCTCTTGGTAATGGGGAAGAAAAATCTTTAAGTGGCAGTTTGTAAATAAATTGTAAATTCAGTGGCCTATATTTTAAATAAATCTCAGGGTAATAGCTTCAGAAATGTGCTGGACATGAACCTTACTTCAGATGAAAACTAGGAACATTTTGCTCAAATTAGCTTTTTGGTTTGTTATTAGTGACACCAATTGCCACAGAGACAGTTTTCCTAAAGATGAAATTAACCTATTAAAACCTATATTCAATTTGTTAACAAGCATTGCACTTAAAAGCAAAATTCTAATTATGTATATATTAACAAGGAACTTTCTAAGTGATCTTTAAGTACAAAGAATTATTGTGTTGTAAGACACAACTTGCATAATGAATGGACAACTTTCACAGAGTTGAAACATAAGCTATAATTTTAACAATGATGCATGGGCTAAATGATGGGTATCATCTTTAGAAATACAATTTTGATGTCAATAAAAGTACAGTTTAAAAAAATCCTCTTTATATTACCTTGCATTTTATTAAATAGAAGTATTTGAAGAGGAAATACACATCTAGCATGTGTTAGGAATCATTTGATACAGACACTGAGGGAAACCTAAAAATAATTTCAAATAATTTTCATAATTTCCCATGATTGTGAACAAACTTTGTGGAGAAGGACTAGTTAGCACAGCCATTGCTGCAGTCTGAAATAGATTAGAGTACTAAGTGGGGGGAAAGTGATATGAGAAACTGTACCAAGTTAAAGTATCAGGCTTATCACTGTAACACATCTGAAGCACTTATTTTTCCTGCCTCTGCAGCATGTGTGACTGTAGCCAATGCACCCATAGGAGTACAATCACTCAAAAAATTCAAGGCAAGCTGGTTGGACAACCAGCTCAGCAAGCCATTTCAGATTGCAAACAATGTCTAAGTTGCCTTGCTCTGTGTCTCACAGCAAGAGAAATTTGGTTTCTCCAGACTCCCAACTGGATGTATCAACCCTCAGATAAATCTTTTTATACATTATTTGTGCACATGATAATGAGTTATCCCCTGCAACGAAGCACTGCTGTCTTGATGAACACACTTATAAATTTTATAGAAATTGTGTCTTGAAATATAAAGCTCACGTCAACCTGATATTCAAATACTAAAGATATTCACTAGTAACTGTGCTCTGAAGAAAAGCTTAACACAAAAGGAGACAATAGCAATCAGAAGAAGCACATACCTACAAGAAAATTCAGGTGTAGCTGGCATTTTGTAAAAGTAAACAGACTGAAGTTCTTTCTAATAAAGAGAGCTGAATGCCTGCTGTGCACATTCTGGCATTTTCTGGATCACAGAAGCATGAGAAACAGTTGAAATTTCTAAAGGCTTTCATAAAAAAAATGTTTGATTTAATTTATAAGGTGGAATTTTGAACTTGTGAAAGCTTGTGGAAAAATTTCCTTAGGCTACAAAGGAACTGAGTTTCCAGTAACCAGGATTGTTTCAACACCTGACAGGTCTGTACCAACAATAAGGGAGAAGGCGGCACAGGGAATTTTTAGTACTGTTACCAAAAGCTTTTCCAGTGATGAATTCATATCAATCCACATTTTAAACAGTAACTATTGTGGAAATGAAAGGAGAGAGAAGAAAAATATATTTTTGCTTCTGGTATATTTAAATTAAGATAAAAAGATAAAGATCTGTGCTTATATTCCTAAAATCCTTCTTTTTACTAGCAGTGGTGTAATCAAATCAGATTGCAGGACTAGAATGAATGTGGAGAAATTATAAAATATTTATATAGCCTTTATGCTGTGGTTTTGTGTTTATGAACATTTCCTGATTTTTTTGCTTTTTTTTCAGGCTTCTGCATTTTCATTTTAACTTAATTTGTCCAGAATGTTAATATATTAAATTAAAAATGCTAATTTATTAAAAAAAATCAAAAAAGAAAGAAAGCTTTTTCTTTCCCCACCCAATGGAGATGTCTCACCCAAACTCAGATGAACAGCTCTAAATTCAGAAGTTTTGTATAAAAGGACATCCTCCTCTTTCTACTTCCTTTTAAATGCTGTATCTTCCTCTGTGGAAGATGCTGTATTTTTACTTGGGAAGGAGGTTTTGTTATAAATCACAACCTTGTGAGGCAAGACTGGACAGAAAGAGAACTAGAAAATACTTAAGGGAAAATATTCAGCATGCAGTCAGCTAACCACAAAAAGATGGTAACATTTAGCACGTTATTAACATCAATGGGCAGATTTAATATAAGAGAAATAATATTAAATGGCTTGAAAATTAAAGCAGGAATTATAGTTTGTTCTCCTGTATTTAAAACCAATCAAATATGTTTAGTTAACATTTTGAATAGAGTTTTAAAAATGTTTGGCTTATACAAGATGCATTTTAACATAGGTATTTTTATCTAGTTTGACACTGGCAGGGTAAAGTGAATCATTAAAACATTTATCTTGGAAAAATGTTGTAGTTTCTTTCTGGAATACTGACTATGTTTTGCCCATCTTCTTTCACCATTTTTGACATTTTGGTAATGTCTTATCCACACCATGATGTCTAGTGATGAGTATCTCACACCGTTGCATGATTTTCACATATGGATAAAGAAGTCAATATTCAGAAACAGAGCAAAGCAAATATTAAATGTATTTTAAGTAAGCCAATTTCAGTTAGTTAAATATTTCAGTCTAATTTCTGGAGTCAAGGCATGAGTAGTTTTCTCCAGGCATTCACAGGTTTAAATATGGGGAGAAGGCGGTAAAGGGCAATGGACAACAGTCAGTAATGAGTTATGAAATGTTAAGTGGTCGAGGCTGTTCTCTCTTTGCAAGGATGTTTAATTCATTTCTCCAATGTATTCTTCACCTATAGTTTCTTAACCTTCTAGGTTCATTAGAAGCCTATCACTTAATATGTACTGGCACACTTTGGATATTCTGTTTTTCTATATCATTTAGTTTGTGTCATTTTGAAAGGCAGGTTCATAAATATTCTTATAGTTAAGACTTCAAATGAACAGAAACAATTTGTTTCCTATTTCTTAGAAAACTTGTATCATTCTTCAAGATATTTTTTTTTCTTTTGGCTATTTTTGCTGTACCTACACATTAAAATCATTAATATTGTGATTTTCTTGTTTTATGGTATTTTTGAAGTTGGTCACTAGCCGCAAGGTCACAGGAAATTTGGAGACTTATAAAAGTTGATATAAAATATGGATAGGACTACGCAATTGAATTCAAGGTAGGACATTCAGCCTTGATGGTTTCCAGTTAGCTTATTTGGTGGGAACATATGGATGGAAGCATTTTTAATTTCAATTGACTTTGGAGGCCTATTGCATGTTTACCTTTATACACAAGCCAAACATTGCAGTGGGTTAAGAATTAGTCCCTAGCATCTTGTAAAAACTTAGTGGCTCATTAGCACACACTTTAGGCTTCCTTTCACTTTTTGATCATACATCAGAAAACAAAAGCAAAAAAGAAACATTTAGGAATAATAATCTAACCTGTCAGTTATGAAGAAGCATTTGGGTTAAAGTTCACTAATACTTGGAAATCCCCCTCTTGATGAAAGAAAGCAAACAAATTATTCAACATCCTTGATCAGAAGTTCTTGGAAGTTTTATGAATTGTTTTAGGCATTGTTAAATAACCCAAATCTAATCGTTATAAAAATCAAAGCAATAATCTATAAATATTTTACTACAAAAGCATTTTTACTTGAGCATAAAATACACGATTGTCTTTTCCTCTCCTTGTCTAATTCTGTTATAGCTAGTTTAATTTATACAGGAATACTATAAAGGAGATTTCTGTAGCTATGCTAACAAAGATAAATGGAAGTAGGAACTTCAATAAAACTTTGCAAACAATTCCATTATAGCTTGTCAAATGCACGAAAACCTCCGGTGTAAATTGTTTCATTTATATGTCAGTTTTGTTGACATCACTGACTAAAATACGGACCTTTGCATTCAATCTCTGCACAAAAGAATAAAATGACAATTCAAGCATGAAGCTTTTTACTGTGTTTTTAGCTCTGACATTTTTTACTACCATACAAGATTTTACAGCAAAAATGAGAACTACTCAAAAAGCCCAAAAGAAAACTTTCATGTTATTTGAATATTTACAACATATTCTAACCAAGAAGAAAGCTTCCATAATTTAGTTTCTCCTTTTCACATGATCCTAATGCAAATTGCAACAGGCAAAAGATTCACAAATTATTTTATTTATATGCAAACCTTCACAGATTTTTTCTACAATATTCAAACTGTTATTATGTTTATGAGTTAACAGCTGTTTAAAATCATGGCTTATCTGTTTGTGAGAACTTTGTTTTCATATCCTTTATGACCAGTGTGCTGAAGGTGATATATGCACAGGGTATCCTTACTTAAAAATCCACTGGTTTACAATGGAAGTGGAAGTAATATCATATTATGGGTAGAAAGAAACTCGCACCCTTGAGTCAGAGACAGCCTGGCAAAAGTCTTGCATTCTCTTTGCCCCTGGGAGAGAAAGGGCACCTCTTCGCCTCTGTCTTTCTGCTGGGAAATCTGTTTATCGTTTTCAGAGACAGAATCAATTACTTGATGAGTATGTCAAAAGTATGTTCTTCAGGAAACTTTAAAGACTGTCAGTGCAAGTTACTAATCTCTCATTTAATCTGCTTTTATATACACCTTTGTAGATTTTATAGATGACTATAAAACAAATAAACAAAAAAATCAAGGCCATTGCCATATGTTCTAACCAGTGTCAATTATTAACGCAAAAAATAGATATTGTAATTAGAAAAAGAAGCTCAGATGTGGCAGTGAATTAAATCACAGGCCATCCAGTTAATACATTTGGCAATCAAATCATTAAGTTAAAGATGCCTTCAAGTCTTACAAGTCTCACTACAGGAACTGAATTTGTTCAGTTTCCTATCCCCAGTAGAAGTAATCTTTTACATTTGCCTTAATATAAAAATCTAAATTCATTAAGACTCAGTCCTCAGGTCAAATGGAGGTTCCTTTTTCCTTGAAATGCCACTGTGTACAGGATACCTCCTTTCTCTCCCCCATTTCTTTTTATTCCCATTCAGTCTTCATTCTGAAATCCTGGATCCATAAGAGGTAACTGAACATACATGTTTTCTTACAGGGATAAACTTGTTTGACAGTTCACACAAACATTAAAAGGGAAAGCACAGCTATCGTTCACCAAATGAAAATCCTTTAGATTCCCAGTACCTGGAAATTATTCTCAGTTCCTTTCCAAGGTTTGGGGATTATTTCTTAAGGGGAAGAAAAGCTGAATAAATACTATATATATATATATATNAAAAAAGAAATAAAAGCTGAGGAAGCTTGGGGAAAAAAAGCTGGGAAGAAAAGCTGAATAAATACAATATATATATAAAAATAAATAAATTAAAATAATAAATTATAGATATAAAAAAGAAAATGCCAGATATACTCTATAAAACTATGAGAAAACCAAAAGTGAGGACTAAAATCTTTATAGTTTGTGGCATATGCTATTAGAATCTGTGTTGTTCTTCAGGAACAAAACTGACGCAAAACTGACAAAACTTTTGCTTCCTCTGATGATTAAGGGGGTGTGATATTTACTATGAAACACTCCTGTTCCTGCCTTAGACAACAAGAGAACTGGAACCAGTGGGTAAACTAAGCAACTACAGTAAAATAAAATAATCTGGCAATGACTCTTGTTTGGCTAACTCCATTCGGAATGAATATAGAAGAGATTTTAGAGATTTAAAATATTTCAATGTAATACAACAAATCCAAATGGCTTAGTCCAACAAGACTAAAATATGCTTCATTTGGGATCTTTTTGATTGTAGCATATTCATATCTTCACCAACTTAAGCCTTGTTGGTGTGATATAGACTGGAACCCAAGAGAACACCAGTCAGGGAATTGGGATGCTGAATTAGCTACTGCGGAAACATTTTGCCCTTACAGTAACTAAATCTAAAATGAGTGCTTAAAATGTATGGGCATTTTTTCTATTTTAAACTTTTTATGATAATATTTTATTGCTTGTTGGTAACAGCCAATCCATATCTTATGGTGCTTAGTTAATTATGTTGAGAAAAATCTGCATCATTTCCTAGCTGTAATTGGTGTTTCTATTATTTTGTTTTTCTATTTCTTTTATATACTGTTTTCCTTATTAGCAGTACAATTTTCGTTCCAATAAACATGAGAATATTTACATTTCTTTCTTGCAGTAAAATTCTCCTAAATTTAAGACAGTTCTTATTCTTAATCACAATATCAGCTAATTATAAACATTCCATGGCATAACATGTTTATAATTTACTACGACTAGTTGTTTCTCTGTCATTTTCTGCAGTTGTCATTATGATAGGAAAGTAGTACTCCTCTAACATGACAGAATCCTACCTACTGGGTCGCATTTCCTGTCTCCTGCATTTATGGAAGAAAATGATGGGAACGGTGCTCTCGTATCTTATTATTCAATCCACGTAGTTTTATTAACTACTGGGCTTCTAGAGTGTGTCAGTGCTGCCTCTTTTGCAGATGTGCTACACTTTCTTCATGGCCTGACCAGACGCAAGCTCACCAAGTACTACAAACCCAACAGCAGGAGGCTGCAGCCCTGTGCTGCCCAGTCTGTTAGAAATCAAAGCTGAGAGAAGGGCTTCATGACATTAATATTTACAGTGTGCTAACAGGGTCACAGGGCTCCCAGTAGGGTCTGTGCATGGTCAGCAAGTTTTCCTCTGTCTGCAATGAGTTTGCAATTCTCTCCCTATGACCTCTCACAAAGGCAAGCCAGACACAACATTTTAAACAGAATTAGATCATATGTTCATAGGGTCATATGTTGTCAAAATAGGAAGGCTTAAAGTACAGGCAGTTTGAAAAATCCCCTTTCTGGAAACTCTTTAAGGTATCAAACAGAGCAACTATTTGGAATCTGGTTCTGAAAATATTAAGAATATTAAGAATAAGACAAAGAGGTCCTACTCGCTCTGTAAAGAAAATGTCACAGAATTTTAGCTGCAAATATTTTTAACCGCATGATTTGAATTAGAAATACAAATAATAAATAAATCTGTACTTATTACCAGACATGACTATAAATAAATGTTGCCAAATACTCATGAATATTTTTGATTATAAAACTACCAGATTCATTTCTTTTTTCTTCCCAGAAAGCATATCTAAATAGAAATAAATGCAAGGAATGTGTGATCTGCTTGTGGATAAGCCTTGAACAGAAGGAGAGGTTAACATTTTTAGCTAAATTATGCATTGCAAATGGCTCACTCAGTTTTTTATCATTTGCATAAATGGCCCTGGTTCAAAATCTCACTGATTGATTGCAATGGAAACTATTTTACTGGCTTAATCTTTTTTTTTTTTTTTTTTAATCACTATAGGGCTCAAAACTATAAGACAGGGAGAAAACCAGAACAACATCCCCATTTAATGACCACCTTCTAATCTTAATTAACACGGCAACCAAAATGTTTTTGTAAATTAAATTCTATAACTGACCATCTGGAATAAAGAAATTAGAATTTTGCTGCAAACTGTTTCAAGTTTCAGACAGAAATCCTAACTACTAAGACCAGTATTTCAACCCCTTAACCTATGCTTTTTAAAGAGAAGAATTTCTCTGAGTAGCAATCTTTGAATAATTTTGTATTTCAGAAATATTGAAGCTGAAGAAAAAAACCACATGCTGTTAACTTAGTTACTTTGTTTCTGTTTAGGAACATGGTAATGAGTTGTCCAGAGATTTGCAGTGGGTTTAGAGTTGTGGAAGGAGGAAAGCAAGGACTATAAATCAATTTTTGTTATTTTTCTGGATTATTTATAAGACTTGCATCTTTCAGCAACATTACTTAATTACTGCTTTGAAACTATTTATAGTGCCCTTATTAGCCTGATGCAGCGACCTTTGACTTGCCAAAAAATCAAACCAAAAAGTGCTAGGTAATGTAACACTTTTTTAAAAAAAGTCAGTCAACCACTCAGATTTGTGTTATTTTTTCTTTAGTCGAAAAAACCAGGAAATTTTATGGCTTGTCCTAAGAAATAAATTAAAAGCTTCATTTTTATTTTATTAGCTGACTAAAACATGTGTGAAATAAATCAGATTCTGAGTTTTTAAGAGTCATGGATGGGCTTTTTCTGTTAATTATTGTTTTAAACTGATACTTTCATAGGACTGTTGTGAACTGCAGAGCTCTACAGTGAGTACAGGTAAGTCCTACAGATACATGCTTTTATTTTTTACTTCTCTGCAACATCCTCACACTGTCTTATAGTCATCATCTGGTCAGAATGGATAATTTTGCTGTCAGTACAGTCACAGTTAATGAAAATATGAGAAGATTTACAAGGCTCATCAAGATTCACGAACCAATAAGGAACCTAGACTGAGGGGTTTGGAAAAGTAGTCTTAGCATGCTAATCCTATGAAAGAATTTTTAATTCTGGAGTAGTTGCCATTTCTGATACACATTCTCCGCAGAAACATGGCTTGAAATTCGGGACTTACAACTTGAAAAATGCAATCTTTTTATTTTTACTTTAACTGAATTCATTAGTTTTCCTGTTTTTTATGTCTTACTGTGATTCAATTGGTAGACTCCTCATAGATGAATGTTGTTCATATATATTCAAAAAAGTCTTTGGTGTAGTTTTAAATTGCAAAAGATTTTCAGTTTTGGCTGAGAAATGTGAACTGCAAGGAACTTCACATTTGTACATAGGAGCAAAGTTGAACCATTTGCATATGTCTTGTTTCCCAGATTTGGCCCAAAGTCAAGCAAAGCAACTGAAGTTCTATGAGCAAAACTGAATCTTTGATGTAATTTTCTTATTAGAAAAATAAGCCAAGTACAATACCAGAAAAATCATGGCCAGGTATCCCCAAGAAATACCTGCAGTATATCTGTATCACCATATTTTAACCTAAAGTACGATCTAGGTATGATTTAAAATGAACTGTAGGTCTGAGTCAGAATATTGACTACACTAGAAAAACATTTGTTGAAAATAAGATTATTTTTTTTTTTTTGCTCCTTTTATCCACATTTTTAAGTGAGCAAAAGGATATTTCTACAGGTTAGAAGAACAGTCAAGGTTTAAGAGCCTTGCACTGTGCTTTTGTCCAGAGGCTTTTTAGGTAAACTTGAGCAAATACCTGATACCTCTCATCTATCACTGATCTAAACTCATAAAAATCAGTGGGTTTCTGCATCTGAAAAGGGTTTTGGGAAAGTTATTAAAAGATTGACTACTAAAGTTAATATAACAGGAATTAGTGTTTTAGAACTACTGGAGACAGATATAGCCAGAAAAGCAAAAAGTGTTTAAACTTTAGCCAAATGCATTAAAAAAGACATTATGATCACTCAATGTTACCATAACTTAGGTGTTAAGTCGATTATATTGATTGCAGCTGTGACAGTGCAAGGATACAAATTAGGTAAAGCTTGTAGGAAGATGTATCTTTTTTCAGATCAATTGGTATAGCTTGAAAAAAGAGGGAAGCTTTTGGATCCATAAGCTCATCTGCCATGGGAAAAAGAAGCTTCAAAAGCTAAGAACAAGTTTTAGAATAAATGCTGTGGATGTTACAAGATATGTTAATCTGACTGGGAGAAAGAAAATAGTTGATAGCAAAGTTCTGTTAAAGGAGAAAGATGAGATGAATTACCGTGATCCATGAAATTATTATCTCTAGAGTTTATGATTTTGGAAATATGATGATGTTTTACTTTCCAGCCCAATCTTTTAAAACCTGTCTGTTTTGATTTTTTTTTAATTTAGTTCTTTATTGAGAACAAATACTGAGAAATGAAGGAAACCGAGAATTTTTTTTTGAGAATTTAGGTGAAAGCCTAATCACCACTAAGAGAATTTCAGCGCATTTTTTATGTTATCTTATTCTGGTGTGTGGTGATTTTTTAATTCCGTGCCAGTAATTTACATGTTTATAAGTAACAACACATTTTTATAGGCTACTCAGCTATGGTCAGCTTTATTTGGTGCCTAATCTTCAAAATTTTGTTTCTGAGGACAAATATAGTTCTGAAGTCAAGGGGAGAGTTGAAGACCAGTTTCTGGGAAGCTTTCTTCTCCAGGTAGGACCCTTGTTTTGTACAACTCATAATATACTGTAGAAGTCTTAGATGATTCTAGTATCCAAAATAAGCAAATAACTTAGAGAAAGTGTAAGCGAATTCAGCATTTGTTTTCTCTGTATTCCAATATCACTCTCTAGAAAGTTTGTGGACTCTTCTCCATAAAGTACTCCTCGCTGGGAAAAACCTCTCCTCTAGATTGTTGAGATGGGAATCAGAACTATGTTCCCCAAAGCACACACAGGTGCTTTCTGCAGGTCCTCTTAGTAATGTAATATATTAGCAAGACAATTTCACAGAAATATTACATGTGCAATACACACCAATGACAGGGAATTTTCCAGTATATTGTGGGATAACTCTTCATAAAAAAGTCAGTAAGAAAAAATCCTGACAGTCAATTCAATCAATGTTTCACTAAATTCAGTGGAAGGCTGCAGGCAGATTTATTCTAGCTTTCCCTAACCTATAGTTAATGCAAACTATATTCACTGCTACCAAGCAAAAGAGAGGACTATTTCAATCAGGTTTTCCCCCGAACTCCTAGTTCAATCTAGCTTAGGTGTTTCCACAGCCAGGGCAGTTTCACATTCTCTGAAATTACTGAAATCCAAAATTAATTTTATCTTATTGTACAAAAACATGAACAATCTCCCAGTTTCCATACCACAATTTGTGTTACAAGCAAAAACAAAAGTTACAGAAGACATTTCAGGAAAACTTACCTGAAGAATTACTGCACCCAGATGCCAGTAATTTGAAATGAAAATAATATTACCATTTGAACAAAAGCTGTTGCAGCAAGATTTGGGGCTATATTTCCTGATAAGAATCGTGAAAAGTGCTGGAAAAAGAATGACTGCCTGAAGTCCATTTATTTTGTCGTGCCTCCCAGCACCCTCACCCCTCCAGTTTTGTATTCCTCTCTTCAAGTGCATTTATTTATGGAAAACCTGACTCCCTTCTTCCCTTCTATTCTCAGCATAATTGGACACATATGTAAGATGTCTTTGACTTAAAGCTTACTACTTAAATCCTATTCTTGCTAAACAATCAGAAGTACATATTTTAAAACAGGATATGCTTTTTTCTCAGCAGGATACCATTTAAAGTGTGATGCTTGTCAGGTGTGTACTTCATGCTCTTTCATACTTAGTTTTAGAAGAAATTTTTTGAGAAAATATTTTGCACTGATTTCAAAGTCAAAAATGCTGAAAGCTCAGTAGTCATTTTCATGAGATGGCTATGAAAATATTAAACTTTAATCAGTCAGTTGTATACGATTAAATTACAGATGGAAATCACAGACTAAAATATATAGAAAATTTGCAATGTATCACTGAATTTGTTGGTTGGTTTTGTTGGTTCCTGACAAGATTAAAACCACCTGGACAACTAAATAGTATTTGGACAACTCAAAGATTCTTGCATAAAGGCATCTTTAGAAAAATAAAAGGGAAAAAACACTCATACAAAAAAAGAAAAAAACAAAAACTAAACCAACAAACAAACTTCTGTTAAATAGAATTCAGAAGTACTGAGTCTAAGCTGTTTTCATAGCTTCATCTTTCCTGTCTTTGTCATTTAAGTCTTCATGGTTGCAAACTACTTCAAAATTTTGTGTTCTCCATGTCATTTTTTGAATTGGAGAGACACTCAGGTGTCCAAATTATGAATAACTGTGTCATTTCAGATCCTCTAAAGTATTTAGGATTTCCTTACGAAGTTAACAGATATGACACTACAGAAAATGCATGTTCTTATAAGAGAGCTACTGGAAGCTAAGCAGGACATGTGGGTTGTTTTAATTGGCTCTAGACATTAATATTTAAGTAACTAAATCCTACCACAGACTTTCAATTACTACAAAAAATTATATTTTCTTACTAAAATTTGGAGTTAATTGCCTTATTGTTAATGTTTTCAAAACATCTTCCCCCCTCTTGTTCTCCTTTTGACTTCCTTCACTATGATGAATTCTGAAAGTGGAGCAGTCCAAAAAATTCCAGCTGAGACCTACCCACATTAAGTGGAATGACCTATTTGCCAAATATATATTATCTCATTTTGGACATAATCTTATCTTTTCACATCAACCTCTCTCAAAATCCACGTTTTTGCCTGAATTCATATCAATTTTATTTTTCCATAGCCCAAGTATTTCCTCAAATACAAAATATTCCCTATTTGTTAGAGAGTATTTCAGCTGTATAGAGGTCAAGACTGTGATGAGAAGGTTAAGTGCCTATGGGCAGGTACCTGGGGGAAGGCTAACAAGGCAGATATCCTGCTGGCAGTCTGATATAGAGCATCTAACCAGCTGAAGAGGAAGGTGAAGTATTCTATGGCTATACTTTAGAGCTGGCTGAGGGTTTTATGATTGCTTGTTCTTGTCAGAGACTTTAACTTGCTGTAAGTCTGCTGGAAACTCAATGCAGTGGAGAGGAGGCAGTGCAGGAGGCTCCCGGAGGGTGTAGAAAGCAGCTTTCTGACACAGTTGTCAAGTGCACCTACTGGGGTGGGACCCCACTGGACTGGCTGCTTATGAGTTTCCAAGGGCTGGTGAGAGATGTGGTGGTGGTCAGAGGCTGTCTTGGACACAGCAACCACGAAATGATAGCATTTTCAGTTCTTGGTGAAGTAAGGAAGGCGATAAGCAAAACTTCTTTTCGAGAAACGACTGAATGTGGCATCTAGTGATGTGGTCTAGTTGACATGCTGGTGTTCATTCAAAGGCTGGACTCTGACTTCATAGGGTTTTTCTGATCTTAGTGATTCCATGATTCTATTTGGCCCATGATCCATTCCAAAAGAACCACTACCCTTACTAGTCAGGTATAACAAGTATGATTTATTATATATCTGGTCCATTTCCTAGATTGTGAGACCCAAAACCCAGAGGCAGTATAACTTAACAAATATAACTCCATATTCCAGAAATAAGCATTCTTTTAATATTCTCTCCTTTTTGTTCTGCTAGGGACTCAGTCACACATGATTTCATCTTCACCATTTATTGTTATTTTGCTTATGAGAATGTTATACCAGACTATACAAAAGACTTTCTGAAAAAAGTATGTAATACACATACAACCTTCCTACAAGAACAATAATTTTACCAGTAAAAGGAAATTAGGCTTGTTACAAATATCTTGATTGTACTAATGCCAGGATTTGTGTATGTTTCAACATCTCCTAGGTACTAGAAGCTGTTTATTTAATCCTTTGTTTAAAATGTTTTTCTTCTCTCCCACTCTCCCTGGAATGGGCTGATTGGTAAATATTTCTGCATTCTCTCTTTTTTCCATTGGCTGAAATCTTCAAACCAAACATACCTATAACGATCTGGATCACCTGAAACCAGAAACAAACCCACCTGTTTCAGAGCTCTGAGTACATCTTCCTCCTTTCCATCCTGCTAACCTGGCTGATGGGCCTCATGTGGTGGCAGCTCCTTGCTTTGCAGTCACCAGCAGGACTCTATAAGCATGTCCCTTTTCACAGAGGAGCTGCTGTAACTTGGCATCGCTGTTGCTAGTAACGAGTTGCAAGCTTTTATGAGGCCTCTATGTTGAGACATGTCAGACCAGTTTTAATATTTCTTGACCTATAGCCTTGTTTTATAACAGTAATTTCTCTAATTGACCAAATGTGTTTGTCTAACTTGTTTTACCTTTACTTACATATCTGTGCGTGTGCACTATTTCCCTTGCCCATTAACAAGATTCTGAGAGTAGCACTCTTTTTGAGGTGAGTTCTCACACTTGGGTCCCAACTAAAGCTGCTCTGCATCAGCACTGTAGCTCTTCACAGTGCTGGTCAAGTATACCCTTGCTTTCCTTATTGTTTTATGGACCTGATCCTGACTTGGTATATGAGAGGCATGTCATGGCTGTAAGTTTGCCTGATAAGTCTTACTCCCTGACTGCTCCAAAAGATCTCTAGCCTGCCATGCCCAGGGTTGCTGGGCAATGCCCTGCTCTGTAGACCCCATGACAGCCCCCACACTACAACTTGCAGTCCTTGATTAAAGTAAATCATCCGTGAGGGCTTGGAGCAAAAGCTAGTGCCATAGCAATGACTTTGCGCTTCTTAACATATAGGCTTGTGTCTAAATAAATAAGAAATGGGAATAATAATGATGGGAAAAGGGAATTCTGGTGGTTTTGAGGTTTTTTGTTTAGGTTCTTTCTTGTTTTTTTATAAAAAGGTGTTGATAAAGTTTTAAAGAAAATACTGCAAGTGGGTTAAGGGAGATAATTGACTCAGTCGGGTAGACAAAGAAAAATCAGGATGAAAGCTTTATCTATTTACTCAATTAAAATTGAGTGACCTAACCAAATTTGTGTTGTCTGACACTCCTTTTCCCCTTTGGAGCACTTCATACAAATTACTATTTGCAATACTCTATTATGAAAAGTAAGTGCTACTTAGTTATAAGCTATTTATATTTTGCAATTCTTCTTTGTTTAAATTTAAGCTAGGCCAGAGATTAGGCTAGTAATGAAATCTTGTTAAAATGGATATATTTGTCCTAGAAAACACAGATTTTAATATTTTCCTCCTTTATAAATCTGTACCAGAATGTTGGTTAGAATAGTCTTGATTTGCCTTAATACATGTGGATTTTAGCAGAGCACACATTCTAATAAATACAACTTTTATAAAAGGTATCATTGTCTATAAACTTAGAAAGGAAATACTCCAAGAGTGGGAGGGGAAAAGTCACTAGACCCTGAACAGTTTTACTTTCTATAGGCTTGGGTTAGGTCTAAAGGAACAGTTACTAGGAAAAAATAGATGGCTGGCTTTGCACAACTGTTCTTCCGTAAGTCTAATCAGTACCATGATTGCAATCTTAATGGGATTTTGGCATTCAACAGTTTTCTTTAGAATGAGTGCCTTGTGTTTTGTTAATATCCCATTTCTTGTATTTATAATTTAATTGTCCATTATTTATAACTCTCTTGAATCCATTATTCATTGAATGCAAAATGTTAAAATAATGAAAATCTCTTTCAAGAAAAGAAAATAAGCCAACCCTTTGAAAAAATAAGTGACTTCTCTATGGTACTTAAATTATGCCCAAGAATACTCATTAGATGGGTTGATAATTCAAGTTAATTTGTTCTCAAAACTTTGAATTTAATTGTACTGTTACTACTGTATATCCTCTTTTGGAAGACATAAGTTGCATGTGCCTACCATCCAAAAAACACAATATGCTGCAGTCTGAGTTGTCGTGGCATCAGTATTCACTCCACCTGCCTTGGCCAGCCCTGGCACCAGCGGCAAGTTAGATACAGTCCAGTGTGGTGGCACTCCTTTCTGATCCTGTGGATCCTCGGCTAGCCACAGGCAAGACGCGATGAAGGCAAAAGAAAGTGAAGAAAGGCCTCTGCAGAGGTTTAACCACTGAGTTTATTGGCTCCCACCATGGGGACAACCTCAGCCCAGGGTGTCTGCATCAGCAGCACCGAGATCACCCCTGCACAGCAACATTCAACAGCGGGAGGAGTAAGTGGAAGGGCACAGTGAGGGATCAATCAGGCAAGGGTAAGGAGTGCTCTGCACATGAAGGACAAACAGAGGGACAAATCAAGGAGAGAAGGGAGGGGACAGCTGGGATCCTGTTCAATCACTCAATGACCTCTCTGGAACTTTCTAGACCCAGGGTGAGGCCTTGAAGTGATGGACAGGGCCCGGGGGTTATATAACAGATAACTGACAGGTAACTGTAACTGGGGCAAACCATAGGGGGGTACATGGAACAAACTGTTACAACTTATATAGAACAGCCTAAAAGCAAAGAACAAATACATATCTGGAACTGACAAAACTAAAACCACGCCACTACACTGAATCATGAAAGTTTTGTTCAGATACAAGCTTCATCTATGATATTTGTTGAAATATATACTTCTTTGGTTTACCTCTCCCCTGGGCATTCATCTTTTTTTGTTACAATTTTAAAGAACTGTGAAAGCTGACAAATTATTTATTTGAAAATCTTCCCTTTGGATCTTATTAAAGATTTCATTACTTTGACAGAGCTTGCCTTTATTTAATATACATTTGTAAAAAAAAAATAAAAATCTGTGTTTTATTAATTTAAACTTCAGCCAGCTCTAGAAACTAATGTCACGAGAGAAAATGATCTTTCCAAAATCCATAATATATGTGACAATGTGTAATTAAAAAGGCAATACCAGGAAGTTCTTCTCTATTGTTATGTGCTAAAGGGATGGCTGCATAGGGATGTTCTTCACACACAAAATGTGAGGCCAGGCTGAGTCTTCTGAGTTTCTAAGCAGTTGAAGAGCTAAGTCCTTGAAGCCATCTTAGATAATTTTCCATTTGAATTGCTGGCTTCTGTAAGTTTTCTGCATTTTTTGTGGAGAAACCTAAAAATCTCCTTTAGGGCTGCAGACACTATTAAGTGTTAAAGACATCTGAAAAAGAGACACTCTAATGCCTGAGTCCCTTGTTACATTTAGTAGCTACACTTAGTCTTATGAGTCACAACTGACTAATTATAACTCATGAATTTGAAGTATAGTTTGTCATTGCTAGTTCATCATGTCTAATTGTTGTGGTAAAGACTTCCAACTTGGTTCTTCCCAGGGGAAATCAGTAGCCAGAAGTACTGGAAGGCTCTTTGAAAGACACTTATGATGGTGTAACATAGTTATGATTTCTTTGTGCTGCCCCTAATCAAAACAAAAGAATCTCTACCTCTTTTCAGCAACACCATGCTACTCACTATAAAGTTTGTAAGTCCTTTTTGGTAAATCTGCATTGAATTTGAAGAACCTACTGAAATAAGTGTTGCTGTGTGCATTGGTGAAAAGGTTTTTATATTTGACTACTCCTTGAAAAGTGAGATACAGAGAAGCTGCAAAAATACCCATTGATTCTTTGTTTATTGTCTTCTTGTTTTATTAAATACAATATGTTTAAGGAGATTTCCAAAGAGGACATTTGGAACAAAGACATCCGTGAGCTATAAACTAAGGAATAACAACAAAATTGATATAAATGAATATACCAAAACAGTACAATTTGTTCCTTGGGAAACCAGAAAATGCTTTTTCTTTCCAGGTACATACAGCAATTCTCAGTCCAAAACTAGTCCAAGTCCTTAAGTTAAAACAGATAAATGGAACACTGTTGAATATAAGAGCAGTCCCTGTTCACATCTGTAAAAGGAAAAGTTAAATTAATAATTGTGTTTCCAGTGTAAATTGTTACCTATGTAACTACTGGTTAGAGACTTGGTATTATTCAGTGACCTGAAAACAACTATGGAAATGACATCTACTTCATAGCCTGACACCATAAATCTTGGGAAAGAAATACATTTCTATCAAAATCTCAGAATTTTATGTAATTAAGGTCACAGCATCCTCTGAGGATTGAGAGAACTCTATGAATTTGCTGACTTATACATCAGTGTTCCTCCTGAACGTTCCCCTTCAAATAACTGGCAGTAACTTGAAATTTTTTTCCTTTGTTTTCTTGTATGTAAATCCAGAAAATCTGTAACACTTCAACACTGTTCTTTGCACTCTTTCTATACAATCGCCACTGAGCAACTATGCCCTAAAAACCTGCAAAGGATGATGACTCACCTCTTTCAAACTTCAGGCAGATAGTAAAATTTTCACCTGCTGCATGGTGAGGGTGGTTGTACTCCCTGAAGGCAAAACTACTTAAACAAAACTGACTGAGGATAAAGCAACGCTGTCGCAAGCATATGCTGCAAAGATAGTTTAGCTTGCATACAAGATGCCTTACACATTTTTCCCTGATGCAGTAGCATTTCTATCAGTGGTTACAGAGAAAGATAGGTCTCCTACAAAGATCCAAATTTTAGTTTATTTTAATTTTTCCCTGATTTCATAAAAAAAAAATTAAAATACAAGAGCAACAAAATAACCACTATCATAGTGATAGTGCATTCCAGGTATTTATATGAATTTGTGATTAGTTTAGGACCTATTTTTCCATCACTTTGATATTCCCTAGTATGCACCATAGTGGAGAACTTTGAAAATTATTTTTTCTACTACAAGTTTTTAGGAAGTAAAAATATACATCTCACCCCTCAGAAGTTCAGTTATGGAACTGTGCAAAAGGGCTGATACCAGACACATATATTTGTAGGTTTTGGTATGTTTCCAATGTAGATAAAAACTTAATTCAGATTTTTCTTCTGATTTTACCTGTAGGTTAAGTTATATTTTCCATTTGATTGGATCTTGACTTATTTAAGATTCAATTTAATTGATTAATTTTTTTTTGTGAATTTCAAAAAGCTTAAGTTTCACAAGAATGATTACTTCCCAGAATGTTTTGAATGTTTAATGATGCTTGTAGATTTTATTTTCACAAAATTTTCCACTGCCAATGAGTAGCATTGTACAGCTATTTTTGTTTAAAACTAAACATATGTCAATATACCTTGTGCCTGTGATAATACTTTCTTTCCACATAAGAAGTCATTTCAAGTAAAAAAGTGTAGATCCAAAGAACCTAAATCTGTTAGCTGAAATTTCAGACCAGCACATTATATAGTATTTTGTTTCCCATTAAAATATATTAAAAAGTACTATCTGGATCATTTCTGAGGTAGAGCACAAAGCTGCAACAAAATTATTTCAGACAACAATAATTAAATATTATGATATTCCAAGAAAAATTAAAATACTTTTTTTTTTTAAAATTTAAGGCTAAAAATAATCTAAAAGGAAGGTTATGGGTATTATGTGCTTGAGCTTTAACATGTATGAGTAGTAAGTAATTTTTTTCTTTTTTACTCTTTTGGCTAATGTGAATAGCATCAAATCATTCAATTTCATGATGTATAAATAACTAAACCATGAAAATTAACACCTGAATCCTGATTTATAACAAAGACACTAACAATCTTCTGCCCTGTTATTCTCAATACACTTTCTGGAGTCTCTGTATAACAACTTCATACATGGTAGAGCTCAGTACTTATCATTTCACTGCATAGGGGGCACTTGAAAATCAAGTGACCTCACTTAGCTCATAAGTGAAAGCTGAATTGTTTTGAAAATCTGGCCCTTATAGGCCAAACTCTTGAAGTCCTAGTCTGGTAATTACTTAAGAAAAAGCCCCAGTCATGCTGTAACTTGAATTTTAAGTTTACCATGGAAGAACCAGAATTAGGAATCACTAAGACAAATGTTTTTGTTTAATTATTTTCATTTAGTAGAATATATGTGAATTCTCTCAGGGTTACAATAAGCTCACAATTTATGCATTTGGTACTTTAAAAACACATTTAATCTACCTTTCTTTAGTTAATGGAACTAAACAGCAAAAAACCATGTCTGATTTAAGAAACCAGCCAGCATCAAATAGGAGCAGAGGGTGTCAACATACCAAGTCCTTTCACTGAAGCAGTACATACATTATTTTCATTATCTTATTTAGAAGTAACACCACAAAGGATGAAGAACTTCATCCTGTCTCAGTCCTCTGAGTCTCTGCTTGCCCCATTTGGTACACCTGCAGCTAGCACATATTCCACTTAGTACATTTTTTAACACATCATCTGCCAAGGAAAGAAAGGGAGGGCAGGAGTAGCTTAGCAAGCAGCTGCTGGCAGAGAATGAAAGGTTTCATGCAGTGTGAATCAAGGATTATAGTGTGAGGCTGGCAGCTGATCCAAAGTTTGGAAGCAATAATCTGTTTTAAATCATGAATTCTGACATTTGTTTGTATAACTTAGGTATTGAATCCTAGCCTCTTATAGTTAGGTCAGATATTACACAGATTTAGATGAAAAGGAAAAGCAGGAGTGTTGAGTGCAAAGCAAAAGTAGTTGTTAAGATAATTCAATTTTAAAAAAGATTGTAGAGGTGAATGAAATCAGCAAGTACAAAATTAGTCTTACGTGAGAAAATGTGTTGTGTTTGGTACTTAAATGTTGTGGCTATTAAACCATTACTGACTAAACTTAGACCCTCAAGCTTGTTTCAGTTTACCAGCTTCATACCATTAGATGCCCCAGAGAAAACAACAACACCTTGAGCTACTCTTACTGTTTATATGTTCAATTTATTTGTATTGATCTATATATTTGTCTATATTCCTTTCATAATGCATTATCTCTCAGCTCAAATTCAGAACATTTTTGAATAAATTAATTCATATTAAAGTAAACCAAAGTCTTAAGTAATAGAACAGGCCATTTGTCTCTACTCTCAAAAAAACAAATCCTTGTAAGATCCCCAAAGCAAAATTAACTCCATCTAGTATGCACGGGGGGCAGACTGGGGGTAGAGACTAATTCAGAGTGAATTAATCTGCAGTTCATTAGCAAACACTAATGTTTCTTTTGGGAATGAGGAAATTAGCAGGATTATAATTATAAGCAACAAGTATTTTCATAAACATATAATTGCTTGTCAAGAGCGTACAATATACTAGTAAGGCCATCAGGTAGGATTGATATATGCCATAAATCAATTTTCAGTTATGTAACAGATTGTGTTTATAAAACAACACAATTTCTGGAGAGCCATTACAGTGACCAAAGCAATTTCACAGGTGTCAGCAGGCCTGGTGAATTGGAATAAGAAATTAATTAAAGTAAAATTTCTTTTTTATCTTTGTAGCTTAGGCACCCTACTTACAGCTATCAGCTGAATGCCCTAGTAATGACAGTAAATCAGCATTAGGAGGAGGAGGAGGAGGTTCAAAGAGAAGATCAGGGTGTCTGGTCGCTGTCAGGGTTTGCTTGAGTGCACAAAAACGCAAGTGGTGGTGTGAAAGACGAGAGGCAGCCAGTTGCCAGTGAGTCTCTTTCTGTAGTGGTAGCAAAGTGATTGGCTGCCAGGGGAATCAGCTAAGATATTGTCTCCTGTGGGGGCTTGTTAGGTTATACAGCAGACATCCTGCAAAAACATTGAATAACAAAGAAGCCTGGCAGGCAGAAATGATTATGCTGCCTGTGGCTGCTCTAACCAGTCTCTTCTAGCAGGGTCACTGGATGGGATACTATAAAGAGCATGAAAGGGGTTTAGAAGAGCCTACGTTGCCTAGAAACTGACTGAGCCTCTTTACAGGAGACAAATTTCTACATTCAAAACTCTTTAAAGACTTTTCTGCTTTTAGTGTCTTACAGACTTTATTTTTGGATGCTAACTCCAAAGAGTTTTGTGAATGCTACACGAGATCAGTTGTTTGTAAAACTTGATACAAATTTCATGAATGTAAAATCCTTTGATTCTAGTAACACTTGAAAGAGAAACATTTCTACATGTACTTTATGCCTGTTCTACATTTGATTTGCACTTTCTGCCTCATTTTTATCATTTGTCAGTTTAAAGGCCTGCATCAATGACTCAGACATTTGCAAGGTGACAGCAGTGACATGCAAATACACAAATAGATTCATTTCTGCAGTAACATAGATCTAGATTAAAGACTGCTGTGTTTCTTATAAATATGTTCTTCTAAATTCTCAGGCAACAGCAGATATGAAATATCATGCTTTTAAAAACCATAGAAACATACAAAACACATTGAAACTGCTTATAAAACTTAAATATTTGCATATTCCTTACTGCTTTTCTTTAAATTAGAGAGGATGGAGACGCAAAATAGCAAGGGTGAACTACTTTCTCATGGTTTAGCTCTCAGTTATTAAGCCAGTTCCTGAAAAATTCTCAGGCAAAATTCTTTGTTTTAGCTGACCAAATCATATGTGGGGGGAGATGGGAGAAATTTGTTTCAGTGAGCTGTAGTGGGAAGCAAAGACTTCTGAGAAATGATGAATTATTTCTAAATGTAGAATTATTTCTAAATGTAAATTATATAAATAGATAATATTAAAGAGAGATTAAACCAATCCCAGTGAAAGAGCACCGTTTTGGCCAATATCCTCTGCAGTCATGCACCTAAATATATATTTTATGTTGAGTAAAGGGAAATTTGAATATGGCAGGAGGAAAATTCTTACATATCAAACTCAGAACATGAAGACTTCATATCCAATAAATTTCTTTGTGATTTCTTTTTCTTCCAAGGAAAAGAATTTCCAAGGTCTGATAAGACATTTAGACCATGAAGGTAAGTTACATAGATGACAGAGACTTGTCTATTACAGTAAAAATATATAGATATAGTAATATCTACCAAGGTATATTGTTAAATAACAACGATTCATAAAACTCCACTACTGATAAAGATCATTGTGATAATGTTGGGTTCAAAATACTTTGGATTGATTAATGATAAGAAGACCTTGAAGCAGGTCTTCTTGGGAAGGCATTTAATTTTATTTTGTTGGCATTTGTTGCTGAATCAACTTAAGAATGTCTGGAGATCTTATTATGTAAAGGAAGTTCTTTGTTTAGAGCTTTAATATACTTTATATATAAGCACTGTTTTCCTCTGGATTAATCTTGTTTGAAGCAGATACTATGACTTTTGCAAGGACATTCATGTTCTTACAGACACTTTCACAAGTATATGCATCTGGAGGTTGATTCCAAAAGTACTCCTAAACAAAAAAAGTTTGTTTCCTTCAGCAAAAAATTTTCTGTGATAGCTCTCTATATTTAGATTTTGAACACTAGGATTTCTCTCTTTTAAGCTCAGCAAAATAGATTACTTTGCAGGCACAGCTGGCTTATGTATGGCTGAGAGAAAAATACATCTGATGCATTGTAAATAAAATAACAGAAATGAGGTTTGCTCATAAGATTGAGAGACCTTCCAAGTTCCAGCTTAACTCTTGGTGTTGCCTGACAGGTTCCTTTTTTGGTGCCTGGAATATTAGTTTGATGAAACAAAACATTTCACAACTTCAGAATCTAATTGTGTTTTTTCTTTGAGAAAGGAGAATTAATTATCTCTAATAACTCATTTCAAATATTAACTGCCATAGAAGATATTTAAGTATTATTTGACTAAGTACATGCACAGTTTTTTCCTTGTTTGCCTGAAAATGAAGATAACAAATAACACAACTAATCTGGATTCCTAGTTTGATGCTAATTGTATAGGTCGTTGTGAACACTGTAATACAATGAAATTAGTAAAATTTTCAGCCCCTCTTCGTGGTCTATTAGTGTAGCTTAAAATACATGTATTTATTTTAAAAAATGTTATAGAGAAAACATATTTCACAGGATAGTATGTTTAAAAGGTATAAAAATTATGTTATTAACAAGCTTTTCATATACAAATAAGAATATGAAAAAACAATGCCTTTTTTATACTTGCATGGACTGTGATTGTGCATGAAATATGGATAACTACGTAAAGATGATAAGAAGGAAAGGCAGTGTATACACATGATATGTCAACAGAAATTAAGTTAGGCAAAATTTTCATTAAATTCTGAACAATATTCGGGTTCAAAACATGGAAGGGTTTTCTTGATTTGGATGATAATATAACATTTTGATTCCCCACAAGAAAAAATGTTGCTATGACTTGTTTAATTTGTATTACAATGCTAGACAGTTATAAAAAGAAATTAAACACCCATTTATGTTTTGCTTGAAGAACCTACAGTCTGTTATTTGTTGGTCAATCACTTTGTAATAAAGTGAAATTGCAATTTTCTGTTCTTGTTTAGAACACTCAATAATGTATTGGACTAAATCAACAGAAATTTGCCCAATGGCAACTTTAGGAACATCAGGAAAACCTCGTGTAAGTCTGTTCAGAAAAACAGATTAAAACACTTACTAGCAGAAGAGGAGGTTTAGGTATCTTGCATTGCTTATCAAATTGCAGTAATGCAGTAGTAAGCTGTATGATGAGCTGAAACTGGCCCATTTTCTATGCCTAGATTCCCTAAAAACAATGAACAGCTATCATTTAAATGTGTAAATGCATCAAATTACAGAAATGGAAATATCACTCTAGAACAAAGAACATTTAAAAATCACCATTAGAATGGTAAAATGTCAGGAGCCATTTACTTCAAAATGCATTTTTTTTTTAAAACATCTACAGTGCTTTTATTCTCAAATACTGAGTTGTAGGCGTATTTCAGCTGCCCACATTCACCTATTGCCTCAGAGTTTTATAACCTGAGATATTTTGGCATGCTCTTCAAGTAAGATAAACTGCTTTGATTCCAGGATATTTTTTACTGTATGACAGACTGAAAGATGTTCACCTTCCCAGCCAAGCATGTGAAAAAAGTCACTAAATATCATACTACTCTAGATTTGTTCTGCTTGACAAAGGGAAAGGAGAAAAAAATGCAAAGATTTAGGCTAGAAAAGTAGAACACATAGCACTGTACATCAAGTAGGCTCTTTGGCTAATAACGTTGCTATTAGACACAGGTCACTTGCTCAGAGGGAATAAGGAATATGTGCATGCAGGCAGTCAGCTGAATCAGACTGCAACTTTAGGGGAAATAGTACTGAAAGTTTAGCATTAAATTAGGTTCCTTTTCCATTACATTTTGAAATGCCTCCTGCTAGAAATAGTTTTAATGAACAATACGTGGATATGAAAATTAACTATACAAATTTTTAATGTCAAGTGATGTGTTTTGCTGTGGTCTTATTTCACATAATCACAGAATCAGCTAGGTCAGAAAAGACCTTGGAGATCATCAAATCAAACCTATGACCTAATACCACCTTATCAACCTAGTCACAACACTGAGTGCCACGTCCAGCCTCTTTTTAAAGTCCTCCAGGATTAGTGACTTCCCTGGGCTGCCCATTCCAGTGCCTAACAACTCTTTCTGTAAAGAATTTTCTTCTAATGATTAGCCTAAACTTCCACTGGTACAGCTTAACGGAATGACTTTTTGTTTGCTCTGATGCCCACCATATGACAAAAATGTATGTCTAACTAAACAACATTGAAGATACTGAGAGTTCATGTGAGAGAACCTAAGTTAATGAAGATTATCATTCTTTTTACTCTTTAGAAACTATGTGTATTTTTATTCAGTTTCAGACTCTAAGATTTCTAAATAATTGGAATTGAGATGTCTATCTTCAAACAGTATCCAGCTCTAGGTTTCTCAACATTTTCAGCTCATGCCCAAACTCAAGAAATATTGATTTTTATCTCTGTCTTCACTGACCTATGTTTTAAAAACAATAAAAAATATTTTTTCCATATTGTGTGTCTAAGCTTGAATAGCTATGACTATTAGGAGTCCTACAGAGTCCTTCACTCTGATCACACCATACTTGAGTGTTAAGCTGATTGGGCCCCCCATAAACATTAAATAATTTGGATTCAATGACCTACTTTTGACTTGTCTGTCATGAATCTGGAAGGCGATACACTCATTCGAGTTTTTGATATGAGGAAGTTTTAAAGGAGAATATTATCTTGTGGAAAAGGTACATTTATCAACTTGCATTGATTGCGAGGCTTCATCTGAGGCAAATGTGCAAACATTCCTGCACCACAACATATCACCAAAATTAAATTTCTCATAATGAAAGTATGAGTAAAAGGATATTTTAATTTACCAGTGTATAATAAATGATTTAAATCCTAATTTTTTTTTTCAAAAAATATAAAAATTGGTTTTTCCTACATTCATAATTTTTAACATTTACTTTGTGTTTACATAAAGCCACTTTTCCTCATCTTTATCCTTTTTTCAAAAATATAAATGCAGTAGATCAAGAATTATGGCTTATACTGGGCAAATTAAATGCAATTTGAAGACAATTATATCCACTATATTAAAATATCCCATCTTCAATCACAGGTGTTCTCACTGTACAGAAAAGATTTGCAATGTGTTTTGGAAAAGTAGGTACTTTATTTCTAGATGACTGACAATTAATTTTTCACCCAGGATCTGTTTGCAACATTCACTATGGAACAATAGACAAAATGTTGGTTTTTTTTCCCGTTGGTTGTTTCTTTGTTGTTCTGGAATGCATCCCTGGCATCTTCCATCTGTTGTCCTACAGGTTACTTATGGATACAAATTTTGAAAAGAAGGTGTGGAAATTCTTCTGGAACACGTGTGTTCTCTTTGCTAACAAACCTTTGTTTTCCTGTTAAAGAAATGTTTGCAATGGCCCCCTACAGTGAATTGATCTGGATAGGTCAGTCCTTTTGCTCAGGTCAGTGTAAGACTGTAACATCATGAATCTTTGATTTAACAACTCTCTAGCAAGTTGTTTTTCATCAATGTTGAATATGGAGAATAATACAGGGAGTTTTCTAACAACAACAGTCTGCATTTGTTAGTTCTTTGTTGATTCTGTTGCTGCTATTCACTGTGTAAAGTAACTTTCATTTGATACTCTACGAACACACTCGACCTAACTGCAGTAAGTATCAAGTACTACAATGATTAAATAGGGTTGTACTGAATTTTTCAGAGAACAGCTGAAAATTGAGAGTGTGTACTGGAGGTTTTGATTAGACACAGTATATTTTATTCTGGCTGTATGGGTGAACTCATTTCTACTCTGGGTTGTTCAGTGTTTTTGATTAAGTATAGCAGCATCCCACCTGGCATGTCTTTACTCCAGCATTGTTCTTGAGAGAACATTAAACTATTTTGGCATTTGCTGATGTTTTGCATGTTGGTAGTTAGAATTCAAGGGAAATAGTAAGGTGGACCATTCTTGAGAGATATTAGGGCGTGTAATAATTCAGGTACTAGAGGATTAACTCAAGAATTAATCCTGCTCTATTCTGGTCTTCTGCGGCTTCACTTCAAGTCCTGCTCTTAGAGATTGTTAAAAGTGGGACTATAAAGATGGTGAAGGGTCTGGAGGGGAAACCTTATGAGGGGGCAGCTGACGTCACTTGGTCTGTTCCGTCTGGGGAAAAGGAGATTGAGAGGAGACCTCACTGCAGTTACAGCTTCCTGGTGAGGGGAAGAGGAGGGGCAGGCACTGATTTCTTCCCTCTGGTGACCAGAAACAGGATGTAAAGGAATGTCATGAAACTGTATCATGGGAGGTTTAGGTTGGATATTAATGAAAGGTTTTTACTCCAGAGGGTGGCTGGGCATTGGGACAAGGCACCTCAGGAAAGTGGCCGCAGCACCAAGCCTGCCAGATGGTGTGAATCTTGGTGTTGGCCTGCAGGGCTAGGAGCTGGGTTTCCACGATCCTTGTGTGACCCTTCCAAATGAGGATACTTTATGGTTCTATGAAATGAAATGTATATTCTTCCAAGGTTGTAAACTGCTGGGTTCCCAGATTGTTATCAACTCTCAATGTCTATCATCATGTTACATTTTAGTATACTTAGCTGGCAAACTGACACCGTGAAAGTGATAAGACCAGAATTGCAGTGTGTGTTCATAGCAGTCATAGAATTATTGTTCTTGCAGAAGTTTATCCAGTCATTTCCTAAAATCATGGAGGTATTACTACAACAAATTGCAGTAAGGAATTCTACTCTTTTTTCCTGTGCAATGGCTGATTATTTTGGAAGTGCCCTTTTGACTTTAATGTCATGCATTTCCCCATCTCCTCATACTGGGAGGACATAACAACCAGTAAATCCACGTTTGGTTTCTCTATGCCACTTGTAAGTCTATAAAACTATACCATTTTTTTTTTAATGTATAAAAGTATCAGTGTCAATATTCCTTAAATTAAAATCTTGATTTTTCTTATATGTCTTGTCTCTCTCTATTTTTAAATTTATTCTGTCATTTCCATTGAAACAAAGAGGTCTGAACTGTGCAAAGAATTCTAGAAGTGGCTGTGAAGGATGCATGTGGTGGCATAATTTTTCTTTATTCCTTCTTAGGAAATATGAGGTATTTCTACAGTAAGTAAAGATTCTTCTCAGTTGCATCTTAAATTTCCAAGTCATGTTTGCTGCTAACACAACTGATGCCAAATGCATTAATTTCACTACCAAACCAAATCTAATTTTGTATTTTAAAAAAAATTAGGAAAGAGGAATGTTGAAAGGAAGCAAACTGTCAGAGATAGTTCATGAATAAGTTTAGCATTCATACTTGACTAATCTCCACAATTTTATTTTTTCAGTAACGCAGAAAAGTTACATGGGAAAACACATTATGTAAATATTGTCTTTAAAAGTAATCAAACTCATGATGTTCGGAAGTGGAGGTCAGTAGCTATACTGATCTTTTTTTAAAATTAATTATAAGGTCCTGAGTTGTACTGAGGTGCAAAATGTTTTAATTTTAAACAATATTTGAATAGTTCAAAAATATACTACCACTAAAAAGAGATGTATATGCATTTAGCATATAGCATATAGAGATGCATTTGGCTCTCTAAACACATAGTAAATAAGTCCATAAAATCTATTCACATAGATAAGTCCATAAAATGTATTTTTACTCTCAAATTTCCAAGCATTGTTATGCCTATTTTGCAGTTAGGGAGTTAAACTCTAGGAATTGAATTTTCAGGCATCTGTGCAAGCTACTTAGCCATAAGGCTTATTCACCTGTCAACCTTCTATAGATAATTTCACTGGATACATATATACTAAACAAAGATAGGCAGATATATGTGGCTATATATTTATACACATGGGTATATAAATGAATAACTGGAGATTTTTCTAATATGAAGTACAGGTAAAAGAACTTCTGCCTGTGGTGTATTATTTACAGGTTATTGTGAATCCATGAACTCAGAAACCTTTAGGTAATAGCATTTTCTGATAGATAATGTCCTTGTGGCTTCATAATTTGTTATTTTTTCAGGTGGAAACATTGCCCTCTGTGATGATTCTTTCTCTGTGTGTGTGGATGGGCTGTGGATAAATATCAGCAAACATGAGAGAAGGGTAATAGATTGGTCAGCCATCAGCTGCTCTGTAAGTTCTTGTCCTGTCAATCATTCTCAGTCACCATTTAAATTAATTACACTTAATGACCTTTAATTTGAATAGTAAAAAATGATATTTTTTAAATGGACAACCAACGAGATTGTTGCCACAACACTGAGTGAGAGCAAGAGAGATTCTAAGTAAATAGTAAGGAGTAAGAGTGCAGAGCATGACAGATTCTAAGCATATCAAAAGGGAAAATCACTGTCTCAATTAAAAGATTCTTTTGAATTTTCTGCTTTTAGTGTTCCTTTCTAATGGAAATTGCTCTTATTTATCCACCAGTAAGGACATTATGAAGTTAAATAGTCTGCTCATATTTTGTGTTTACATAATCAATGACTAGAACCTGTTCTGTTTTGCTCTAACTGCAGAATGAAAACAAAAATTCCTTTGTAACAGAAATCATACTTTGTAAAAGTATGATTGCTGAAGATTGAATTTTATGTCAAAAAGAAACATCTTTGTCAGTTTGATATGGATTGTCCTGTCTTTTACTGAACTCAGAGGTCCTGAATATCCTAAGTAAATTCAGGAGTCAACTTGTTGTCCTTCATGCTCTTTGCCTTTTCCTGAAATAAATGCTGTGTATGCTACACTTGCAATTTTTTTTTTTAAATACACAGAAAGTGCATATTTGATATTCAAAAATTTATATCACACTGCTGATTTCAACAAGAGATATCTCTTTCCTTCTCCATCTCAAAACCTCCTTTTGTTTGGTGGCAAATAGCATCTTTTTTGTCTATTTCAAAGCCAAATTATTCCTCTTTCTAGTCTCTAAGATTTGAACTATGTCTTTATATAAAATCTGGAGAGGAAGAGCATTTTGATGGTTCCAAGCGATAGTTTGGCTGCTTGTGTTTTGCCACCTTGGTTTTGTTTTCTTGCATCTGAATATGCCAGTTTTCGAGTACAAGACCATATCTTACATTTCTTAGCCCTACCCATGGGATCAAAGCAAAAACAATGAGCTGAAAGCCACCAAAATATAAGGAATGTTCAAACAATCCTGCAGTGCTACATCTGAGAGAGATTAGGATGCTCCCCATATCAGTGAATAACCAATAAATATACTTATCTCAGTGGAGTCAGTTATAAATTATGTTTACACAAAGGAAACTAATCATCAAGAATGAATATTTTTTTTATTCTCAATATTCATCTGTGATTTTAAAAGCATTGTTTTACTGCATGGACTGACAGCCTATTTTATTGCTGTGTTACTACTCTCTCATGAAATACCTCTCCCACCTTTCTTTCCAATTCCCAAATATTCACAGGAATATCACTGCAAAGGAATTCCATACAGGAAGCTTTTCTGACCTTTCTGATTCCTGCCTATCTAAATGCACTATTCAGTTGTTCATAAACGAACTCTAAATGACACCAACGCAATAATTTTTATTTCTCCCATCAGATGTCACCATTGGACATCTTGCTTCTTTGATGCTAAGGGGATATTTTGGAATTTTATATTTTTCTGGCTATCAAAATGAGTTATACTTATCGTTCACTATTTAAACACTATAAACAAGCTGGTAATGAAAGAGGTGCTCTGATCTACAAATGTGTTTAGGAGGGATGTGGCATCTGTAAAGTAAGGCTGTATTTTTAGTAGGCCAGGTGATATAGTTAGAAAAATCAGTCCAACTTTTGGTCAATTTCCTATGTCTTTTCCTAGGTCTGACAATGTAACAGATAATTTCAAGACTATCAGAATGTGATAATTTCTCTTAGCATAAAAGTAGATTAATCTGTATATTCCTAACAGTGTTTGTCACTGTCTTACATATTGCTTTTTATCTGTTTTTCTCCCTGATTTCTGAAATATCCACAGTAGTGTTAGGAGATTTATTGATCTGTTTTTGAAGGATAATTAATGTTCAAATCACTGTGGATAATTTTATAGTTCTCTCATATTAACTATAAAATTTGCCCTCATGTTAAGTGACTTTCACGAATTTCAATATACTTTGGGGGATTAAAAAGGTTGTACTTTACTAATTTCTTCCCTGGCATACCTTACATAAGAACTACTTTAATCTGGTCAAAATATGTCTGAGAATCTGTCTGAATTCCAATCTTTAATGGTATAAATTAAAAATGCACAGCATTGTTACATTTTAGAATCAAAACATTTCCTTTCCTTACCCACTAGAGTGAATTTAATTTACAATCCAGCTAGAACTTGATACATATACCTTCAGTACTTGCATACATTACCTTCCTCATATCATAAAACTGCATTGCAGCATTTCAGGAAATGCTGCCCCAGAGGGTGATAATACAGTGAGTGCTTCTTTGTATCAGCTATTCATTTTCTCTCTGATTTAGAATGCAACATTTTGAGCATCATTTTCAGGATGACATAACTGTAGGAGTCTAATAAATGTAGACATACTCAAAAAGAGTATTTTTTACTGCAGTTTAGTGTACTGAAGAGACAGATAACCTGAACCATTGTAATTCATCTCAGAAAAGAATGCAGCAAGCACTCTCTCATCAGTTTATGTATGTTGGAGTTACATAGTTGCAACTTCTTTCCCTTGGAATACCAACATAAAGCAATAGCTCTCTGCAATACATAGAAGAGTTTGAAAGAATATACCAAGGAGTTTACAATCTGCATCAGCTCATTAAGACTGAGAGAGCAAATCAGTTCACAAGAATGTGAATATTTTGTCAGACAGAATTCTGAGAAAATTTGTAATACGTATATATATATATATATAATAGAGGTGTTTCACTCTCTTCCCAGTGAAGTGACCTACCACTAAAACACACCAAATGACTGTTAATGCATTTACACTCAGCCACATGCATCTGATGCACCTACCAGAGTGACATGCAAATCAGAAAAAAGATATGTTGAGATATATCCTGTTTTGCTCTTGCAAGTGCATTTCTCGATCATCATAAAAAAGTGGCAAGCACAAAGATTGATAATGATATATTCCTTCTTCTGTACTCAGAAGAGAGTTGGCAAAATGTCTGCATTGACATAAAAAAAAATTCTGCAACTTTTTTTTGTTTCATAATTTTTGTTTTCTGCCTTGTAATTTTTTCGTTCATTTTCTTCCTAGCTCTCTTATCCTGTTTAACTTAGCAAATAAAAAAAAAGGACAGAAAGAAGGAAAGATGGAAAGAAAGANAGAAAGAAAGAAAGGTAAAAAATCACTAAAGTACTTTGCTTCTTTTTAGTTTTCCCTCTAGAGTGCCAAATGTTTTCTATTTTTTTTACTCACTTGAATGATAGCTTTAAAAGCAGTATTTATGCTTACTGATCAATTCCACGGCCTCTTTTTCTATAGATGACAAGGAGAATTTGAAAAACTTAAGTTTGCCTACTTTTTTCAAATTTGTTCACGTACTTGTTTTGCTTTTTACTTTCTGTTCTCTTCAGTAACAGGCAGAGTCAAAATTTTCTTGTAGTTCACTTACGCTTGTAAGCTTGGTTTAGTTTCTGTTTCCCCAGATAGCTGTATCCAATGCATATTACCAAATTACTTCCCTTCTTAAATATTCTTTATTTTCACTTAATATTCTTTCCATCATAGTTTAATTTGCAATACCTTCTTGACCATGAACCTGCATGTCAAGTATTAAACTGTAATGCAGAGATGTAGTGTCATTGCAGGCAGACTCATTTAAGTAGCCAAGATATCATTTAAAAAAGATAGGTTAGTTCAGTGAAACTACACACTCATAAGTTTCAGGAGAAACCTTCCAAGCATGCCTGAGATCCTAACTACTGCTGGCTGTAAAAATGAGGGTTTTTTTAAATATCAGATATTTTCAATACTCAATGTATAAGGCCTGTCTCTATTTACAGCTATAGAAGCTGAGTTTTATTTAGAGGTAAAAGACGCAGAGATTTCAACTGCACTTCTTTTTGCACCACTGACATATCCAAACTGCAATTTTGGCAGGCTAAGCCTGAGACCATTTACTTGAAGGAAGTTATTGGAAGAATAAAATTTTCTGAGACTGTACATTTTTGATTCATCCAAGATTGACCTATTTGAGGATTTTCTTTGCAGAAGGTGAAATGTACATTTTTACTCCACAGACATTTCTTCACAGTATCCCATTTTAGTGTGGAGAATGAGACAAGAAAACTATAGAAAAGCAAAGACAAAGAAATGCAGGGTTTTGTATTTTTTTTCTTTCAGTTTGGTTAAGATAGGTGTAAATTATTTTTTCCTGCAATATTCATGGAAGTCTGCTCTAAGTATTTGTGATTATATCCTCACTGTGAAACTATCTGTGGTTTTGATATGGGAAAAAAAAGAGATTCTGGGACATGTTAGTGTCCTCTAGATCCAGGTATCTTTTGCATTGCTCTATGTGTTAAATTGCTCCGTGGTCACACACAGAACTCTGTGGAATAACACAATTACGTTTTTTCCAGTATTCTTTTTTCCCCATCCTTTTCTTCAGTTCTATAAGTTTACCAGTATTATTTACATAGTAAGATATGTGAGTAGAAAATGAGCTCCATCATCCAAACAAATAGAGCAGAGAAAGTGCTGGAGTAAGTGTTTCTATTTAGTTTTCTCTATCATGAATTTTAAGAAAAGGTGTTGTCTGTAGTTTTCATCCAGTCTAATGAGATTTACAGCTGTTGAAATTTGTAATGGTGACACAATGCCATTGTGCAAGGGTTAGGCTGATAAAACTGTGAAATAACAAAATGTAACCAACAATCTCCAAATGAAGTTGAACTCACCTCAAATTAAGAAGGTAAATCCTCACTTCTAAGCCTTAATTAGAGTTTCTTGTTTTTCAAAGCCACTGATGAGGTAGGGATCAGACTCTTCTCTGAAGCAGCAAGAGATAGGAAGATGGTCTCAAGATGTGATAGGGGCAGCTTAGATTAGATATTAGAGAAAAAGTCTTCATCAAAAGAACTGCCAAGCATTGGAAAAAACTGCCCAGAGGAACGGTTGAGTCACTGTCTCTGGAGGTGTTTAAAAGACCTGTAGACAGAACAGTTAGGAGCTTTGTTCAGTGGGGGATATGGCAGTCATGGGTTAACTGGATGGGGGATCTGAGAGGCCTTTTCAAAATTAAATTATTCTATGATTCTATGAAAAACTGCAAAAATGTAATACATATATATTACGTTTAACACAGAATCCTAACAATCTTTGGATGTCTATCTGGCTGTTTAATTGACTTTCATTTTTTAGTAGCTAGACCAAGTCTTTAATCCAGTAAATCTAAATTGCTATTGCTTAGCTCTATAGATTTGTATGCCGAGTTGTGTGATTCATATCAAGCAATTAAGTGATCTAATATGAGTTTCTTTTCTGACACTGAGGTCGGATTTTTGATTTGATACCCTCAAACCCATCAGGCTGAGTTACTATGATAGTTGAACTTTAATATGGAGAAGTTTTTTGCTTTTTATTGCAAACATTGAAATGACACAGTATGTTATAGTAAAAATACATATTCTATTTCTTATGCTTGTAGTATTCGTGAATTTATGGTGGATAGCTATGATTTTCCCAGAAAGGTCTCAAGTTGACATAACTATGCTTCTAATGAAACATGGTTCTAACAGTGAAAAACTTAAGGTAAAATGTAAGACTGATGCAGAAATGGTATTTATTTCCCAATTCTTTTTGTGTCCATCATGTGCCCAGTGTGGCAGAAAATGTCTGTAACACAGAGCTCTGCAAGGCATCAGAGGCAGAGACCTGTGACAAGAATTCTTTGCGGTCAGACCTGAGAGGGCAGACATTGTGTCATTCCTGATCCTTCTTTAGTCCTTAGGAGTCCTATCATCTTATTCTTCTCAGTGTCTCAGGTTGCCCTCTGTGCACAGAACTACAGCAGCTCCATTGTCATTAAACTCACAAGCCTTTTATTTCTCAAACTACTTGTTACTACTCTCTGTTATGAAACTGTGGTTTACCATGGCAAGTTAAGGAAAAGAACAGAATAAAAATGCTTGTTACAGATAAAGCAGATCCATCAAAAGCAACAGGTAGGTAAACAGAAGCTCAGAAATAGTATACCTCAGAGCTGAGGCCTTGCAAACTCAATGCAAACCTTGTAGGCTGCTCTTGGCAATGGCCATACTGCAGTGTGGGGCTACAGGCTACATTCACAAACACCCTGCACTCCCTCTCCAAACCATCATCACCACTGCAAACAAACCTACACGGGATCATTTATTTATTTACTTATCTCAGCAAGAGGAGACAGGTCTTTGTTACTATTAGTGATTCTTGTAAAGCATTGTGGGCTTTTTATAACTGAAAGAGAGCTTGGCAATCCCACACATTAGAACTGCAAGCCAGTAGAGTGGCTCTGTTCATACAACTTAGCCTTCTGACTTCACAGATTTCTGTCTCTGCAATTTATTGTAAATCAATCTGAAGTTGCTATGAGTCCCTTTTTATTGAATGAAATGAGGACTGTACTAAGTCTTAGGACAGGGTATCAGCCAGGTCCATGTTTGATGTAGCTCTGCTCAACATTAATTATATAAATTTTCCCATTTGAGATTATCACAAAAAACATCTCTATACATGAGCAAAAAGTTTATTTTAAAAGAAAGCTTATTAGCTGATATAAACTAGGAACAGTCTGGAATGCATCCATGACTTGTAATACAGCTTCATTAATGACTTTATTTTGTTTTCTTCATATGTTTGAGAACAAATTCTCAACTGTTTTTAGCAATCTAACAAAAGACATGCAATTGAGCGTGATTTCACAGAAGGTTTGGGGTTTTTTTCCTTAATTGGAGAAACAGTGTAGAATACTGATGGGTAATCTGATATGCAGTCCATGTTATATGGTAATCACAGGGCTAGAACCATCTCATTCTGAGGCATCTATTTCATGAGAGAAGGAAGTTATTACAAAACCATATGAAGTATTTTTCAAAATTTATTGAATAATTCTTTTTCTGGCCATAACTATTGTCAGGAAATAGTTCTTGTCAAAGACACTAAAGGAAAGGAATTTTATATTCCTAAAGTTTTTTTGTAAGAGTTTTCTGACATTTTCTACCTAAAAAAAAATCAAAAATCCATAGGTGAACCAAGTATTAATGTTCTTTCATCCCTAACATATTATATGTTCTTTCATCCCTAATTATACCTAACAAGGTAAAATCCTTTGTGACTCTGTTTCCAGATGTTTTCAGTTCATTTGGTTTGTAGATGCTTACTCTGCTGTATCTTCCGAACCTGACAGTTTGGCAATGCCTCCCTCAAACTGTAAATACCCTGATTGTTCTAAAATGTTTGGTAAACTCAGGTAGGTAGGAATTGGTACTGGAGAGGCCAGGAAAGCATTCTATAATGAAAACAAAGGCTTCCAAATAAAGCAAATCTCCAAATAAGCTGTCAGAGCGGGATTTTTTGCCTCCATATTAAAATTTCTTTTCATGTGGTTAGTTTGCATTAAGTGGCTATCTAGGGATATTCTTTACAATTAGTTGACATATTGTTTGGGTTCTTGTTGCTATCCTGTATGTATAATGAACTGAAATCAGATGAAAGAAGTTTTATCCCCCAATACCTGAGAGACTGCAACCCCCCTCCAAGTTTGCCATTTAAATCCCAACTGTGTTGTTGCCTTTAACTGTGTAAGACAGCAAGACAGCACATTTTGTAGATTAAACCAATAAACTAGCAAACATAAAAGAAACAAATCTCATAATTGTGGATTTCAATTAAAGAAAAGAAGATCAAAGCAAACATTCTGCTTGAAATTGCACAGCTGCTATCTACACAAAATGAGAAAAAAAAAAATCCTTCTCGAGCTAGCCATAATTTTTGGGCTGAGGGAAGGAGGAGGGAGAGCTCAAACCCTGCAGTAGAACAGATTGCTTATGCTTCTCACGTCCCAATCAGTAATACAGAAATATTGAGTAATAAATTCCCTGCCTCTCCTGATCTGAGAAGCTCCCACCATCTGTGAAAGCCAATTTGTAACAGCTTTAGTATAAAGATTCAGTAAACAGACAATCATAAGCATTGTGCCAAACAGTGCCAACATCTGAAGAAAAAACATAAAGCCAAAGCATGAGTAACACCACGACCTTTGTATTGCAAAATTATCCAGCGACCAAAACACTTTTGACTGCAGAGATTTTTTTTCCTTCTTTTCCCCGTCAGCAAGGAGTGCTGGAGCCTGCACACAACTCAGCTACATCTGTGGGCTGTGTACATAGGTCTTGTCCTAATGTGCTGAATTATTATTGATGGCTGGGACAGTTCTGCTCTGCTGGTGAACCAATAATGTCAAGGCAGTACCTGCAAGATTAATTATAGCAGAGAATGGGCTCTGCTTTCCAGGGACTGAGACTTTAATAGAGACTGAGCATTAGTTTCAAGGGATTCAACAGACAGCTGAACAAATGCCTCAGACAATGTTATACATGCTAAATCCTGGCACTTACCTCTTAGCAGTACTGAAAGAAAAGTTTCAACAATTGTGCTTAAACTGCAAAAAACAGAGGGCTCTATAAACCAAACAAAAATTAAACAAACCCATACCAAGATTGCTGAAACAGGTTAGGCTCTATAAACCCATGTGAGCATATTGCCCTCTGCAATTACCAAAGAGCGAAGAGACAGTAACAAATTACTCTAGGATTAGCAGAAAAGAAAATGGATTTTTGGTGACTGAGTGACTAGCAATTCTCACGAAAAAATATGTATTTTCAAAATACATATGACATTCTACACATGGAAATATAAGTTGGATCGAAGAGCAGAATATTTTATGCCGTTTCTTTTGCACCACTGCAGTGGAAATTTGTACTCCACAGGGCATTTTAGCTGTAGAGAACTGAGAATATGCAGTGGATGAAGCTGCAGCCATAGCAACAGCTACATAAATTTTCAGGCAATGGCAGGCACACGGTACACAATTTAAGCAGTATAACTCCTACACTGGCTAAAAAAAAANNAAAAAAAAAAAAAAAAAAAAAAAAAAAAGAGAAAAGCAAGGAAAAGTGGAGAAGAGGGTGTCAAATATGGCTTATTACCAAGTAATCATACCTTCCACTTTATCAGGAGCTGGGCTTCCTGCATTTTGCTCGTGTGATCAGAGAGGCAGCTGAGAGCTTAACTGTATCTCTCTTTTACTTAAGCCCTCAGAAATATTATTCCTCTTTCTTGTTTTATCTCCTAGCCTAATATTTTCAAAAAACTAGTGGGAATTCTGAGGCCAAATTTTCAACATATTGTCCAGCTACCCACATCTTGTGTCTTTTTGTAGTCCTGCAATACTTTTGGCAAAAGAATCCTGAAATTAATGAGAGCCACAGGCTGGTGTGGCTCAGCACAGCAAAAGATGCGCTTATGAAATTAATCGCAAGAGGGAATGAAATAAGTTCAGACTTCACTGATTTTTCAGTTTCACAACTGCTAATCACTTTACTGCTTTTCTTCAAACCTGAAGCACCAGCAGAACTCTTAAGCAAATGCACTTGAGGCTGAAAGACCTACAATAGAATGATATATTCAAACTTTCATCTTCACTTCTTGTGTTTGGCTTCTGGGTGATTTCTTTCACAACGTCCTGTGAAATTCCACTGTCAAAATTTCGTTGGCCACACGTACATGATAGGAGAGCCTGAAGAACTTGGCACATCTCAGACTATCTAGGAGTTTTGCAAGCCTAAACAGCAGTTAGGATGTTGACCAAAGGCACTCAATTCCTGCTCCAAAATGAAACAGTGAGGCTCCTAGAAGTCTTTCCTCCATGCTGGAAAGAATGACGGTTTTTAAAATAATGCTTTCAGAACCAGAAGATGTAATATCAGCTGGAACACACCAATTTCTTTTCTTGTTTTCTTATGTTTGTGTTTTAGTGACTGAGCCCATGACAAAGCTTAGAGATGTTCTGAAACGGATATAACTTTGCAAATCTTGCTGTTCTGACAAAGTGGAGAATGCCAGCAAAATTACTTTGAAAAGAATACAATCTCTTTGAGTAGCAAACCCATTTTCTTCCTCCTAAGTTCAATTAATTTTTCACCCAGAGCAACTTAGTTCGTAATAAATAAATAAAAGTACAAAATCTAGACTTAACACCTGAGTGTAGGAAAGCATCTCCGGTTACAGTGTTCCCAGATGGGGCTTGTGAAGGAGTAAAGGTAACATAGCTCATAGCTAAGTATCTGAGGTAAAAAAAACCCCTTATATTAATTTGGTTTGTCCCTGTATCTTTTCATACTAACATTAATTTAAGTTGCTCAGCAGTCACACAAATAGTGCTGTTTCCTGTCGTATGCCATAAACAAGCAAAAGATGTTAGAAGCCTGAATGACAGTAGAATGACAGTAGAGTACATTACTATGTTTGTTACCACCCTGAAGACAATCTCTTGCAAGACTGGTTAGCTAAAATGTCACATTATTCCAAATCATGTTTGAATGAAGTACGATGTCATGGCTTTACTCTGTCTTTGTCCCACAGTGGTTTGTGGAGATGTGAAAAAAACATGACAAAACTCTATTACATGAGAGCATCATCCTATTTGATGTTCTATTTGATCTTGTAGTCAAAGATTCTTGTGTTTCTCCTTAAACATCATCAGGTATTTTTCTTACTGATGGTCTGAGTTTTAGGATGAAAGACATGCTGAACTCAAAAGTCTAGACCTGGATATTTTTTTCTTCCAAACACTGAAAAGTTTTAAAATAGGAAATAGAAATGCTTTTGAACATCATGAAAACATTTTTTAGATTTTGTATAGATACTTCAGAGGTATTTAAATTAAAATAAATTTATAGTCATTATAAAATGGAAGCTCCCAGCAAGAGTGAAAAAGCTGCCTCCAAAGAATGTGGACTCAAAGAGAAGATGGGTAGGCCAAGTACCTTCAGTCCAGAGTAAATCATAGGTAGGATAGGCTATTTTAAAACAAATAGGCCTCTTAACAATCAGATTTAAAATTTTCCCTGAATGGCCCAGTATATCACTGAATACTGTTGGCACATAAAATTACCTGAACTCAACAAGAAACAGATTTATGTCAAAACTTCAGAGCAAAACCTCTAAACATTTATAATATGACTTTTGAAGTCACAGACTTCTTATAACTTACTGTGGTCCAGCTCTCATCGGATTGCTTCTGCCCACCCCCTCTTGAAAACAGGTGGTACGAATGTATCAGGCACATCTTTGGTCAGGTGATAGGCATTTGGAAACAGTAGGATGAGGCCAAATCTAGATAGTTTCTCCTGTGTTCTGGAAGGCATTATGCAGGAGTTATGACCTGATCGCTTCAATTTGCACAGCAGTGCAATGCATCATGCTAAAAATCATGGCCTGGGTTTTCAATCATTCAAATGTTACCAAGTCCCAAAACTGAGTTCAGAAGCTAAGCAGCCTTTGGACAACATTAACCAAGGTGACTTATCAAGAGAAGCAGTAAAATAAGGGGCAAGGAATTACAAAACAGAATGGTCATTCCTAAATGAGATAATTCATCAAACTAAGAATTAGTTATTTAGTGCAGTGGACACTATCACTCCTCAGGAAAAGTAGTATTCCACACTAGGCTTGAAGTATCTTTTAAGTGTTAGCAAATAATAGCTTTTACCTCATATTAATGTGATTGCTTTGCTAGAGCACTAATACTGAACCCTGTGTTTTCTCTTGAGCTTCATGGAAAGGCTACTGAAGTCAGTTTGAAAGTGATTCCTACTTTTTCTGAACACTAACTTAGTGAAGTAAAGTACATCAAGTTATTTGAATCAGTGATCAAAAGAGACATATTTTCCTATGACTAAGCCAATTTCTGGCGAAAGATGTGGTAGAAATTTGCAGCACAAAAAATCAGTAACAGAATAAAATAGCTTTTAATCTCCCCACCCATCTTCCTCCCCTCAGGGGATAATCAAGAGCCTCAACAACACAATTGCCACATCAACTATGGTGGTGTGTCCTGGCTTCTCAGTGAATATTCATTATTTTTAATTAATTATAAGAACAAATAATTTCTATTTTGTTGTGAACTTCTAGGAAAAAAACCACCTGCATTTGTGTGCAATTTTCTTACAGAAATATTTTTTTGTGGCTGAGTGGTTTCACAGCTTTATAACTGCATTCATACAGTTTACCTCATGAAAAATGAAGGGAATTCAATATTTTTTGTATCTATACTTGCTGTAGCCAAATGCCATAACTCAGGGAAAGCTATTCTAGATAGGAAGCTATTAATCAAATAAAAGTGAAATACCTACCTTCAGTAATGTGTGATTAGTACTCCACAGCCTCTGTTTGTGGCTCTTCATCACGGAGCCCAAAGCCAGCATTTTAGCCCAGATGGCTGTAGGGATGGAGAGTGACTGCAGTCCTCCCTAAAAAAGATGGTTGTAAAACTACATGAGTGTATGTGGGAAGGGAAGAGACAAGGATTGTTCTTCCTCATCATCATCTTTTTTTCCAGTAATGCTGGGGGTTTTTTTCTGAAAGTCACATATAGAACTTTGATGGGAGACTGAGAGAGGTGACTAGTGAGGGCACTCAGGAAACCAGGCTGTAACTATCCATTATCAGAATTAGGAGTGTGTTCAGTTTCAGTGTTTTGAGCCAGGAAAGGAAATGGTACCTGAAGGAATACTTCTGGCTCTTCTACAAGACTCAATTAATTTTGTCATTATCCTTGGGGTGATAAAATTCAATTTTGCTTACAGTACTTAGAACCTTTGAGCTATCTGTGCTACCACCTCACCAGAAAGGAAGGATAATTATTTTTGTAGGAATGCCCTCCTGTGACATAGGCATCCTAGATTCTTCCCCTATCTCTAGGCAAAACTTCTCATGAAGTCATAAACAATTCAGCATGTTTACAGGTTTAGAAGTGACCTGTGTCTTGATCTGAATATGCCAAAATCCAGGAAATAAGAAGCACAACAGAGAACAGTAAGACTAGGGCAAGGAAATAAGTATTTGATACCATTTGCAGTGAAAATCTATTTGGTATAAGCAATCATAAATTATATTTTATTTCCTTTTAAAATGGAAAAAGGTTCGTGAAAATAGAAGACCTTCCACTTCATTTTCTGATTTTAAAAAGATCCTTTTTATTGCAGTTTGAGTTAGTCTCATAGAACTAACTTGATTCTGAAACTGCCTACTCAAGATTTCTTGTCTTCCCAGTATCCTATTTCTAGGTCAAATGAGATAGAATTTTATGATTTTATGAAAGGTACATTCTTCTAACTAGATTTTATTCAGAAATTCGTGATCTGATTTATCTGAGTTCTTCTTTTAGCAATTCATAAGCTCTTCTCATTGCAGGTCACACTGTGAGACTCCCTCCTCAAAAATTCTCTTTGCCTCCATTTTCTTATTCTGGACCAAATGAAATTAAAAACTTAATAGCTTTGTATTTTCTTCTCTAAGGTAATCAAAAAATTTTTAGTTAGGATGTCATCAATCACACCAGCTTCTCTCCTAACTAAGATTAGTGTGTTTGTTTCATTAATTTCCCTCTTTAGAACAGTCAGTAAGCACAGGGAACCTGAGATTTTTAAGTAGCAAAGGGATTCAGTGCATGGTAAAATAGGCAATACATCAAATTCAAATACCTAAATTGAAGAAATCAATCATAATACTTTTTTAAAAAAAACATAGATGAAACTTATTTTCAATTAAAATGACAAAGCTGACAACATCAAGCCCATATACAAGTAAAGAAGTATGACTACCTTCAGTAGCAGAAGTGAATACATTATTTTGGCCTTAATATTATGTACCTTGGTATAATCATTAGGGAACAGATCCTTATCTAACATAAGCTGCCATAATTACACTAGGAAGTTATGACATGTTACATCATCTGAGAATCTACTTTGAATATCATATTAATTTCCACCTAATTTCAGCTACTCCTGGGAGTTTTTTTTCTAATATAAGGATTTTTAGATAACTACTGAATAAAAAAAAATTCTTTTGTAGCTTTACAAAGACAACCTCTGAAACCTACTATGATGTACAGAGTATAATCTACAAATCATGTCAACAGAGTTTATTTCCTTTGATTTCACACTATTGCTCTAGGCATCTGCTATAACAGATAGAAGCAGCTTTTCATAGCTCACTAAAGCTATCATACCACCAAATGACTTGAAAAAGGGGCTAACAGATTTTGTGAAAACAAAAAGAGGGGAGGAAAGTAATAGTAAAAGAGAAACACAAAGCTGGCTTGTGCCAAAACAAAACATGTAGCTAGACCTGCCAGACTGTCTTCAGTAGGGAAGAGATCATGAATGTGTGTTGCTCAGTACTCTTAATCTTGTCATGTGAAGTAGCACATAGTGGCAGAGAATGCTAGAACTGATTGTTAATTGGAATGGTAAGACTGGTATATCATCATCTTATTATCTTTCCAGGGCATAAATTTTGTTCTTACTACATATAAGCTAGCTGTTTTCAAAAGCCTGTAAATTCTGCTGGTATAATTGGAAATTATTTTGACTCACCTTAGGAAATGGGATTATGTTTGATATCTTTTGTTAAATATCTGAATTTTATATACTGTCCATAGTACCAAGCTCTAAATTTCCTCAATATTTAAAAAACCTAGTTCCACAACGCTTACTGATCTAAAGAGGGAATCACCTGAAAGGCACTCCTGTGTCATATTTATAGTGTAGCTCTTTCTGATCCACTGAAATGTTAACCACAAAATCTGTGTGTTTTTAAAGAAATGCTACACTATATGCTTCAGACTAGAAAAGATGGTAAGGACAAAAGGGCAAAACAAACCCCAAACATTAAAATGTTATTGTGAAACAATGAATTAGACCTGGAATTTTCACCCTGCCTAGAAAGAGGGAGGTGGGAATGCTAGGATCCTTCCTTCCACTGACTCATACCCACACACCTGGTAAAGGCTGAGCTGAACTGACACTCTCTGTCAGTGAGTTTGTTTACACTCTAGTTTTAGTTCTGCATTCCACTGAGCAGCAGGGAAACAGTTTGTTCACTGTGCTTTGAAGTTAATGATGAGAACTAAATTATGTTTTGGAAATTTTGTCTCCAAACAAGTGTTTACATGAAGAAGAGTCATGATTTAGCAGGTCAGAAAAATTCCAATTGTCAAGGGACTTGCAGACTGCCTAAATGTATCCTGAGCACTAAACTACATTTATGCAAAAAATACTGCTTTGCAACTAGCACTGACAGATGTGAGGGGACACAGGGTGGTCTGTTTCAGAAGCTCTGCAAACTAAAGTAGCTTGACTTGAGCATCCTGACATAATTCTTTGTGGAGGGTGGGGATAGCATGATTCTGAAGAGCTACTCAGTACAGCTGTCACTCCTGTCAGTATTACTTGAGCCACCACTGTGATAACTTGAACTCCCACCACCACTGCTTCATTCACTATGCTATTTGATCCTAGGAAACCCTGATGCTGTGCTGTGACTTCAAAGCTGCTGCCGTAGCTGCATGTGTGGAAAGTTATCATCTGCTGTAGCTAACAAAAAAGTACTGAAAATTATTAACCCTTCTGTAACAGACCAGGTTTCTATTTCTTAGAAATACGTCCAGCATCAATGTGCTTTAAAGTTCCTCAATCAGCCCAGTATACACTTTGGTCCTGGTTTCCGTCTCTGGGGCTGGATTTTCAGTTTGGTGTTCATTATTGAAGGTTTCAATTTTGGTGTAATACTGGTCTGTTTCTGGTGCCTTCCAGATAGTACTCCCTGTCCATAAATGAACTACAAGATGCAAGACTAATGTCACCACTATCCAAACCCTAATTATCTCTCTGAAACACGTTCTCATTAAGATTTCAAAGGTAGAAAGTATTTCTTGAAATGGATGCTTAAAAAAAACCAAACAAAACCAAAACACAAACACACACGCTCACAGACACCCCTGCCTAAAACCACAAAATAACAAGGAAATAAAAAACTGTGTACACACAAAGCATTTATTCAAACATATATGACCCCCTCCCTCATGTAACAGAGACTTTGGGTCAAGGTCAATGACATGACTCCTTTTAGAGGCACTGGAAAATTGCAGCCCTGATTATTGCTCTGTAATATGATAGGCAAATACAGCAAAATACTGAAATACTGAAATACCTCATCATGTACTAGACATGCTCTTGCATGTTTTTAAAACATTTTAAAACATAATGATATGACTCCTACACAAAAACTGGATTTTCCTCTACAGACAGACACTTATCTCTTCTCTGTGGTGACCAGTGACAGGACTCAATGGAATGGCCTAAAGTTGTTTCAGGGGAGGTTTAGGTTGGATATTAGAAAAACGTTCTTAACTGGAGCAGGCTCCCCAGGGAAGTGGTCAGAGCACCAGCCTGACAGAGTTCAAGAAGCATTTGGAAAAAAACTCTTGGGCACAGGGTATGACTCGGGGTGTTCTGTGCAGAGCCAGGAGCTGGACTTGATGATCCTTGCAGGTTTATTCCAACTCAGCATATTCTTTGATTCAACAACATGTACCAAGACAGAAGTATTTAATTGCTCATTCTTGGTTAGTTGTTAGTCTTAAATCAATTATATTTATGAAAGCGCTTTAGCATTAGGGCTTTAATGAAAAACATAGATGTAATACCTAAGTTTTTTTTTTCCTTAATATTGGAGAGCAAGTTACTTTAAAAAAAAGAAAAAGAAGAGAACCACAAGTAATTTAATTTTATTTGTTCTCAGAAATTTTGATGTTGTTCTAAGGCAAAATTTAAGAACCTTGTTAACATAAAATGTCAGAGTATTTTAAAACATACTGTGAGCTGTAAACACCTTAGAAGCCGCTAGAAATGGTCAAACTAGCAGCCAAGGAGGAAGCTTGATTTGATGATTTCTGGACCTGAGTCTGTGTTTCTATATAACTTCAAAGCGTTTTTCTGCAGTTCAAAATATAAACAACGCATCATACTTTGGGATTTAGTATTAACACTAAATCAGGGAAACATTCCAATATTATTTAGTGAAGCAGAGGAGCCAATTCTAACATTCTTATGGATTTAACAGTCTCTAAGGTATTTCAGGGAAACAAAGTGCTGTCAATGTACCTTAACTGTCTCCCTTGTTCAATGACCACTGAACTCAGCAAGGATTTTCTGAGGAGCCAAAAAGATTTAAAAGTTTACATTTCCTTTGGCTTTCATCTAGAAAGGGTGTGAAAACAATCCTGCTCTCCTTCAGACTGGCTGGATAATCAGTTGCTATATAGGCCTGAAGATGTGCACAGATGAGAGTTCAAGGCTTCAATGATCAGTCAGGGAAATTGCACATGAGGAGTCACAGTCCTTTGTGAAGTAATGCACATTGCTGCTTCCGGAGAGCAGTTCAGCATTAAGTCCTCTGCAGTGATCTGCTGCAGCTAAGCAGGCAAGTGTCAGTGAGGGACAGGTACCTTAGTCTTCCTTCTTATTTTGCTGTGCTGCCATTCCAGACCAAAAGCAAATAAAATCATGATTTTCAGAGGCTTCTAGTTTAATCAGCGTTTTCCAAAATTGTGAGAGGAAGAGATTTCATCTTTCTTCTTCAAGAGTTACTTACAGTCTTGCCCTGAAATTAATATAAATCCCCAAAAATATTCCTTGTGCAGAACTCAGGTGAACTATTTATCTTGTCGTATGTGATCTAGGCACCCTCTAATCTTTGAGTGTCCCTTAGTCCAAAACTTTCAGAGCCTAATCTGTTATTGGGAACCACTCTAACACTGATGAGCTCTTCTCTCCTTTCCTCAGCTGAATCCTGACTTTTCTCTCAAGACAGGAAGATTAAATTGAAAGACCATATAGCCTGTTTGAGAAAATGAAGCCATTATGTCATGGTGCTTTCAGATCAAATTGGCGAAGTTCTACATTTAAAAGTAATTAAAGAATGAACTGAGAATGTCATTTATGCTGAAATGCACTTTCATGAATTCAATTTTTACATGTGCTTCTGGAAAATTAAAAAGGTTATCATATGATGCTTCTTGAGAGCTGTAAATTGTTTTCATGTTCAGCTAAGGAGAAAGTAATCTGATGAATCTATTACATTTCGAAGTACACATCAAAGAAAAATGAGATCACAAACTGAATGAAACAGAATAAGCCCAAAAAGTAAGCTTGAGGCAGATATTTTTATTTCCCCATTCAAAAGATGTCCACAAGTGTCCTTCATCTGACTCTTTTGAAGTCTATTCTGTTACATTTAAGCTCTTTTTCATACTTGTAGTTGTCAGTCAGTTCCCTTTTAGAACAGGGTTGAATACTTCAGGAGGTGGAAGCATAGAAAAGATGAGTTCATCTTTTTCTTAGGATGGTAGCTTAACACCATGTTAAGAGCCAGGAAACCATTCCCGTCTAGCCAGGGAAATAAGATTTGAGGTCTTTTCTAGAAGATACAAAAGAGCAACACTATCATCTTGTTGAGTTTTGATGTAATGGAAAAAACATATCTACTGCCTTAGGGTGATGGCCAAGTGGACAGACACAGGTTTGAAAGCAGCCAGTGAGTGCTTTGACCTGCCTTAGGGGCAGATACCTACACAGCAGTGTAGATGCAAAACAGATTCATCAGAATGTGTTCAGAAAGCTGAGCCATCTAGAACTGTAACTACTATTTTGTCTATGACACTTGCACGCAGTAGAAAACGAAAGTGATCTAATAATATTCTGCATTTTCAATGTCTTAAATGTCTTAAAATGACTTCATTGTTAAATTACTGTGAATAAACTACCACAGCATCTACTCTGAATGATTATGGAGTATGATGATCCTTAAATAAAATAAAACTCCAGCTTTTGCTTTCATTATACTTAAATCTCTTAATCTTTAATATAAATATCTTCTCTCCTAAAAACACAGAAGCACTGCATCAGCAGTTGTCAGGGGAAATTGTAGTATCCCAGCAAGCCAAACAAGCAATTCACTGAAAGGCAAGCCAATGTATTGGGCTGTGAGACTTTACATTGCCAGAAGTGTGACTATATACTTTGTTGGATGATACTACAAGTCGCAATATGTAAAAAGCTGACAAAGGGAGAAAAGATGAAAGCAAAAAGCTAGGATGTAACTAATGATAATAAAACTCTTGGCAAGTCAAATTACGGAGAGTCTCATATCAAAAGCAACTTTGACAATAATGGGATTCCAGAGTCCATAAAATTAGTCATGATTCAAAGATAAAAACATAAACAATTTGCATAAAAGCTTTCCTTTAAAGATTTAGCACTGTGTACCAAATGAAGAAAAAAAGCACTACCATAACAGAAATACTTTAATATAGGTATCCATTATCTAATGCTTATATAATGGAAGCCAAATTGAGCTCATTATTATCAGTGCTATTATGCTGAATACTAAATGAACTCATCATAGAAACACACTTGCTTAAAAAACTATTACCACAACATCAGTGACAAGGAAAAAAATTGCATGCAAACTTCCTGAGCTGACTGATTTGATTTCAGTGTTAACTTCTAATGCATTATTAATCAATAGTTCATTATACTTTGCGATAGCATTTAGTTTATTTGTGGTTTATTTGTATACATTTCATTTCTGTAATCTTTTACTATATGGCACTTTATTTCTATGTAAACAATGCTGGTTTTTCTGATACAGATTTACAGTAAATGCAAGTATGATATGTTTCCGGGTAATTCAAATTTGTTCTGTTTTCCAAAACCAAGAGAGGTACAAAAAGGGAGATGCAAATCAATGTAAACAATAGGCTAAAGTTATGGGAAAAGACTGAAAAAATTACATTTTTAAATGGCATGCATAAGTTTATTGTTAAAAAGATATACAAATATGGTAGAATAGTAGGTGTTTTAATGTTACAGAATCATGTATGTGAAACAATAAGTTACTTGGAGTGTGCAAGCCTTTGAAACTTTTTTTTTGGTATCAAAATAAAATGCACCATTTGCCTGCTGGAACATTAATAGTCTTTCTTTCAGGACTGGATAAACCATGACTTCTATTAAAAGTGATGTTTCAGAGTAGTTTCAGAACTCCAACATTATTTTCTGGTAATAGAGTTTGAGCAACAGAATAAATGAAGTTATGATTCCTGGAAGACGGAAATCCTATTATCTTCATGACCATTTTAGCACTTACATAAGATACTAAAAAGCTCCTTCTACCCAGTGTTTCATGAAAAAGAAAAAAAAAAGGCTATGATTTTTATTTACTTTTTTTTTAATATTTGCATTTATATTCACAAATTCATTTATATTACAAATTCAACTATTTGTCAAAGAAATCACTTTATATAAAACTAAATTGAAAATTGAAAGTGAATTAAAAAATTAAAAATTTTTTTCAAAGATAATTTCAAATTATTGAAATCACTCTTCTAAAATGAGTTTTGTAACAAATATTTTGGAAACAAAATTGGAAACTATGTCTCCTGCTTTAAAGATGTTGGGTATGATATAATCATTCTCTGATGATATCCTATTTACAGAGGAAGTACACTAATCATTTTGCTTGCTTATTTTTTTTTTTTCTCCCTGAGAGGAAATATTCAACAAAAAGGCTTTCTGGCAGGAAAAAGGCTATAAAGAAAATATTTTGAAGGTTTTGAAATGTGAATAGATTCAAATTATGATGAATTAAAATTCATCAAAAAATAAGACTGCCAAAGTGTAAAGTCTAAAGATTGAATTAGTTAGTGATTGTCTTATTTACACATTTCTAGTAAGCAAAATAGCTATATATTTATTTTTCTAAAGAGACTTAGATTCTTTCTCTTCTCACTTGGGATAACAATGGAGGGACTGGTACCATTACCAAAAGAGATAAAAGGCTTTATTTTGTGAGTTTTGGTTTCTTGTCTTTTAACCAAAAAAATTTGTCTTCTTTTAAAATCAAAGTGTAAAGTCATAGTTACAACACAGTAATCTTCATTGTTAAACCTTTCCTTGATTTTCTGCACTAGAACAAGGAAGATCTGGCCAAACTTTCAACATTTTCATGGCACCTTTAAAGGTCCTATTCCAGCAGTTAGCCAATATGTCAAGTACAAATTACATCAATGTTTTTAATGCAAGATGATATTTCAGTATGGTTACTAATGGCTGGAATGGCTGAGACATTAGTGAAGCACATTTTTGAAGCATCGTTTTGCCAGTCAAAAAGATCCTCTAACAACAGCTTTATATGTGTGTGTAGGGAAGAGTTGCAGTATAAAATAGGCTGAAAGAATAGTGTTATGTATCCAGATAATTTGTTAAATGATCTCTATCTTGCAGCCAAGATACACAGCTCAAAGCATAAAAGGTTGCTGGATTCAGCCTATTGATCCAGCCTTTCCAGGTCCCTTTGCAGAGCCCTCCTAGGTGACAGGGAATTTCCAGTACTTGATCTTAAACTGGATTCCATTATTCTTAACTTGCCTAAAGGGTACAGTCACAAAGCTAGTAAATGAGAGACAGAGACAAACCCTTCCAGAGCTTTTCATCAATATAAGAAAGCTATTAAGCTATTAGACAGTGTCCAAAAGAGGGCAATGAAGATGGCGAAGGGCCTTGAGGGGAAACTGTAAGCGAGGCAGCTGAGGTCACTTGGTCTGTCCAGCCTGGAGGAGACTGAGGGGAGACCTCACTGCAGTTACAACTTCCTCATGAAGGGAAGAGGAGGGGCAGGCACTGATCTCTTCTCTGTGGTGACAGGACCCAAGGGAATGACCTGAAGCTGTGTCAGGGAACGTTTAGGTTGGATATTATGGAAAGGTTCTTCACCCAGAGGGTGGTTGGACACTGGAAGAGGCTCCCCAGAGAAAGGGTCAGCACCAGCCTGACAGAGCTCAAGAAACATTTGGACAGTGTTCTCAGGCACATTGTGTAGCTCTTGGGGATGCTGTTCAAAATCAGGAATTTGATTCGATGATCCTTGTGGGTACCTTCCAACTCAGCATATTCTGTGATTCTGTGATCATATTTATCTTGCATGCCTTTAATAGGTGAAGACGAATTGCTATTTAAAGGGATTTGTATTTCACCAGACCACTAGTTGACTTAATTTTTTCAGTTGCTGGTCAGATTAATCCCATCTTTGATTTTGGAATCAAAGATATATTATTTTCAGGTATTTTAATTGATTAAAATAATTCTCCTGATTATGAGTTTTTATATATGCTCCCAAACCTATGACCACTGCAAGCCATAAAGTGTCCCAATAATTTCCTGGCTTATGACATTATTGTAATCTCCATTCCCTAAATTTTGTTAGGATTGTCATTGTTCACATGTTGATCTTTTTTGTTATCCCATGTTCTATACAGCAACAAGTATTCAAAAACAACCTCTCCCCCTTTTTTTTTTAATGTTAAAGCAACCACCAGATGGCGACCTTACAATTGCATAAAGGCAACACAAACCAAATTGAATGTGGATTGATTTGATTTAGCTTATATTTAGTGGATATTATTTTAATTTTTTTAATAAAAGAAAAACCAGGGCCTAGACTGTGCATAAACTTTCTCCAGGTATTTTAATTGGGTGCAGGTTTTATTATAGTCTATTTTTTATAGTGAATTCTTAGAGAATATTGTTAGAGTGAATTCCTTAAATTCTTCACTTTTCCTATGTCCACTGTAATACAATGTAGTTCTCTACTTCTTATTAAATCTCTAATTACTGAAACACAAAACACTAGCATGGGGACACCCACAGAGTATGCAGTGCTACATTTTTCAGTGAAATTATGGTCAGCGTGTCATTGCTTCCCATTCTGTAGAGCAGCAAAGCCTTTTTAAAGACTTTTCAGTTTGCATAGCCAGGCTCACAAATTGATCTGTCTGTCAAACTGATGCAGGTGCCAGACTGATGCAAGTGCCAGACACATACTAAGAGCTTTTTCCAAAGTCTGAAGCCTCAACTGGTAGGCTTTCTACTGCTTTGGACCAATCCCCCTTTTTCTCCTTCAGTCTCTTTCTGATATATATCTAGGATAGATCTGATGTAGGAAGCAATTTCCTGTTAAAACTATGTCCACAGAATACATTATTCTCCATAAATTTAAAATGGCAAAGTCAGGTATTTAAAAATAATTCTTGGCAATATATACTTTCACTCTGACAAGCAGTGTTGGATTGCTCAATATTTGATCATGCTAATTTAAAAGAATAAAATGAGTAGAAGTTTGCAGACCAGACAGACCAACAATGATACTCAAAAAGATAGTACAACAAATTGCTAAACAATCGATTTTTAAAAACCTAGAGGAAAACATGTGGTGAGAAATAGGCAACATGGATTTTTCAAAAAGAAATCAGGTCAAACCAGCAAAAGTTCCTTTCCTGAGAGAGTGACCTCTCTAGATGTGGCAGAAGACAACGGATGTGGCATATTTTGATGTTGGAATGAAAAGTTCCACTTAGCATTCTTCCAAACAAATATAGGGACAGAATTATCATACAGGTACAAAACCTGTTAAAAATCATACTCAGAGATTAATTAGAATGAATTTGTGGTCTGACTAGGCAATCTGTGTTGAATCTGTGTTGAATCTGTGTTGAAGTGTGTCAGCCCTATAATCACTAGCTTGTATGATGAAAGAAAACACAATTACCTCCATTGGTTAGAGTATGATGCTACTAACTCCAAGGATGTGGATTCAGCATGGGGCACTCACTTAAGAGCTGTACTTGATCCTTGTAGGTCCATTCCCACTCAGACTCTTCTGTGGTTCCCAGCAATTCCGTAAAAATTCGCATAGACTACAGACACTCAGGTTGGGAGAGCTGACACACTACTGAGAAGAGGACTGGAATTCAAAGTGATCTTGGTAGACCAGAGACATCATATAAAATCAAAAAAATGGAGTTCAGTCAGAGGATAACAAAGTATTGCTCTTAGAAAATGGAAAGCAGATGCCTGAAAGTTGCATATAAGATGGGAAATAAGTAGCTGGAAATGAGAAATAGTTCTGGAAGGGTAAATTATTTCTCCAACACATTTAGGGAGGCTCAGTCATTGTGGGCAATGAAACTGATACATACAAATCATTATCCTGCTTTATTTGGCATTGGTAAGATTTCATGGATTGTTTCAACCAGTTTTGACAATAATGCTTTTGGGTACAGAATAACTGTGGTCAGTCCTGAGGAAAATAATTAGGAGGACAAGTTATTTATAAATATGACTGACAGAGATGTTGAAAGAACAGGTTTTCTGGGGTTGCAAAAGGTTTCAGAGGCATAAAAGTTCTTCAGTATCAAATAAAAAGTTTCTGTAAAGACAGCAGTACTTTCTATGCCACTGGAAAGGGCAAGAAACAATTGTCTTGGTTGAGATCAAGCCTTAATAAAGGCTTTCTTACAATAAGGACAGTTAAATTTACCAACTAGTTAATGACCAGGCTTGTAAAGTCTTTTCTTGGAAGTATATAAAACCAAATTCAATAAACCTATCAGGGATAAGTTATTCAAAGAACCCTTAGGAGAAAAAATAATGGATGGGTTTTTTTCAAACTTTTGAAAAAGCTTAAGTTAAATAGCTATTTTTACCACTATGTTCATCAGATGTAAAATCCTTAAAGAAGATCATCCATCACTCACTTTCAAATGGTTCCATTCCCTATTGTTCTTAATGAAATTCAGTTAAAGTGCAGTGCTCTTTTTCAAAATTCTGATTGTTTCCAGAGAGAAAAGGCAGTGGACATTTTTCTTAAGAACAAATTGAAAACAATAGGGGGCAGATAACCATTTCAGCATAATCACCTAGAAGTTGGCAAGCTGTGAAAGAAGACAGTACTGTGTGGAATATTTTGCAGTATTCATTAGTCCTGTGAAAGAACCAGCTTCAGGAATGAGACTAGGAGAGAAAAAAATTCTTTTATCCTATGTGACATGAAGACAGGTTGTACCAAAGAATCCTACTAAAGAGTTTCAACCAAGGGACATGGAAATTTTTGCACTTCTTTCACTCTAAGAATAATTGAAGATGAAGGAGCTATGCTAAGCCCAAGTAATTTGTGTTAAATTTTTAAAACTCATCTATGAAAGCTTATTTTCAAATTTTCAGAAAAAAATGAAGCATATAGCTTTGTTACAAAAGAAGATCATTAAATGTTTGCTTTGCATTTAAAGTTCTCAACTCTGGAATTGCAAGCAGTACTGCCATAGCAAGTGTTAAGATAGTAGTATCTGTAACAGAAGAAAATATTTTCTGATTGTACATTTCAATGAAGTCAAGATGAAAAAAAAGAACCCAGAATAATGAAAAAAATATCAAGAATACTTAAAAATAGAAATGGTGTATATAACAATTTTATATTTTCATAGTGGGCCATACTGTAGGAAAGAGACTTACCCAGTCTTGGCATTTTTAATTCATAGCACTTTGTTCAAGCTCATTTTGTGATGACAAAGAGTGAAAACAATATAACACTGCATATGTCTTAACTGAAGCATTTACTTCATTATGAGTAATGTTGTATCAAACCTGATACAGAATGAAGATTACAGAGTCAGAAATGCAGTGCAGTACCTTTCACATACCCTTACTGTCCTTCAACAGCATGTACACATCTTGATCATGTCCAAGAGAATCTGCTTTAGAGCATTCAGGGCTCTTATTTCCTCTTGAAAAATTTACACTGCCTATTTTTACTATAACTTTTTAACACATTTATCACTAAAGAAAAAATAATCATAAATTTTCTAAACCCATAAAATTGTTAAGCATTGAAATCACAGACATAACTGATTTTTTCAACTTACATTCCTAAGAAGGGGCACACAGAGAAATGCCGTGTTATAACTCCAGTCAGCAACCAAGTCCCAGACAGCCACAAGCTAACTCCCGCACCAACAGGAATGGGGAGAGAACTGGAAGGCTCAGATTAAGGCAGTTTAACAGGGAAAGTAAAAGACATGCACACAAGAAAATCAAAAAGATTCATCCACTACTTCCCACAGGCAGGCAGGTCTTCAGACATCTCCAATACAACAGGGCTCTAGCATGGATAATGTTACTTGGGAAGACAAATTCCATCATTCCAAACATCTCTCAGATGTTTGAAGAGAGATGTTGAAGCAGAGGCTTCTTCCTCCTCCCCACTTTATGCACTGAGCATAATGTCATATAATCTGGAATTTTTTTTCGTCATTTGGGGTCACCTGTCCTGGCTCTGTCTCCTCTCAACCTTCCATGCACCCCCAGCTGCCTCACCAGCCTGACAGTATGAGTAACAGAAGAGACCTTGGATCTGTGTAAGCCCTGCTCAGCAATATTAACAATTAATAATTAGTATTATTAATAATCTATATATTATCACTGTGTTCAACACATATCCAAAACCCACCCCCATGCCAGTGACTGTGAAGCAAATTACCTCTATCCCAGCCAAAACTAGTGCAGGTGGGTATCAATGGAATAATTCAAAAGCTATGGGCTGAAAGCTTCATATTACTTTGAGAAAAGGTTTACACTATGTGAATGTCCTGTTGCATATGTTTTGGTTTTGAAGCATTCACATTACTAATTTTTCACAATTTATGTTACACTCATATAGCTGGTAATATTCAGTTATGACTAATAAGTGCAAGACTCAAAAGATTCTCTGCAATTTTGTAAGGAGAATCTTTTTTCAATCAATTTACCCTCTGCAGCAGTGTTATGGAAAGAGACTGAGGCTGCCAGCCCTTCCCAAACCAATGATCCCAGAATCTCTGGAGGAATTTGTGAATTTGAAGGTAAACTTTCTGGCTTTTAGAGAGAAGGATATCCGATCTTTTAACAGTTGAATAGATTTCCCTCCATGCATTGATTAACACTAAATCTTTTTAGATCTATTTCAGCTTCATTGTTCCCCTGCCATTTGAATTGCTGGCCCAGAAACATATAATTCAAACAGAATTCAATTGAGAACTGCACTATAAATAATATCCTCACCATACAGAATAGTGAGTATTATATATGTAATATTTTAACCGAACTAGAAGAGGTCTGACTGTGCACTAGGTCCTATTTCGTACTGCAGTGTTAACACTGGGGATGATAGGATGCAGCTGGAAGCAATGGAATCTGGAACTTCAAGAAAAAGTTTGCTATCTAGTTTGACTGTTGTTACTATATAGATTTGAAGAAAATTAGTAGCAAATAATACAAACTTGGTAATTTGAAGACCAGTTTAAATCTTCTTACTATTTTTCTTTCCTGAAACTATAAAATAAAATTTTCAGTTCCAGTGGATTTGTCAGTTGCCCAGTTAAGGGCATTTTGTGAGAAAACAAGAAGATCTCATGTACTATATCACAAAAAGGAAAGAGGATTAAGTAATTTTCTTTGATAAACTCTTAGGCCAAACTGTACTTCTAATCTGGTCACCTAGAGGCATTTCAAAGCTGTGTGAAGCACTCCTCTTTCTGAAAGCAGATGACTTTTCTGACAGGCTGATAATGCAAAACTGGACTATGTCATAAGAGAAGGGAAGCTTGAATTGATTTGCTCAGCACATAAGTATTATCCAATATAGTCAGAATATAGTTATATAAAAACATGGTAAGAATTATCACATTGAAATTTCAAAGAAACAAGCACATATTTTAAAAAGTCTAGAGCTTCTCCATAGTTGCTCTGTGTTTACTTTGGTTAATTTCATTTTTTCAAATTATGATTACTACCTTTAAATTTTTCTAATGTGTTTTGAACATCGACAATTTTAATTTGAGACGTTTGGACACCTTGAGAATCCTCTGATGAAACAGAGATATAACTCTCACTGAATTATACTGCCCCTCTTCCCCAAATTCCCTCCCCCCAACCAAATTTGGTTTGTTTTGGTTTTGTTTTGTGTTGGGTGTAGAACACAATGAGAAACTGATTGTTATACTTCTGGTTACTGCTATTCCATGGGTTTTACAAGTTGTAGCTGTAATATACTGTCCCCTTTTCAGAAAAAGAAGGCACTGTAGGTGATTTGCATTTGTCTGTGAATGTTTGTCTATCCATCACTTTTTTTCTGGTTAAAACTACATCCAGCTAATGTATCATTCAGGGTGCAGTCTGCCCACTACCCAGGTTTTGTTGTATCTTTTTATGGATAAGTTTTTCCTGCTGTGGAGGGAAGTTTCTCTCTTTCTATGCAATTTAGTTATGATGTAGAGTTTGTTCTTCAAGACCTTTCTGGAAATGGGCTGGAGGGCTTCAGGAGGCTTTGGTGAACTTCCACCTCCCTCCAGATCAACCTCTGGTTGATAGTCCAGGCTTGGTTCTCAACCTCATTACTGCTTGCACTGAGCTGCATGGTGCATATTTCCAGAAGCCAGAAAAAGGACTTTTGTCCCCAAACAGGCTGTCCCACCTCCATATGGTTCCCTTCTCTAGGCACATCTTGTCCTTTCTTGCAGCCTGTTCTTACCAGCAGTCCTTGGTTATTTGGCTGCAGCTGTTTGAGACTTACATCTTATCTTATCTTATTGGCTTCTACATCTGAACAAACTAAATATTTTTGGTATCATGGCTAAACTGAAAGAGAATAATCTGTGTAGGTTGAAGAAAGAAACCTTGACTTACGTTTTCATTAATGTACAGATTGTGAGATTATATTACTTTTTGATCTTGTAAACTTTAAATTTCTTTTTGAGATAGTTATTCTACTTGTTGCCACAGTAGTCTGTTAGAAAAAAATAATAAGTCAGTGAAAGCAAGGACTTTTGTCCCAGATGATAACCTTCATTACATTAAACTGTAGTCAAGATTTTATATATAATATCATGTATCATGAAATGGAATAAAAAGGGAAATGTTTGTTAGAGCAAAAATGTGTACAGTATTGGGAACCTTCTCTTTCTTTTAGCACAAATATATTCTGAAGTGTGCTGTACTCTGCCAATTACCTAAGGTTTCCAGCTTTTTAAAAATCAGGCTACAAAGGTAATCCTACTATTATTATGATATGCAATTAAACTCTCATGTTACTTAGACTGCATATTTTTCTGCATTTCATATAAACCACATTATTTTTACTCATTAACTACTTTTCAATTATTTTAATTCTAAGAACAGGATACTACTTATTGAATAAGGTGTAATACTTTGTAAAAAACCTCAACAAGTCCAGCCCTCAATTTTTCATTAAAGTATTATTGCCGTTCTTGTCTAAAAGCCTTTAAAATATCCATACAACACTGCTTCAAAATTTCCCTTCAGAATGACTAGCATAGCTGTAATTTTGAAACAAGTCATAGTCTCAAAACAGGCAGGATTGCAAGATGTGTTCAAAATGAGAAAATACCACAAATCTAATGCCTGGATTCTCCTGCCTATGCTGTTTAGTAGTGATTCCAGATAGTCCATATTTTACAGCAAACATTTTCAATTAAGAAATTTGTCAGTTGATTTTATTATGTTGCTGTTGCTCAAGTTGAATGTAGCCCATAGTGAAGGGAAAGTTCACTGAAATTACTTCAACTTTTCAGTTCAAAAAATTATTTTGTGTTAAAAAATACATATTGAGAATAAAAATGCACATTAATATGAATTAAAAAATATTCTCTTTACAAAATCTAAAACAGGATTTCACACTTATGAAAGGATCTAGGAATCTGCTCTGAGTGACACTATCTGTCAATAGCTGGATGGTGCACCATGATGCAGGTGTGAAATAGTCTCATTTAGTGTTCACATGAACTCCACCACCATCTCATTCCCAGATAATTGAAATGAGCTGAAATTTTATTAGCGTGAGCATGAAGATATTTCTGTATCATAGTTCCTCCTATAGGTAAGTTGTTGGTTCAGATTATGTCACCATGTTTTTTCCTTTTTTACCTATTGTACACAAACTACCTATCCTTGAAGGAAACAAACCTTTCAAGCCTACAAGGATAGCAACATCTGCTAATATAAAACAAGTTTTTCCACCAAGAGCTAACTCTTGAAAAAAGTGCAAATTGCTATTCCCAGGGAAAAAAAAAAAAAGAAATTTTTTCTTATAATATGCAGCATTCTCTATAAGAAATGTCATTACTTAAAATTTCTAATATTAAACCAAATTAATCTGATAGTCTCTCATTAAATCTGTTACTCATGAAATTAGAACTCTTGTAGCAGAAGCCTTTACCCACAAAATACTGACGTTCTGGTATTGTATATAAATTGAGAAATCTCCAGTGTTTTTGGTGCTCATTCAACACCTAATTCATATGAAACTGAATGGTCATAAGCTCCCAGCTTCTCATGAGCACAATGAAGTACACAAGATGGGCTCATTTTCATCAAGTACAGAAATGAGTTTTCCCCAAAAATATTTCGCATTTACAAAATCCATGTGGTTTAGTTCCAAGTTTGGGTATTATAAACCCAGTATTTTGAAGTAACTTCTTTACAATTTAAGTCAACTTTATTTTTGTTTCTTGCCTTTATATTACATTTTTACAGACTCGAAGAACAACTAGCTACTATTTCAATGAATAAAATGTTTCATACCCAAAACACTGTTTCAAATGTAACAGTAGTTAGCTGTTTTTATTTTCACAGTTTCCACTGTCACTAAACTTTGTTGTCAATAGTCAGGCAACCTGTATAAAGAGCAATATTGTATCATTTGCTGTCATGAAAATGAGCTTTTTTTTTCCTTCTGCCTAAAGGTAAGCAAGTAAAAGTTCTATAATTTCAGCCGAATTTATGAACTAAACAAATGAAGTATGAAGGGGCTGTCTCCCAAAAATATGTGAAAAGACAAAAAGAGAATAGTTCATAAATCCTGTGTTTCTGAATAAATCACTGAAAATAACTGACATGGTGCTTGAAAGCCATAAAATAAGAAGGTGAAAAATTCAAGGTGTCCATGACAGTACTAACAAATGTGTTTATAAGAATTTAGCAGAAAGATCCACAGAATTTCTTGAGTAGCTCTGTTTAATTTTTGCCTCAGTAGTTTCCTCTATTATAGTTTTTATATACAGTGCTTTGTAATATAATGACTGATGTTGATAAAGTAACCAACTTGCATAATTAAAGAAGTACGCAAAGCATGAAATTTTTAATGCATTCTGTAAACAAACAGATCCTGTGAGAGTGACAAGTAGTCATTGACTTATGCAGATTTGAATCATTCTCTGCTGAGGAGGAAGCTGTACCAAGGATCCCAGGAGAAAGAAGTTGTACCAATGCAGACATCAGAAGTAATTATTTTTACTTAAATTCCTGGAATTTTCAAGTTATAGCTGAGAAAGTTTTCTTGAACTGAAGCAATCAAATTAATATATGCCTTAGAAGTATATATACTTTCAATAAAATACAGATTTTTTTTCAAGCAGAACAGACTGGGAACCTGAAAGTCCTACATTTGCTACTCTTGTGTTTTTACTGCTACTTTAGCATTATGAAGATGGTTAATACAATGAGGGTAAGATTAGATGATTTGCCTGTCTATGTGAGGGACCCAGAGAAGGATTTAGTAAATCCTTTCTCCCACATTTTTTGTTGGTATTCATAGTATTAGTTTAATGGTTGGACTGAATGATCTTAGAAGATTTTTGACAAAAACAGTAGAGACTTAATTATTTCTATTAAACTTGGTTTTTATTTTCACTTATTTGTAAGATTAAGATCTCTAAAGAATAGAAGTGAATGTTCTTGGTCTACATGATCATTTTTGGTACTTAAAATTTTGAGAAATATTTGTGAAGAAAAAGATGCTCAAATTCTTTCTATGCAAAGGTATTAAGGATTCCCGTAACCCATTCTCTGAGAAGTCATAAACATTTCACTCTGTCATCACCCAATCAATGCCTATTCCTTTCAATGATGTATCTTTATGTACTCTAATATTGCAACTACAGTTTCCTATCACAGAAATACAAAACATTCCAGTGTACAAATAACTGTCTCCCTTGGTCGCCTGGTTTAAAGAAACAATTTAATTTTTAAAAATTCATTAAAATGCTGTACAAAAGCATCCAACTTACATGTTCTCAATTATCCCCTTGAGGATATCCACTGAGTTTAGAATAAGCTTAAAAAATCTAATCATAGAATTATGTAGTTTTAATAATACCCATCTTCTTCTGAAGGTGAAGTTTTCCATATTAAAGGTATTTGTACATTCTTACTCTGTAATTTTTTTTCTTTTTATACACCTAAAAATCATTGATGCATCAGCATCTGAAAGACCAGTCATTCTTATTTTCAGGTATATGTTGAACAAATGCCAGTGGGTGAAACCCACTGTAAAACCCAAGTTTTACTGGTGCCATAATCTAATTGAGCAGTACTGTATATTGCTGAAATTCCAATAGCCTTTGTAGTGGGAACTTTATCATTCTGACACTTTTCCTCCAACACATGGGGACCAGTAGTGGCATGTCTAAACCTATTTTTCACTGTAAGCCACTAAACTACTGATCGGTAAAAACCTGACCCAAACATTTAATATCCAATAAGAATTAATGAACCAGGTGAGCCATACATTCACTACATTGCTTGTTGGGACAGCCATTTTAACAGTTGCAGAGTTCACACGACACCATCCATACAGCAATGTTTTCCTGATGCAAATACTTAGATGAGACTTTTCCATGGGGAAAGCTGTAGTGTGTAGCTCTGGTTCATGCCTGACATGTTTTGGTTTCTGAAATTCATTTCCCAGAGAATTTTCTGTAAACAAGAGACATATTTTGGTAATGGCAAGAATGTTTACATATTTCCACTAGGACCGGCTTCTTTTTGATGTTCCTCTGGTCTGACCAATGTGATTGAAGAGGTTTGTGTTCTTGTCACCAATACGAATTGGTCTGTGTAAAATACTATAAAAAGGGAGACATTTTCTGAGAATAAAGGAGTCACCTTTACAGCTTTCTGAAGTCGGAGTCTTTGTGTCGTTGCGGTGTACAATAGCGACAGTAGTGTGTATTTGAATGTTAATATGTCTACATATAGGTATATATTCTGCTCAAAAAGGACATCTACTGAAACTCTGGAAATAGTATGGCTCTGAAAATATCTTCTGCTCTTGATGAAGTGATATGTTAAGAGAAATTAAGTAATAAATTTTTAATATCAGAATGCCTGTACGATTTTCAGGGATCATAGCTATAGGGCAGATAAACTGGGGGAGAAAGAAACACAGAACAAGGAAATTTTGACCTGGCTGTAGCTACTTAATATTGTCTAATGCAATTCAGTAATGCCTGAAACAACCTACCATTGTCTTATTTAAATAACAAAAGACCAGTTTAGCAAGCTATATTGGCATGGTGCATGGAATCTTTCTCTACGAGTCTAACTGTAGTGAGTAGTAAAACATAAGTATTATAGTATTGTAGAAATAATCTCTCAGTTAAATTGAACTTCAGAATGTGAAAGGTATACATCACGTAATCACTGTGTACATAAACTTTCAAATGAGAAAGTGCAAACAAAGCAGTTGAAACACAAACAAAAAACACTCATGTAAAGACTAGTGATTAAAACCCCATCTCTCTGCTGCCTAGAACTTTAATTCTTTAATAATTACTCAGTTCCATTCTACCTGTGCACTGAAAGTACTCTATAAAAGAGTACTAAAGTACCTCTATATTGTGCATCTAAAGTACTTAAGTAAACTAAAAGTCATTTAATAAAGTTTTAAAATTAACTAAGCTTTAAGAATTGTGTTTAACTAGATTTTCACATAGTAATTTTAGGCTATAAAAATATTCCCTTGTGACTATAACTAAGAAAAGTGTTTCAATCTTTTCCCTTTTCTCAGTACCCAGAAGTATTGCATTGTTAGTTTCCATATTTTTAAAACTGGATATACATTAGCAAGCAGCATGATGCATCAACAGTGCAGTGACAAAACAAACCACTAGGAAGACCCAGCACACAATATATCTGGTATGATCTGGTTGCTTTATTGTATATATGATATCATCCCATGAACTAAATAGACATTACCAAGTATATCTGAAACATGTGGTTTAGTTCCAGAAACCAAACTCAAATAAGGTAGCCTCATTTTTGTAACATGAATTTGCTCTGCAATGAAAACCAAAGGGAGAGAATACCTGAGGCGTCAATGAACTCTGTGATTTTCTTTTAGTCTCAAGTGAGAAGGGTGCTTTGATGCACGAACTGTAGAATGGCTGGACAGAAGCAAAACAATTGACTATCGTGATCGTGGTTTGTCACTGTGATCACTCTAGACTGCTTTGGAGACAGAAAGTTGCGATACTGAGAAACAACTTGACCAGATTTATGGGTCTGCATCAAAATGAAGCTGTGAAAGCACCAGAGAAAACATGGCATTTGTAGGGGATCATCTTAATAGTTCATTATAAATAGGGGACAAATATTTTTTTAACATCTTCTATGAAACTGCTTTAGGACCCACCAAATTCTTTTGCGCAGAGAAGATACTTTTGACCTATATGGGTTTACAGAATGGAAAGTTTCAGCATTCAATATAATAAACAAACAAAAATGGCATAAATATATCAGTAGGTTTGGATCTCTCAAATTTACAGGACAATGTACACTGTGATTTAAACTTTAGTTAATGAGCTCATTAAGAAGCATCATAAACAAACTTCACACACAAGGGCTCAATCCCCTTTGTGCCCAGACCAGACCATCATTTTAATTCACTTCTAATCTATTTAAATCATAAGATTTCATTATTTGAAACCTGTAACTTAATCCTGCACTTGTGAACAAAAGAAGAGATTTTTTTGTTAGCTCATGTTGAGGGTGCTCCTTCTTCTTCCTCCATCTCACTGTGGGTGTCCCGTGTATCTGTCTCATTTGGAAGCAGGAAAGACTCCGTGATCAGATGCCATTAGATCCACTTCAAAACTGTTTTGGGTAAACCAGTTTTACACCCTGCAGCTTGAAGTATTGATCTAGACCGTTTCCACACCTTAGTGAATTATGAGGAAACGGGAAGGAAAAAAAGATAATGGCTCCAGGAGATATCAATTTTCATGTGACCATGGACACATAATGGCCCTTCAGATCTTCCTGGCCACGTTTCATACCTGCCTGGTGCTCTTGATTTGACCTGGTGGTGCAGCTTACAGCATTCATCAGGCCTTTGCATGAGCTGGGTTAGGAGGAGTTGAGTGAACAGTCACGTTGATGCAATAAAATACTTGAAGAAATACTTTAATAGATGTAAAACTATTCTTTTAACCTTTTAACTATACATGAAATGCAGTTCAAGGTGAAAAGAATATAAGACATTAAGTAGCACAGGTATCCATTCTCCTTAAAGCTATCACTAAGATATATAAATTTTCTTTGTGCAGTAGCCTAGTAGCAGTTAAGGACAGCAAGTGTTTTTATGCTTATTGTTCTGCATAATTCTCTGTCCATTTTGTAGCAATATTGAACTTATGACACTTCTATTAGAAATCAAAGACCACAGTAAACAACTTTGATACTGTCTTGCTGCATAATACAGCAGTCAGACATCTGTGATCTGAAAAACTAGCTTGACAATTGCCACATATATTCTTTAAAATAGACCTTTCTATAGTTTCACAATTTAAATAGATATGCCAGCCTTCAGGTACCTTGATAGCAGTAGAAATTATATTAGCTGGAGGCACTCTAAAGAAGAGCAAAGGAAAACGATTATTGAAAGGGAAAATTGCTTTATGAAAAAAAGATTTGAATTTTTGTACAGAATTCCTTTGTTTGACTCTTTCTTTCATCTAGATGATTTCACTAATCTAATTTGTAACATGTCGTCTCAGACACCAGTATCAACACAACTGACAGGAGAGTCAATTACTTTGGGAGGGACAAGGGAGGCAGTTAGGAAACAGAGAGACTGTAAGATTCTTAAACTAGGTTTGCAATATAGAATTTTACCCATGGTGTAAATCAATCAAATTGATCTCATGAATCACAGAATTGCTAGGATTGGAAGGGCCTTTTGGAGATCATGTAGTCCAACCCTGCAGCTAAGGCAGGTTCACCTAGAGCCAGGTTACAAAGGAACTTGTCTAGGTGAGTTTTGAACATCTGGTAGCATATACTTTAGTAAAAAAAATTATTGTGAAGGTCCCGATTAAGTGATTCTAAAACAATCTACAGAAAAGTCTGAGTCCTACCAAGGCTCCACATAGCTCTGGAGTAACATGTGAAAGTTAAACTTGTTGAGAACACTTATCTGAAAATGAGTGGAACATTGCAGAGCTCTGGTGTAGGAGAACTGATGTTGCAGTAGGAGACAACACATTGTTGAAGCCTTAGAGACAAGGCTGTGTCTTGGGGAGACAACTGAATGCACAGAGGTGGGAAAAACCATGGTGTGAACCCTGGTCACAGACCCTTAGTTCAGATGATAAAAGTACTCTGCAAGAAGATGTGGAGGAGTTTCAGTGGAGAGCAATGTTTTCAGTAGTGCTGTGTCTAAGCCAGGGTCATGGGTTTGATGTCATAGTAGGTGGGAAAATGACAGAGGTTGTAAAATAAGAGAGCCATCCATGTTTATGTGCACATCTCTACAGCTGGAGGAAACACTCCTGTCTCTACTGCTGCTAGTGTCATCAGTGGTGCTTAAATGAATTCAACTGATGCTCACATGGAGCAAGCCTGCATTAAGGAGGATAAAATTACTCTCAATGCTTGTCTTTCGTTTACAACAAACATTCTTTCTTACAAATTTAGTCTTTCTATATATCTTTCTATATTTATTTTATGAAAATCTTAAAAAGTTTTATAGTTTAGAAGCTAACTCTCTACTTATAATACATAATTCAGTTCTGTTATAAATTGAGACTGTCCTTTATTTTTACTTTATGATTACTGCTTTCATTTTTCTCTTCACTTTCTGCAACACATATCTGTATTTTCAGTGCTTTATCAGTGAAAATGAAACTTCCAAAAGAAAGTTATATTTTCCCTATTCTGAGGCCTGTTTTCAGAAGGGCATTACAAATGTTGTTCTCATGGGAAAATGCACTTTTATCATTGTGTAAGTGATCGCTTTGAAAATCCAGAGATTATTCCACAAGTTTTAACATGTGCAGAAGGTACAGATCATACTGCTTCAGACAGGGAAAAAAATATTGAGGGTAGATTTTTTTTTAACTCTCAGTTCCCAAGGGGCTTTTTAAAATGCCTCTGCCAAAATTTAAAAGATTTTGCTTTAGGAAATTAGAACAGCTTTGCATTTGATTTTAAATGCCATTATTTCAAATAAGTCCCAAGAAAGGTAGGGTTGCAAAGAATGAATAGAACAAAATCTTCTTTTCCTTTTTCTTAGGAAAATATTACGTTTGCAGTAAAATAGTAAAAGCTGAAAAGAAATGCAAATCATATGAAATCCATTTTTTATTATGCCCCTGGGCTGACACTCTCTTCCAAATTGATGAGGACCAGACCAACAGAAAATCAAGGTTACTGAACCAGAATATATATTCTGACAAATATCTTTAGTAGAATTTGTGAAGGGGAACTTTGTTATAAGGAGAATAAAATTACACTTGTGTTACTTACAATTATTTGCTCCTTGAACAAGAATATAATTTTTAAATATATCTCAAACAAAAAATAGGAATTGAGAATGAAATTAATAGCAAATTTATGTGTTTTCTACTTTTTTCTAATGTGAACATTGTGCTAATCCAAAGGCTATATAAAAGAACTGTTGTAATTCATGAAAAAGAAATTTCTAGTATTTTTTATTACAAACAACAGAAAAAAACCCCAACCAACCAACCAAGCAAAAAAACAAACAAAAAGCCCACCCCCCCAAAAAAAAAACCAGAACAAAAGTTTAGATATTTATATTGAATGTCCATGATCAAGGTAAGCTATTTGGGTAGGCATCTTCTCTGACTAACTGCATCCAGCAAGGGCTCATGACCACAGACCTATTGTGAAGTAGTGGGATAGGATTCAACTAATTTTAGTTGTTCTAATGAAAACCTTCTCCTTTTGAACTTGCTGGAAACACATATTGATCCAAGAGGTTAAGTCTTTAGTGTACCACTTTGTCATACATTTGAACTTATAATTTAAGCATTGAAATCATAACCTAATACTGTTAAAACTGTCATGCTAGGCATGGCAGCTATTATCCAGTATTCAAATCATCTCTGAATTTTCACTAAGCAAAGTTCATGCTCAGTCACTTTGGGGCTTATGTCATGTTTTGTGGTGTTGCGGACACTGAAGTTCTGCCTCTAGTGTCTGCTTATTAGGTTCTTCTTATTTAAAAAAGAAAAAAAAAGAGGAGAAAGTCTTTATAACAAGAGAGGGGAGAATTGAATCTTTCATTTTCACTGAACGCAAAACTGAAGTTGATAATCACCATAACAATCAGTCCTTTATCTAACCCAGTGCAGAGAAAGGACATCAGGGTGCATCTGGATGGGATCTGCTTCACATGCTGTGTCTCTTCTCTTTATTGCCAGTTGTTCAGGCATGAAGAAAAAACACTTCCAAAGAGCACATTCACACTTTGATGGAACATAAACTTTATCCCACTGTTTAGCAGTATGAACATTCAGGATGCAAGTCAACCTCAGGGCACCTAGTCTTTAATGCTTTTTTTTTTCACTTTTTGCAAGAACATATCCTGCTGCTGAACTTCACATAATATTAAAGGACAAGCCAGCAGCTATGCTTGATATATTTTTTCATTCACATAAAATGAAAATTACACATGGTTTATTTTGTTTTACACATGGTCAGTAAATACAGTCTAGAATTTAAAGAAATGAATTAACGATTTATTTCCTGTTGAGTAAGAATGTCTGCCTTCCAGTAATAAAAAGCTCAAGTTCATTTTCCATCCTGTTCACCAAAAAAACCTTAAATGACCAAATGTAAGGCAGTCAGTGGGAACATAGGTTTGTCCAAACTACCTCCATTCTATTAATGTACAAGATGGCTGACACCAGGATTACATCACTTTTTACACAGCTGTTTCTGGATTTTTTCTTTGGATCCAGGGGGAAAAAAGTCAAGGCCAACACACCACTCATGCCTCACTTAACTCAAAAGCTTTAACTCAAAAGCCAAGGGTACTTTGTAGTATTGGAACTGCATGAACATCCAAGGGTCTTTGAAGACAGGGTCCCAAGTCTCTGTTGTAAAATATATTTCAATTATTGATCCTAGAGAATATGAAACATTTGGCAAAGAGATTAAACTAGTTTTGTGAACAAGGTAGCAATCCATGAGAGCCCAAAATAATTTTAAAATAAATTTCTTAAGAACTTAACTAGGCCCTGTTTCATTTGGCTTACTTATAATTTAAAGTGAATGCATAAGTGACTTCACATAGGCTGTTGCCAGCCGAACAAGTAGTAAAATATATGTGTTCCTCACAGTTTTGGGACATGCTCCAAGCCTCATCACTGCTTCCCTTGGAGCTAAATTCTAGCACACAAAATATCTGATGAGAGTTGTCACTGTAATAAAGATGCATTAGTTATAATGCAGATTACATCCAACAGAGAGAATTGCAAGTGGTATCTCACTGTCATTTTTCAGAGGAAAGCTGGAACAGATATGGGCAATATTTGAAAAACAGAGCTCTTTAGATTCCCACTGGTAACATCAAAACATTTGTAGAAATATAATCCCATAACCTTTTGAGCAGCTGCCAGAGGTTACATGACTGGAAATTATCCAGCAATAACTGGGTATTTTTAAGAACTGCTAGTTGGTCTGGTCCAAATTTGGTGTAGGAGGGTGAAGAAAGAAAGAGAGGTAGAGAAATACTAGCAAGAAAATATTTCTGGCTAAACTAGAAGAGTATATAAGCTACTCACATCTCTATGACAGAGACCAGTTTTTGTAGAAGATTTATTTGATTGTTATCATAGAGATTTTGATTTGGACTTAAATGTAATTAACATGTACGTCAAGATCTTTTCACATTAAGACCTGAGAAGGAAACAGGAACAAAAACAAGTCAGATCTGTGAGTTATAAATTGGAAGCATGATGGTAGGGAAGTTAATAGAAATCTAAGCAATTTATTAAGAGTGCAAGTAGAATAAAGCACTTATCTCAAGGGAAATGTTCATGATCACAGTGTAAAAACCAAGAAAAACATACATAGGGTTGTTTTCAAAGACAGTGCTGGCAAAAATTATAAACTGACTGCAGAAGAATTTAATCCCTTCCAACACTTTGGGCCTAGTATGTCAAAGGTCACTGTCAGATAAAGCAGTACCATATTCTGAATAACTGCCTAAGAAGAGGAAAATATCATAACAGCCTTGATTTCCATTTTTCCTTTACCCTATTCACTGAAATGTTACATTGCATTATGTAATCCTTCAAGAGCCTGATTTGTCTTCTCAGAAATTAAAATCTCAGCCAAAGCAGAGATTAGTATTTTGTTGACTAATTTATTAATCGTGAACTTCAGAAATTTCTTCTTCTTGATTGAGGAAGTTCCTCAATTTCCTTACTTTTTTTGGAAACTGGTTATGTTGGGGTTATGCTATAAGGTTTTGATAGTGGAGAGGGCTGCAGGAGTGACCTCTGTGAGGAGACAGCCTGTCTTGGACAAAGTGAATTCCACCAGCCTCCAAATTGTACCCACCACAAGCTAAACCTGAGCCTACCAATAAAGTTAGTGGTACCTCTGTGAAAACAGATCTGAGAGAGGGTAAAAAACACATTGTAGTATCTGTAAAAGAGACAAATGAGAAAAAAATTAAACAACCCCACGGACACCAAGGTGAGGGAGGCAGGAGGAGAAGGACATGCTTCCAGCACTGGAGCAGAGATTCCTGTGCAGCCTGTGGAGGTGACTGTGGGCAGGTTGTCTGCCTGCAGCCCCTGGAGGACTGTGTCAGAGGAGATATCTACACATGGATATGGCCTGAAGGAAGCTGGATACCATGATAAGCCCACTCTGCATGGGGCTCCTGGAAGAAACTAGACGGAGGAGAGAAGCCTACGCAGAACCACCTTTTTTTGCTGGAATTAGGATCCATGGGGGACCCACTCTGGAGCAATATGTTCCTAAAAGACTGTCCCTTGAAAAGAACCCATGATGGAGCTGCTCTTGGAGAGCTGCAGCTCATGGGAAGGACAAGTAGTTGTAGATCGTGAAGGACTCTATCCTGTTGGAGAGGGCCCCATGCTGGAGCAGGGGAAAAGTGTGAAGAGGAAGGAGCAGCAGAGATGTGGTGTTATGAACTAACTGCAACCACTATTCTTCATCTGCCTGCACCACTGAAGGTGGGAATGAAGGAGTAAAGTTGAGCTTGGGAAGAAGTGGGTCGTGGGAAGAAGTGGGTTGTAGGAAAAAGGTGTCCAGTTTTTTCTTGTTTCTAACCATCCTACTGTATTGTTAGTTATTAATTAATAAAATTAACATTCTATAAATCAAGTCCATTTTTCTTGTGAGTGTAACTGGAGAATTATTTCCCCATCTTTAGCTCAATGGATGAGCCTTGTACTTTTATTTTCTCTCTGAGAGGGTGAGAGAGCTGCTAGTGATCTAACATCCAGCCTGGATTAAGTCACCAGACTGGGTGGCTTAATTTATTTTAGGGGATAAAATAGCAAAAGTTGAAGACTTGTTCAACTGATATAAAATGAACACCAGAATAAATCATTGTGTACAGTGTTAATAAATGTTTTTACAAATGTATAGCTGTGTCCTGGAGCTGTTTCACCGGCTAGCTCGCTCTCTGGCAACTATATAAGGAAGGCTTGGTGGGTCTGAGCCTCAGGCTGGAGCGAGGTCGATGGCGTGGAAGAAAGAGTGGACTCTGCTTGGGTTTCACCTGGCTTTATTCCACCCGGCTGCCTCCCATGTGCAGAAGAGCGCCGGCAGCCCCTCTGTCCCCACCTTAAGTACAGGGGGCGTTCACTGAGCAGGGGAGAACTTGGAACCAATCCAAGGGGAGGGGGGGTGTGACCCAGCACAGGGAAACTGAACAGAACAGTGAAAGAAGGTGGTACCAGGGTACCTTGTGGAATCCTAGGGCTTTTTCCCCAGAATCTTCCAGATCTTACAAAGTGATTGACAAGGTCTATCACCAGGGAAAGACCATTGGGGGATTTGGGGATGGGGGTGTAGGAACATACTATTATAAGCATATAACAAAAGATACAGAACTTTAGAAAATCCAAAATGAGCACCGCAATACAAATGGATTTAATGTTGTCATAATGTATATTTATTTTATGTAGTTCATGTGTTATTTATTTATATTTGTATCTATTCTCCTTGGTGATGATATGTTAGATGTTCATAATATATGAGCTGAAAATAAAAGAAGGAAACAGAAACATAGAATTATTTAGATTGGAAAAGAGCTTAAAGGTCACCAAGTCCAACTATAAACAAAACACTACCAAACCCCATTAAACCATGTTGTTATGTGCCACATCCACATAGCTTAAAACATCTCCAGAGGTTGTGACTCCACCACTTTTCTGGGAAGTCTGTTCCAGTACTTGAAAATTTTCTCAGTGAAGAAGATTCCTAAGATTCAATCTACACTGCCCTGGTACAACTCAAAGGTGCTTCCTCTTGTCCTACCCCTTGCTACATGGGAGAAGAAGCCTCACCTGGCTACAACCACTTTTCAGGCAATTGTAAAGACCCAGAAGGTCTCCCCTGAGCCTCCTTTTACTCCAGGCCAAACAACCCCAGCTTCCTCAGCTGCTCCTTATATAACTCGTGCTCCAGACCCTTCCCCAGCTCTGTTGCCCTTCTCTGGACATGTTCCAGCACCTCCATGTCTTTCTTGTATTGAGGGGCGCAGACCTGGACACAGGGTTTGAGGTGTGGCCTCACCAGTGCTGAATATGGGGGGACAGTCACTGCCCTGGTCCTGCTGCCCATACTATTGTTGATACAGGCCAGGATGCCATTGGCCTTCTTGGCCACCTGAGGAAACTCCTACCTTTTGTTCAGCTGCTGTGGACCAGCACCCCCAGGTCCTTGTCCACTTTCCAGCCACTCTGCCCCTGAAGCTGCCTGGGGTTGTTGTGACTCAGGGACAGGACCCAGCACTGGGCTTTGTTGAACCTCAGACCATTGACCTCAGCCCATCAATCCAGCCTGTCCAGATCCCTCTGCAGAGCCTTCCTGCTCTCCAACAGATCAACACTCCCACCCAACCTGGTGTCATCTGCAAACTGACTGAATGTACACTGGACCTCCTCATCCAGATCATCAATAAAAATATTACCAAATCATTGATTAAAAATATTAAACAGGTCTGACCCCAATACTGAGTCCTGGTGAGCTGCACTTGTGACCAGTATATTCAGTTTTCTACCACACAGCATGAATTTCACTCAATATAACTCAAAAAGAGTTGTAACACAAACATATTTTTAATGTAAAGATCTGTTCAGTCTGACAAAGCACTGAAAAAAGACAACTTGATGTAAGAAAACAATCAGATTCTGGAGTTAATCTCAAGTAAAAGAGACATACTAAGTGATGTTATAGGTATATAGGTATTTATAGCCCTTGAGGATTGATTTACAAACCAGATTTCAGTGACAGGACAACAGCCTGGTTTAGCTAAATACAAGAAAGATACTTTTCATACTAAAATATAGAACTGTGTCAGGAATGCACTAAAAGACATTTTTTTTTTCAATGCTCAGTAAAAAATTCTTCATGGCATAATATAAACCAGGAATATATAAATGCACAATTATCAACAGCATGGGATTTAATGGACACGAGGAATCACAACCAGAACAAAAAAATATTGCAAAGAAAAACCCATTTTTAATGATTTCTTGAAGTTCAAATGTCAGGAGGATGTTCAGGCAAGGATTTTATAGGCTTAAATTTTTTTAAAATTATGTCATAGACAATTAACATTTTTCAACTTATATCTGCATCCTGTTGAGCAAGAAGTAGAAGACATGACTGAGATCTTAATCTGAATATTAGAACTTCCCCTGCCTACCCACAGAAACACAGAAATAGTATTTGATGGTGCTGAAACAGTGATAACAATGGCAACATAGAAAAGAGACCATTTCTCTGTCAATGGTTCACCACAATTAATGGGATGAAATAGAAGCAAGTGAAACACTGATGGCAGCACAAGCAGAGAGAGGGAAGCCTTTCCTCATAACACCCTGCTATGTGGTGTGTCAATGTGACAACTCACATACCTGCATTCAGGAGTGGGGATAAACGTAACCAATCACTCCTTGATGTCCCCATATTGGACATCTAAATATTCTGATGTTAATATGCAAGTTGAATTTAAATTCCAAATAAGTCACAATCAAGTACAAATGAAGCTTTCTTATCCTACTCAGTAAATCTATATCTACTGACACACAAGTTCCTCATGAGATATTACCTTCTGCTGCCTAGAAAAAGAGAAAGTCTATAGAAATGCTTAGACTGGAGAATGGAGCAGAAGAAGGGATTGCGGCTCACTAGGAATAGGTGAACAAGCCTAAGTTCAATGTCAATTTGGCACAAAAGGCAATAAAAAAAAGTGATCAACAAAGGTGCATTGAAACACGAGTTGGATGAGAACAGACACAGACAGGTGAAACTAAAACCAGCTACCAAACAGTAACCTTACGCTGGCACTAAAACATACTGAGCATGGACCAGAATAAGCACACCATTAAACCTTTTACTATGATTGATTTTGTAGAAAAAAATCCAAAGAAACAATCAAAGAAAGATAAATTAGAAGTGACACTGCAGTTATAATATTAGCATACTTGAAAAAACTTGGGACTCACTAAGACACATTCACTTGTTAAATAGCTGTAGCAGGAGCCAAAGATAACCTTTGTAACATCTCAGAAATGCTGCGCAAAAGGTACAGCCCTAGTTGCTGTTGGAGTACATTTAGCAAGCACACAACCTAAAAAAGAAAGAACTCCACAGAAAAGAGGAATTTACAGAAGTTTCCAGGAAATTAATCTCTCTTCACTTTTCTGGAAGATTAAGTTTTGTTTTAGAAGTGTGTGTTTATCTTGCACTGGTTGTCCCCACACAGTACACAAGACATTCTAGGAGGTAAAATATTGAACATACTGTTCAAAAGAGACTATGAAAAAACAAGGATTAATGGAAAATGGAATTATTTCATCTGAACTGTAAGAAGCACTGCTGTGTATATCTGAAGTGTCCCACATATTTTGTATTTAATTAGTTGCCATATTGTTCTGATGGCATAAGAACTTCAGTAATATTTTTTTCTTATTAATACTTTTTTTTGGTGGTGAAAGAATATTTAAACAATATAGCTACAGTTTAGACTTTGTTATTGATTGTGTCTATGGATATTTAGGCAGATATAATGCATTTCTTATTTGTCTATCTACCTAATGCATATCAAAAAAAGAGATCTGCACAATTTAGCTCATGACAGGAAGGTAACTGATGAACACAGAGCAAAAGGGAGGTTAAGTAAAAGAGTGGAAGAAAAGAAGACCATGGCTATTTCTGAAAGAGCACAGGAATGTAAAGTATGTTCATATAGTTTGTTACTTTGCCTAAACATTAGGGTATCTTGGAAGTGTTTACAAACAACGACAGAAGAAATTGAGAATCCACGGCTATCATCATTTCACAGGCTGAGGAAAGGAAGGTGATGCTAATACGTTAAATTTCAAGAGTTTTCCCTTCTTGGAGAATTGAGATTTGATCTAACTGTCCTGTTTCTCCATTGTACATGAGATAACATAGCCATCACTTAGAATCAAAATCACAAGGTTTTTAAACGGTCAGTTTCCTCAGTACAGAATAGAAATTCTTCCCTTCTATTTTGCACAAATCGTATTTTCTGTCCTTAATTAGAGGACGTACAAACCACTGTGAATATGATTACATATGAATGACTGATTCATATGAATGACTGGTACACATGAATGACTGATTACATTATATCAGTTTCAGACATTAATACGGCATGCATGAACATTTAATTTGGATGACTGAGGCTGTAACAGACATATGCTTAGATAGGATAATAACACTTCCTGACATTCTTATTCTTGTCTTCCAAGGCATGTCAGTCAGTCTTTGATCAGCTCTATAAGAAATACATTGGCCTAGAAAGTACACAACCATAGAGCATGCAGCAATCGTTGTGGTAAAACAAGACATGCTGTGATCTCATAAAAACATGCCAGAACCATTTAATTCATGTGACAAATCCAACTACTTATTTATGGCAGATATGCCAATGCCTGATATATAGCAAGAATTCATATGAGTTCAAAAGGTGAAAAAAGGTTGAAAAGACCTCACAATTAAGAAACAGTTTGTCATATTTCTTTCCTTTCCCTTTTTTTTTTTAATATTAAAAAAATCCATGCAAAACATTGTACCAGGGAGATTTTGACTCACAGGTCGCTTACTAGTAATTTTTTATATTACATATTATTTAGCCAACCTATCAATTAATGCTGACACTGTCATTTGGTCTTTTCTATTCAATACCCAGTACTTTCTTGACACTGAAAGAAATCCTATGAACAACCTTTACCATGAATAACTTACTGTTCCATGTTCTTCAAAGATCTTTGTTTCTATCAGCTTTTATTTATTTTTATANTATGTATGTATGCATATGTGTGTGTGCATCAGTTTTCTTAAAAAGGTATGAAATTAAAAAAAATAATAAAGCTTATTTCACATATCTGAGATATGCAGCTATTTCAAAGATGGAACGCAATTGCTGAATAAGACCAAATGGCAATTACATTACAGGTAACTGGGAGTTAGGAGTATACTGTACCTGAAAATATTAACCCCGATTACTTATATGCAGCCTAAGATAGAAAACTAGGAAGTTATTTGTTCAATCTTACTATAACTGTATTTTTATTGTGTATGTGATGGAAATTTTTAGCAATTTTTCATGAGTTCATAACGGTGACCACAATTTCTCATTAAATGAGATTGAACTGCAGCTGCAGTCAGCTGCTTGAATATGGTGGCAGATATACGAGCCCAGGATACTAGAAAAGACAATTGCTCTCCATGTAAGTTGCCACCCACCCCTTATGATTTTCAGCTACATTTCTCACCAAAACCATTTTGTGGGTTTCCTTCTAAAAATGATTTACTATGCTCTACAGAAATAATGCTGTGGTTTTCTATTGCAAGTTCTTGGTTCAAGAACACATACTATCTGTTTTTAGTATTTTAGATATCATAGTATCTTTTAGCAATGGAAGCAAACATGTCTTCAGGTCTCAATTTTTACCACTACGTGACTCAAAAAAATAATAATAAAAAAGCTGTCTCTGATCTGAAGTGTACTGACATTCGCTTCATAATCTTTGAGATAATGGCAAAAATGGATGAGTATTACCTTCCTTAGTCTAGCTCATCCTTGAAAATTTCCTCCATTATTACTATCCAGGCTTAACCTTGATTAATTTGTCAGGTCTAATAGGATCAGAGCACAAATGGCTGTTACTGTCTTTCAAGGCATTCTGCACCACATTTCTGTACTACTTCACCACTTTGTTTTAGAACTGGCAGATTAGACATTGTTAAAATGAGGTAGGTGGTCAGAGATCAAGGGTAGGATAAACCTCAACACAGACTAGATCTGATGCCTGGTACTTAAGATCAGGCTGTGAGAGTAAAAGAAAAAAGAAAACTGAAGCATTAATTTAAACAGCAACATGAGAACAAATGCAATCTATATATTGTTATTACCGGCATGGAATGTGCTATCAAAAAATAAAAAGGAATTTCACTTTTTTTTTGAGGCAGAACAAATGAATGATGTAGTTATTGTTACAGTTGTCTGGCAATAACAAAAAAAGTCCTTCTTGCTAAGGTGACACAGGATGATCTTTCCAATAGACACACACAACATGAGGAAAGAGAATGTAATAGCTGAAATATTTCTAAAATTTTGGAACAACTTTCTTATTGAAATTGGAACAATTTGATATGACTGCTGTTCCTATCAAACCAGCATAAAACTACATTAACAAAAACAAGGCATTAATTGAAAAATTTCTGTCATTATGAGCTGATTAGCTTTAGTATCTCCTGTGTATTTAAATGCATATTTCAGAGGCAGTATTGCTCTACCTAAAGTGATTTCCCTCAGAGTAGTACATGATGTGGTATTTGATGCCCTTCAAAGGACACTATTAGCCAAGCTATAAAGTGTCTGATTTTATTAGCTTTGCTGGATTTTATCAGTTTGTAAATGTGTTATTTTCTCCATTTATTGTGCCTATGGGATCTAGAGATAGAGTGAGCTTCAACTTAATATGTTGTTGGAAGGTAGCAGTGGTCTTACTTTAGCACTCTGCACTGTGATGCAATGACATTGAAGGTAGAGTCATGAAAACGTTAATGTCAGGGCCATTTATCAAGGCAATTCCTCACTGCTGTAAAACTCTGCTGTGACATTGAATTCAACAGTAGGTTTTTGTCTTAAATAAAGTGTTCCTGTGCTGTGTAACTACCAAACCCCAATAACAGAATAAGATGTAGTTAATAATAAGAAAGTAAGTCACAGATGTCTGATAAAGGAGAGAAAGTAAATTGTTAGCATGGAATTCTAGGATGTAGAAGCTTCAGAAAAGGTTTAGTTATCATCACCTTTATTTAAGATTTAGGGGGTAATATACTGCAGCAGAATTCAATTTTCCTTATAACCCTTATAAATAGCACAAGTATTTACTGGGGCGATCAGCAGAAATCATCTTTTTTGCAATGTGCTGGTGTAAAGGGCCTACGCAGTACAATTTAATATCATGCCTAGTGTTTTTCAAAGCCCTCTTAAAGTAGTTGCCAAATGAAAATATAAGTGAGTACCACATCTTTCATGCAGTCCTATTCTCACATCAGTCTGTCTTCACACTCTATTATGGTAGCTAGATGGGTCATATTTACAAGAATATGTATTTTTGAAGATTTTCTTACCTACTCAAGATTTTATCTGAAAACCAAGGCAGGTACCACTTGAACATCTCCACAAAAATGGAAAGGCCAGAACTCTGAAGTATGTTCACAAGTTTTGATTAGAAATTTTCTTCATAACAATAAAAAAAGAAATACAAAGGAAATTAGAACAAGTATAAGAGGAAGAAGGTGCCTATGAGTTATTAAATGAAGTATATACTGTAGACTTTTAAAGGGTCTTTTAATGTACTTGCATATACATAAAACATTATATATTTTAATACTCTGTTTAGCTCAGTAGCTCTTAATGACAGTAATTTCTTTCATTTAAATAAGTATTTCCTGTTGTTTTAGGTACTTGCACTTTCTCCTCTGTTTAACTACAGGAATTAAATTCAGAAACAGGAGTACTGATGCAACAATAAGACATATTCAAAAGATGAGCTATGAGAATGAATAATTTAATGTTTTGAAGTTAAAAGCCTTAGAATGGGCATTTTAAACAGTAAAGTCTCCAAGAAAAAAGGTTGCATAACACATGAATGGATTTAGAAAAATTGTTAGAACAAGATAGAAACCATGAATACAAAAATTATTTAAGGTCACGAAGATGATTCAATATACTGAGCTTCTATTATATTCATCAGTGTACAATGCAAAAAATGTAAACACATGACTATAGACAGGAATTATTAATGCTGCTGATTTCTCATCCTAAAACCAACTTTTATTTTTAAGTAATATCAAATTTGTAGAAACAAGAGAGTATCTATCTACGATGACTAAAAAAAAGAGTTCTTCAAGCTTGTTGCTATACTAGCATAAGCTTGGCATTCATAAGGCTCCTTCACCAACACAAAGGAGACGAATAGTATTAATGGCAAAACCCCTCACTGTCAGAAATAAAGGGATGAGGTATAGACTGAGATTCTCTAATCATTCTCAGGTCTTTATGTTCAGGGGTGAATACACTCACGAGCTCTCTCAGTCTTTACTGGATCATTCTTTAAATGACAGATAACTGGGGGGCATTCTCAGTTTTACCTGTTTTTACACAAAAATGCCACAGAGTAGCCTTCAATTTTTAAAATTTGATGTATTCTTCCAGTCTCGCAGATTTGGCATCTGCTCTGAAGTCTGTTTTGGATCCACAACCAAGTCAAAAAAAACCAAAAAGGTAGAAAATGTTCTTGAAAATACTTTTTAATTTAATTAGCCATGGCATTACTATAAACTGACTGTATTAGGTTAAACATGACGAGGATGTGTCTAAGACTGTCCTGTACAGGCAGCCCTGAAGTACAAGGGGCCAAACAATACAGGCTACATCTTGTATGTGCAATATTCAGATATCTAACTTTTCCAGTGAGGCCATTCAGCTTGGGTCACAAGATGACTGTTACTTAAAAATAAATTCCTTTGCTTAAAAGGTTCAGCTTGGTCTTTTGCACTGTTTTTTGTGTAGGCTGCAAAGGAGTAACATGTATAGCTGATGAGAAAACGAGATTAAATTTTAATTGCTTTTTAAATTTCTAATGGAATATCACAGGAACTTTTCAAGGAGGGATAAAGATATAGAGGGGAAAAAAGTCTCAGAGACCATTGAACTACTAGAAATGGTGAAAAGTAGACTTTGCAGTAGAATTCTGGAAAGACAGACTGGTGGCTAAGAGTGGAAGAGGATGTTTTTCTGAGACAGCCTTTTTCAGCAGCAACACTTATCATTTCCAAGACTTCCCTTGTTCCTCTCCTCCTTTACTCCATCCAGTGGAAATAGGACTAGTGCTCCAGATGCAGCCTCACCAATGCAGGAGAGGCACAATCACCTCCTTTGACCTGCCATGAGCACAGGCAAACATATACGTGCTTTCTTTATGTACGGCACTGAAACATGACAAAAGATATTGCAGTGCAGTTCCTTGTTCCTCACACAGCAGCCTGTAACAATGTCTTTTTTCTAAGGAGTAACTTCCAAGATCTCATTCCGCTTTAAGGAAGGAGAGTAAACTTTTCATTTGTTACACAGCTTCTCTTCAACTGGATTCCATTGGAGAAATTTAGGATTCTGAATAAGCTAGTATTACTCTCAGGAAGAATATCATACTTCAAATCTGATTTGTTTTGTTTGGGTTTTTTCCCCCAAATAAGAACAATGGACTAGAATTTTTATTTCATAAACAGATTTTTTAAATCATTGGGGAAAACAACGATCAGCCAACCAAATCAGCCAGTAGAATGTATTCTGGAATTAAAAAATAGTAATAAAAGTTAGAATTCATAACTGCGCATGATAGTGTGTTACACGAGAAGCCCAATTTATTTTTATATATTGATGCATCATGAAAATAACTTGTAGCTAGGTATATCAGAAATCAGTAATGGTATATATGTATAAAATTAATATTTTTCTTGGAAGTTGAAAAAGGCTGCTTTTCTTGCTTCATTTTTCAGATTACCATAGCTGCTTCAGAGTACCCTAAAATTTACAACCCCTAGTAAAACACAGGTGATCAAGTTAAACAACGACTAATGAGAAGTTACTCTGAAGAAAATACTGTCAGTAGAAAATCCTGGTCCTAAAAATTTCTAAATGTCAATAAATTTTATATATTTTTAATATAATTTATGAGATCAAAATATTTTATAGGAGCTTTTTTGTAATTCATTTGTATGCAATTTTTTCTCATATGAATTTATGTTAATTTTAAAAACTTGACAAAACCAGAATGCTTTATTTTGTTTAAATAAAATTACATCTTTTTCCACCTACAGATGTTTTTTCATTTGAGAAGGAAAACAACATAATTTTGATAGATAATCCAGTATGCATCTGATCTAGCTAAAAACCCCTGAATTTAACATTTTGTATTTTTCATTAATTGGTCATGAGAGGAAGGACCTTGCAGCAGTGATTCTCTCTCCCCAGGATCCTGCTTCATGATTCTCTCCTTCATGCTACTCAAGGTTCCTCCTCCATGACCATCCTCCCTCTACCAGCCAACCCCCTCTTATCTTGCTCATCCTTACTGGATATAGCAGTTACTCATCAGGGGCGAGGCTGTATTGGTTAATGAACACAGCTGTTACTTATCAGGGATGTGGTCACCTGTATTCCCTTCTCCTACACTTTACTGTGACACTGGGGAAATACTGGAACGGGTTGCCCAGAGAAGTGGGTGGCCTTACTAACAACTTTATGATTGTGTGATTGTTACAAATAAAATAAGCTGCTTCTTTGTAAAGAAGTAAAAAATATATTTTATCACCTCAGTGACTAAAACTTAAGATATACTAAGAGCATTATATTTTGAGGATATTGCAAAACCAACATTATTGGTATCTTGTGCAGGAGATGATTGTGAAATCTCATATCAAAGTGTTAAATGGAATTAATAGTGCGGAATAGCAGCAACTTTGGTCATGTTTCTGTATAGGATTGGTCATACACACTGTAAAGATTACAGTTTCCACACCATTCCAACTCTGCAAGCTGCTTTTACAGAATCTACAATTTACCGAGTGTTGATATTAGATGTTAATGTTTGCTGATAATTAGGTTTTGTCTCAGCCAGTAAATCATACAGCTGCACTGCCAAGGGTCAGTCTTCTTTATGCTGTGACAGGATCCCTAAACAACCCAAGGATTATGGCACTTCGAGGTAGACATTTGTCTGTGGTAATTTGGAATTCTAATTTGGCATTGTACTTGGTTAATATATGATTGTAGATTTATATACCTGATTGTGAGCAAAAAGTTTGAAATACAGTTATGAAATTTAATTTCACCTAAGTGTCTGGGTATTTTGGTTTTGGATGCCGTGGTCAGGCTAATGTAGTTATGTTTTATATGCTATGATTTCTTCCTTGTTTCTTTTAACAAAAGAACAAAATTGAGGGAACAGTTTGTTGATGTTTCTCTTACCATACTCTGTGGTGTTCTAGTCTTCAGCATGTATGTGCGAACATGTTTAGGGGTATTGAACAGCTAAGAAATACAAGCTACCATATTTAAATTAAAAATGTAATTTGTGGTGATAATATTGTGGATTAATTATGACAATGATATTTGTTTACCAAACTATTAATTTTGTATAACCCTCCTATTATTTGTGATTCTGAGGATAAAAGTTGCTTGCTGGTAGACGTGATAAAACTAGAGCAGAAGCATAGTCTAATTTAATTTATTTTTATTAAGAAAAAGAAGTTTTCTTATTAAGTTTTTAATACTTTTCCTTTTGCTTTTTCTGTAGTTAAATCCTTTTGCTTGAGGTTATATTAGAGAGGATAATCCAGCAGACACACTACCAACGTACATGATTAAAGTTCCATGAAACTGAAATTGCCTAATACTGTCCTTGACCAAGGAAAAAGACAGGAAATTTACTTATTTGTATTGCCATATTCTTTATACAGCCATATTTGTATTTTCTCAAGATTGGTCTTCCTTTATGTACTTCTATCAAACATGGTTCTTCTGCAATGCTGTCTAAAATCAATGCAAGATAATTCATTTTAGAAGAGGAATAAAGATTCAAGCTGTCAAATTTCAAAATAAATTTTGTTGGTGGTTCTCAGTAACCATTTGGAAGTTAATCATAAAAGCGGTCAGCTTGAGGTAGTTATTGCTTGAGATAAATAATACTTGGCAGGTTTATTTTAGTTTTCTGCCTACAGGCCTACCATTCTGCCACTGGCCATTTGCCTTGATGTCTGTCATCTGGTTTTGATCTCTTCCCCATTAGTGTACAAAGTAGATCAAAACTAGGCAATAAGCCATTTGGACTCTGTAAGGTCAAACGTTTTCACTGCAAAGGATATGAAGGCAACTGCTTGCCAATAATTTTAACAAAATGTGAGAGAATTCAGAGCAAGTACATCTTCAACTGGATTTTAGCCATGAAAGCACATAATCTCCACTATAGTGTTGTAAAATTTGGAAACAGATACCTAACAGAAGGCTATCTTGAGATTAAGAAGAGACAACTGTTTGGCTCATTATAAAGTCAGATGTATTCTATGGCATTTGAGTGGACAGCAGAGACCCTGATGTTACACATGGTCCATTAGAAATGAATTTGAGTTTGGCAATTACATTTGCATAAAAAAAGTTAACATATACGCAAATCATCCTGAAAATAATGTGTGACCTCTTTAATATGTAAAGGCTTAATTTAAAATTAAAGTACTATCTAGTTCACTTTACAATAAAAAAAAATGATGCTGACAAAAAAAAAAAAAGCAGGAATAGAAATGGTTGTAACATGAGGGAAAATCAAATACCTGTTCAAGTCCCTTATGTCTGAGGATACATGCACTGGTTAGCTGTTTCCTTGTCTTGCCATAGTTACAATGGCAAACAGCACAGCAAAGTGCTATCATTATAGTATCACATTTAGTGCATCACAAGTAGTTGAGGGTGATGCATCTTTTACAAAGTTTGGTATTATACTTTTGCTATTCTTGTTGGCATTTTTCTGCAGCCTGCCATCCTGGGTTATGCTGAAATATTAGCCACACTGTGATCAGTGGCAAAACTCGCACTGATATCAGTATGGCCAAAGTTTCAATCAGGATCTTTGCAATAATGTATGTCTCTTTCAGCTAGTCAAATATTCCTGTCTTATGCTTGATGGAAGAACAATGTAAAATGTTTATGTGATGCTTCAATTGATTTGACTGATGGAGTGTTTGTTTTTAATAAGGAAGGGAAATTCAGCCACTGGACCTTATCTACAGGCATAGATTTATTACTTTGGGTAGCAAGTACCTGTTACCTATCAGATCACATCATACATGATCAAAAGCAAATGAGTTATTTTTGCTTGTTGATTACACACGTGGATAACTAATTATCTAAAGTACTAATATATTCAGATTAATTGTCAGCAATTATTTTTCTAGTAACCTGATATAGCGTTACTTCTTGTAGATTTGTGTGGTGGCATTGCCAAGGAGGAAAGACTGTTGACTGCCTAAAATATTCCAGTGCATGCATGTCAATGATTCAGTCAAGAGAATTTCTCATATATCTATGCTATGAATGCTAAGGGATTTCTACCTGTAGTGAAGTTTTACCAGCATTTTCATTCTCTTTTGTTCACTAGTCTTGCTCACCTTGACATTCAATAGCTGTGAAACACTATGTTATTTTTAGACTAGGGTTTTTCTTGGATGGTAAAGATTAATCTGCTTTACTGAACAATTCCTGATAAATAGTACTGACAACTGCTAATGTAGATGAAGAAAAAAAATTGCAAATACTTCAGATTCAATTAGAAATTAGCTGTGCTAATAAACATAACAATGATTTATTCTGGTCTCAGTATGATATGAGACAGGGGATGTATTGCAAAGTTTATTTATTCATTAATTGATACAAAGTAGTTTGGACAAAGTAATTCATTGACCAAACTGGAGACATTATTCCTGAAAGATACCAACATGAAAGGATATAATATTTGACAAAAGGAAAAGGCTAGAAAAAGAAACCTTGATAGCAACTAAGGAGTAGCTCATGCTAGAGCTTTTTATTTATAGCCAGACAAGTTAATAGTTGCAAAGTTTTACTGAGCTGTTGCCTTAAAACTATATAAAATAATTTCTGTTTAGAAAGGCTGAAGGTCTTTCACAAGTTTTGAGCTGCCTCAGGAAGTTAAGAGTTTAATCCAAATTGGATAAAAAAAAGTACAATTCAAAGTTTAGGACTGTCTTTCAAAAATATTTTACATCTTTAAATGCTGTGTGGGACAAACCAATGTGTTGAAATACCTAATCTGTTTCCCATGAAAGGATGGAATCCATACAGATCAAGTGAATACAATTCTCACTAAGAATTACATTTACTAAGAAACAGTTAAGGCTTTTAGTGGATAATGAATTAACAATTTCTTTTCAAATAAGCATGAAATTTACCAAAATATAGTTTTAAAGTGGTTTCCTTCTTTGAAATAAAAAATCTTACTTGCTCAAAAAAGAAAAAAAATAGTAAAAAATTATTATTTCCCTCTAAATCTCTATCTATGAAGTTAAGTATTTTATCCCAGAAGTCCTTAGAATATTCTTGTCCACACAGTCTTTTAGTTCAGTGATTTTGCTTTTATGATGGTAGCACTGAAATAATTTTCAATAGTGTTGAAAAATAGTATTGTTTTTTCTCAGCATTTTCAATATTGAAACCAATGTTATTGCATATTCTTTAACTACCACTTGTGTCTTTTACATTTTTTACAACTTTTACATTTTTTTACATTTGTCAAATTTTTACTAATTGAATTTGATTGTCTTCTAATTTTGAAAGAGCAAAAATGATTAGAAATGCAATGTTTTCCTTATTCTAATGTGGGAAGTGCAAAATGTCTGTTAGAAATGTTAAAATCTCATTCTTCTTTATTGCCTGTATTCATTAAAATTTTGTAAGTAAAATCAATTAAAAGTAAGTTTAGAAACTTTTTTTCTTTAAATGGATGAAGTTTAGAAATGGTTGCACAGCTCCTAGACAATTAATTTGCCGACTATTTTATCTTTAATCAACATTTTCCATTTTTGAAACATTCATTTTTAATAGTGCCCTGCAGTTTTCCTCTTTATTTAGTTTTAATTTTATTTTCAAGACACAAACCCAAAGCAGGCACTTCCATGGCTGAGAAAAATTATGCAATAATCAAGTGTACCTAAGAAGAACCCAAACAAAATTTGAATTTATGCTATGTTATATAATGTAGATGTATGACGTCTCTATACTTTGACATGAGGCTGTTATATTTCTTCAAGCGCTACTGTTCAGGCATTTATATGCACAATCCATCTTATGGGAGGCTGAAAAATAAATCTTTTTCAGCAACTTAAATACAGTTTACAGAAACGACATAATGACTGGACAGAAACAAGTAAGTTATGATATTTATTAAAAGCACAGAAAGTGTGGTGAACTTGGCTGTGAGAGGAGGTGCCCAACATAGGGAACAGCATTTTTCAAGAGAATGATTTCTTTCTCTACTTTCTATTCTCTCTCCTAAAAGTATAAGAAGGAGAAAAAAAATATATGTAAGAGTGAGAACAACTTTGAAATATATGTTTCCATTAGGCTTAAAAATTCCCCAGTAACCTGTAGATTTTAGTCACCTCTAAATTCATGGTTGTGGTTTATTAAATTTTAGAACACATTTAATAAATTCAAAAATGCTAGTATGCATTGTTAAAGTGTTACTAAGTTGATACAGCCTATTGCTTTGCTGGCAATGAGTCATGACAAGGAAGTAGTGCAGCTGTAGCAAAATTTGGGCATCAGTCAGACATATAGCAAAGTGCCTCCAGCATTTAAAAAGGGTGTACTTTTTAATGGTAATAAGGGCCAATCTTGAGTTAAGGGCCAGCTGAAACTTAAGAGAAATCTCTGGAATTATAGCACTTCAATGCAGTCCAGAGGCTGAGCCACAGCACACGGCATGAAGCTCTAGTAACACCAATCAGTGGGTATTGGTTGGGATGATGGCAGGTAACATGTACTGAAAAACAGCTGAGGATTTTTGGGGTTGTTTCCCTTCCCAGCAGTGCTTTTTGTTCTCCCTTGCAACATCCTATTAGATATTTTTATAAAATGGGATAAAACCTACTTGGCTCACTGAGGGGTAGAGAAAAAAAATTGGATCTGTTCAAATTGATGCAACCTTTTTTATGTAAAATATTTTGGGGACATGTCTAGCAAAAAAGGGGAAGGATGAGATCCATATGCACTAACAACTGTAACTACAAGTGCAAAAAGGAAAGATATCAGTCAGTCTCTAAAGTTCATTGGATTGAGAGAGAGAAATTAAGAGGTATGTGCCAAGAACAATGAATTTTATGTATTCTGTTGTCACTTTTCTTGTAATGTATCAATCTAGTCTGATAATAGGAACATTATAAGGTAGAGGTCATCAGGAAATGTGTACTGGTGTTTGTCTAGGAAGATAGCTGCTCTAGTTGCTTACAGTTTTCATCCTGAGGACATTGTTTATCTTAGCAGCCATTTCATTACAGCTCATAAACAGATCAAATCAAAACGAGTCATAAGAAATCCCTGCATTTCTATGTCAGCCTAGCTGAGGCCAACATTGCATCCGGTGATTTGAAAATGAGCTATTCCAAAATGCTTTAAGGATCAGAATTGAATTTGAGCACTCTATGAGGTCAATTACACAGCCTTGGGGAGAGTAATGTTCTTTATGAAGTGGGGAAAGAGGCAGGAAAAGGCAGTAGTACCAAATGCATGGGAAAAGTATCTATTTAATATTTGTGGGGTTTATAAAAAAGTATTCACTGTTGTATTTTGCACATGATTTGATTCAGCAAACAGTTACAGCATCAAAATCCTTAATGTATTCAAAACCACTTACTTTATAGATCCCTGTCAACTTTTATCAGAGTATTGTGGTTTTTTCCTAACTCCTCTGGCTACATATATAGCCTGAATTCAAGGTACCCAAGAATTTCAGGATGAAAAGGTGTTGTTTATTAATTCAGGAATTTACAGGAGAGTTATAAGGGTCAGAATTTTCTTCTTAGTTACTTTTGCAGGAGGAAAAAATCTTTTTTAGTTAGTCTGTAAATAAATAGAATTGCAACATACGTCTAAAATTGCAAAAATTTATAAAACCAGTACAGGTTTTTCTTGCTCTTCTCTTAGAAATGGGTGCTCATGAGTAGATTTTAACAAACATGACAAAGTAAAACATTTTATTCCTATCTAATTTCATTTTAGGGTGACTTAGGTCAGGAGGGACCTTAAGTTCATCTAGTTCTAACCCCACCCATCACGGGCAGGGACACCACTCAGTGGATCATATTCCTCAGGGCTCCATCCCAACTGCACTTCAACACTTCTAAGCATGGTCCACCCACACCTTTGGGCAACCTGCTGCAGTGTTGTAAGGACTTTAAGAATACAGTTTCCTGTCTCAAAACACTGTCAAGGTCACAGAAGGAAAGTGACATAAGATAAGCCAACACAGTGGGAATTTGAGATAAGCATAGAATATGCAACTAGTTTGTGATCTGAAAGAGGATGCTTTTTAGTTGCTGCCCTTAAAGCAACACAAAAGGAGAGATTAGTTACTCAGGAATCTGAAGATAAAATATTACTAATTTTGCAAGATTTGGTGAAAGAATCATACTACTATTTAAATGAGGAAAAGGAGAAGAGGCTGCAGGCAGTGTGATTGCCCCGGAATGCTCCAGGCAGAGCTTTGGGATGTGCATGAAAGAATCTTACAGGAAGAACTGCAGGATATGGAACACGTTTGTAACATTTTCAGAAACATGGTCTTATAACTCAGATTTTTTGTGTCCAGTGAAGAATTTTGGAGAAGGTGAACATATCTGTTGTTCTGATAAAGAGCAAGATGTAGCATTTGCATTAACATCTGTAAATGAGGAAGTTTGCACTGACATCTGATAATGAGGAAGTAACATTACAACCCTGTAATTAAAACTAAAACCACAGATGATTGTCTAGGTCAGGAAACTGCTATTAAAACAGTGCCAATATGCAGCTACCAAGATATCAAAGTTTGGCCGCAAATCGGTTGACACTGATATCCGGTCGGTATTAATGCAGTGGCATGCCGGGAAGATGAGTGTACTACCCAGATGGCAAAGAGTTAAAATCATTGGAGTAAGTAGAGCAAGTGTTATCTGCCAAACTGATAAGGTTAATTTATGGCTCCAGGGTGAGAAGCAGATGTCTGCTAATCTTAACCCTAAAAGAAATCCAGAAACTGCAGTGCACTTGCTCTGAGCAGCACTTACCGTCTCTAAATAAAGAATTGCTGGTGTATCACAGTGCTGAATTTTTGCTGCAGCAGAAAATGGATTTTCTGAAGTTACAGATGATTTGGCTCCACTAAGAGCTGCAGCACCCAACATCACAAACCTAACAGCCACAATACAAGCACCCGTACTTGGACATTGTCAGGGTGGTTTCACATTCCCTTTCTAATTTTCTTATCTGGCCAGTTTATTGCAGGCAATTGAATGATAATGCTGCACCTTTAACCACTGCTGTGCTAAATTTTCTGGAACTGGTAACTCAAACTCAGATAGCAGCAACTGTAGATGTAAAAGATATATCTTTTATTATTCCAAGCTGGAAACATGACAATGCTCAATTGGTGCTTATCTGGAAGGGAGAACAATACTTAACAGATGCCCTCAGAGGCATAAACATTTATGCCCCACAGCACAGGTGAACTTCTACAAGTATTCTCACTCTCTCTGGACATGAAATTAGCCAGGGATACTCTGAAAAGGTAGGGGAAGTAACAACAGCAGTGTGCAAGCATTTAATGAACTAGAATTTCAGAGTCCACCTGAGAAATGTAAAGTCCAAGTTGTAAAACCATTTGAGCCACTAGGAGGTGACCTGTCCAGGGATCAATCCTTTTGAGACTTGCAGTTTTCTTTTTCCAGGAATAATGCCAGCACAGCCTCACTGAAGGAACCAGTTCAGAGTGGCACAACTGGCAATAGACTTGCATGAGAAAGCTCACAGGAAACAGACAGATGTGCAACAGACAGGACACAGACAGACTCTGCCTGGAGGCCCTTTTAACTTTTTGGTTACTTTAGTAGTAGACACAGGAACTGAATCAACACTTACTGGGTTGTTACTTCTTTTTAATAATTGGTGTGTAGTAGGCTGAAATTTCACTTTTCTTTTTACAGAAATCTGTTAACAGATGAGATCAAGCTGCATGGAAGCACAAAGTCTGAGGCAAATAACAAATTAAGTACTTCAGCCCTCTCCATGTCTGTTACCACCAGTTCTCTCTTCTCATTTATCAGTTTCTTATTCCTGATCTTTCTTTTCTCAACTATATATTTATAGAATCCCTCCTTATTATTCTTCATGTTCTTTGTCAAGATCCATTCCATCTGTGCCTTGCCTTTCCTTATCCCATCATTACACATCCAGACTACATTCCTCTATTCTCTCCAGGTCACCTCTCCCTGCTTCCATTGACAGTATTTCTTACTGTTCAGTTTGAGGAGCAGATCCCTTCTTAGCCATACTGGTTTCCAGACTGCACTGCTTGATTTCCTACCCATCAGGATGGAGACTACTTACTCTAAGAAAAGTGGCCTTAAAGAGCTGCCAACTCTGGTGGGCCTCTCTGTCTATAAGGACAGTTTCACAGGAGATTTCATTGTCCTTCAACAGCTAGGACTTGCTCTTCCAAATTTCACGGTTCTGACTTTGTTCTTTGTCCAGCCAAGGTTCTTCCAGATCACAGACTCAAGCATGTCGTGGTTGATACAGCCAAGGCTGTCTCTGATCTTTCTAATGAGCTCATTCACACTGATAAGCTCAACGATCAGTAACTCTTGTTCTCTGGGATAGTTTCTCCAATACCTGGACCAGGAGTTTCAGATGCATTCCAGGAGTCTCCTGAATTGCCTACAGTCTACTGTATTGCTTTACCAGCAGCTATCCGGGTGGTTGCAATCCCCCATTGGGACGATAGCCTGTGAGCACCATGATTCCTGTAGTTGAAAGAGGATCAGACAGGCTGTGACTGACACCAAACACGAGGCATCCCTTGTTGCTCCTGTCCTCGATTTTTACCCACAGGCTCTCAGTCTGTTCATGGCCCTTATTCAGAATCAGTTCTTTTTGATCTGACCATTCCTGAAAAGAGACCAACATGCCCCTGCCCCTTCTTAGAATCCTCAATCTTCTGAACTGGGAGGGACCAAAGAGGATCACCTGTTCCAACTTGTGGCCATGTGCAGGACACCCAAGGACACTTGGAGGAAAGGGCTCAACTCCTGGCCCCTGCTCAGGACATTTCTTCACAGAATCTCTTCTCTTAAAGTTTCTACTTTCTCTGTTTATGTTCTGACTGTAACAGAAGGATTATCTGAAGATTATCTTCAAAATATGCTATGGGATTTAACCAGAGAGCTTGTAATAAAATTAACAAAAAATGTGTATCTAAAATACCTAGAGTGCTTAAAATCATCTCACTGAGAAAAGTTTGTACGAGGTGATATGAGTAGCTGTGATATTATTTTAACATTAAATTCTTTAATATTTCTGGCATCTGCTCTAATTTGTATATGCTTGATTTTATAAAAATGAACATATACTGGTATATATAAGTTAATGCACTTTATGAATGCATTGACCTATAGATCATATAAAGTATTTGTATAATAGTTATAGTGAGTGAGTACATGCATGCTTTTTCATGGCTGCAGAATATTCAGAATTAAAGGTGTTTCTCCCTAAATAAGAGCATTACAGCATTTCCACCATATGAAGCAAACCAAGTTCAGACTGTAAACCTATCAACACTGCTTTATCTAACTTTACTGCTTGCCAGAGTGAAGAGTAAAGTGTCATGATCATGACTGGATAAACTCTTGGGTGAAGTATAACAGGCCTGGCAGGTTACTAACTTCAGAGAATTCACAGTGCATACTGCTTGTGGCACCAGTATAGTGATTGTAGATGGTAGTAAGGGAAATTATGATTATACCAGTGCCTCTAACATCACTTCTTTATGCACATATCTGGTAAGTCACTCTGGTAAGGAACATGAACTTGAGATCAGTGAAGCTTCCACCTGAATAGTCTGTATTTGTGTCCAACAAATAGAAAAATGCTATATTTTTTTAAAAATTCTTCTTGTTCTTAATGCAACTTCACTAGGTTTAGCCTGCTAAATAACAGCACTTATTGATACAGATTTTTAAAGTGTCATAGAAGAATTCAAGTCTACATCCTGGTATTTAATTTAAGACTTCTCTTTTATATCCTGGCATCTTAGGAGATTGGGAGACATGCAGTTTTTAATTTCTGACATTTTAGCAGTTAAATCTTCTGGCCAGGACTCATAACTGATGGTCTGATAGACAGGAAGGACTGATTAAGACTCTTGCAGAATTAAATTCCAAGAGTCTCTATGCAGATTCTTCTTGACAAAAAAAAATTTGAAATTGTATTAAGCTTCATTATTTACCACATACTTTTTCTTCTGCTACTGATGAGTGTTTCCAGAAGTTGTTTCACTGCATTAACAGAGAACATTCACCTCAAAGGTGACCTTACTGGCCCAGGATAATCATCTAGCTAGTCACAGTGTCAGAGAGTGAATGGAATCTATTCCTATAATGAGTGCACCAGGGATGGTACTTCACGATAAATGGATATGGCTCTGAAATGGTGTCCAGGCTATGGCCAGAAGGGAGGGCTTCTATTAAAATTAATAGCTTGCTTGCTCTGTTTTTATCAATGTATTACTGAAATGGTGTTCTTTCAAGGTTGCACAGCTGGTTTAATGCTGATTATGTTTTAAGCTGGAATGGATCATTAAAAAGGATAGAAATGAGTGTAGGGATATTCATAACAGAAAAAGATGCCAAGAACTATACAACCAAGGCATTTAGCAATAAAACAAAAAATCCAAAGATAAATTTACTGCAAAAGCATTTATTTCTGGGCTCACTTTCTTCTTCTGTAGAAGAAAAAACCTCTATTAAAACACTTTCAACACATTAAAACAGGTCTCCAATTGTTACTTCTGTTGTAGAAAGTCTTATATGAAGGCAGAAAAGCAAAAGTCATATGTCATATGTCATATGGCAGAAAAGCCATAAGTTCCCTAAATTTTATGGATTTAAAGCTAGTACTCATTCAAGAGAATATATCTTCTCAGTCCACCCCAGATCATACAATTTAGACCATAAAATTGACCATACAATTAATAAACACATAATTTCTGAAAAAAGTTGTGCTATTACAAAGTCAAGATAATAAAGTTCCATGTTATAAAGTTTCATTTCATTAATTGCTTCATTCCAGGGAATGAGGATTTACTGCATGTACTGAATGCTAAGTCTCATTAACACGTCTACAGTAATATTTGACCACACTAGTTCTATGAGTTTAGTCAGGAAAGCTTCTTCCCTGAGTTTGTTCCACAACCTTTTGGAAGTAGTAAGAAACTAATTTTATGACTTCACTGGAATGCTGCCCAGAGAGATCGAGAGGTGTTACCTTCACATTTTTCAATAAAATCTGCTTTGGTTCCTCTGTTTTCAAATTAAAGGAAAATTGCCTTGTTCCAAGTGTTTTTTTTAAATCTAAAATTGAGACAAGTTAGGCTGTTTAGATGGTCTGTTACCATTTCAGAAGGGTTTATGAGAGACCACTATACATACACAAAACAATGTGATGGCATGCAAATCTGTAAAATAATCTGAGACAAACTCTTTCAGAATTGATGGTTTTTACAAATGGCCTGATACAAAATGTATTTCTGTGAGTCAGTGTCTGCACATAAAAATTCATACCAATGTTGTATAAGTATCTGCAGCCACTACATTTTGTGGAAATAAAATATGCAGTCAATGGTGCCCTTCAGCAAGCATCTTATGTTGTCTCTTTTCATCAGATGAGGCGTGAGCAATGTAGAATCAATATATAGAAAATATTGTTTCACAGCAGAGAACAGACATGGATAGAATTATGCTTTTCAAAAAGCAATTTTATAGCTTATGTAATTGTCTAAAAGCAAAATTAGTTCCACAATATTTTACTGACCAGCCTACTGGTTATTCACACTGTCATAATAGATAAAATGTCATTACTGTTATACCACTGCATCAGCTTTTCTAAGTACTGCAAAGCAGACACAATTAAGAAATAACTAATGTCCTCAGATTCTACTTCTCCTGTCTCAGAGAACTCTTCTGAGAAAAATAGATTTTTTTCCTCTAAGCCAGGATTTTATATGTGTTTTAAGCACATTTTCCAAATCCTCCTTTTTTAAGATTTCACATTCATTACCAACTTTCAAGTGGATGAAAATTATTTTGCCTGAACTTCATCCATTTAATAGCTATAGTTATTTGCCTCAGGCTCCATCTCTGGAGAGGGAACAAAATCCAAACAGGAAAAAAATTATCAAGAAATAATTTTTGGATAATAACAGGATAGAATAAATCGGTATGGAGTAGAATTGAGATTTCTTAGACCTAGAACTCAAGCAAAGCTGATTTCTGTTCTTCTTCATGGAATTTATAAACCCTGGGAATGGTTGAAAGCTGCATTCAGAGAAGGATCAGATAACATTAGGAAAAATATCTCTACTGAGAGTGTGGTCAAGCAGGTTTTTTGGAGAGGTGACTGAGCCCTCAAGCCTGTCAGTTTTTAAGAGGCATTTTGACAATCTCTTAAAAATATGCTTTGACTTGTCAGCCCTGAACTGGTAAGGTAATTGGACTATATTTATTTTTGTATATTGATATTCTATTCTATGTGTAGAAGTATTTATATATACTGTATACACTTTAGCAATATGATATGTGGTGTACTTCCCAGACTAACTGTTCCAGTGTGAAAAAAGCCTAATGCTTTTAGAGTCTTCAGGCAAGCAGGAATCACAAATTAGGTGTTACAACAAAAAATGTAAATAACAACTGTGGTTTTTAACATTTCTCAGCATGTGAATATAGCCTTTGGGAATCTCATTTATTACCTTCTATTTACATAGTGACTCTTATAAGAATTTTAAATGAAAGTAGCTCTAAAGCCTTACTGCATTAAATATATATGGCACTTATGACTTCTCTTTACTCTGAGAGACTGTGGCCCTGTCAGATAAAGAAAAAAAAAATTAATGTATTGTCTATTTTTTCCCACATTATTTCATATGTAGGACTTATTAAAAATATTTGAGTGATTATTTCTGGACTTCATTTATACTATATTTATGACTTGAAATAATTCTTTCACAAGAAAAATGTGGACCTTCTAGAATGGACCAAAAGGAGGGCCATGACCATGATGAGAGGGCTGGAGCATCTCTCCTACAAAGACAGGCTGAGAGAGTTGGGGTTGTTCAGCCTGCAAAAAAGAAGGATTTAGGGAGGTCTTACACAACCTTCCAGTGCCTGAAGGGAGCTTACAAAACAAGGGAGGAGAACTTTTTACAAGGGCACATAGTTATAGGATCAGGGGGAGTGATTTCAAACTTTAAGAAGAAAGATGTAGGTTAAATGTTAGGCAGGAATTCTTCGCTGTGAGGGTGATGAGACACTGGAACATGTTGCCCAGCCTTGGGTGGCCTATCCTTGGAAGTGTGCACATCCAGGTTGGATGGAGCCCTGAGCAATGTGGTCTACTGGGTGGTGTCCCTGCCTGTGGTGGTTGTGGTTGGAATGAGAAAGTCTTTAAGGTCCCTCTCAACACAAGTCATTCTATGATTCTGTGGTTCTATGTAAAAGTGAAAAAAGAGACAATAAACAAAGATGAAGATTCCAGGAGATCTGGGATTGTAAAAACATTGTCAAACTGAAAAACAGTACAGTTGAACAAACAATCACAGTAGTCAAAATGCATTGGAAGATATATTAAGAGGATTATAGTATGTAAGGCATAGGATATCATTTTAGTTGGGGCCTGTGGGTTAAATGATACAATTGCAAACACTAACAGTGATTACAAGAGAATAGAAGAACATGACCAATGAATAAATATTCAAGGAACTAAAATAATTTCCTTTTCAGGAGGAAAAAAAAAAGGTCTGCAGGGGACTTATGAATTTTCAAATATGTATGGTTTCATTTATTTACCTGCTTTACCTTTTTGTGTAAATCTTCTGTTAATCTTTTGCAATTAATGCTTTAAGAAACTGTAGAGCATATGACAAAGCACAAGCCAACATTTACTGGTTCCAAATAGTTAGATTTTTCACATAAAACAAGAAAAAAACTGGAGTTTTTTTCACTATAGCCACTGAGGACAAACATAATCAGCTCAATTTGAAGATTAAAAGATTTAGTTTGGGCATTAACAAAAATATACTTTTTTACTATAAAAGAAATTAAGTACTGTCACTAGAATTAAAAAAAAAATATAAAATCTACATTTTCTTAGAAAGACTTCATACAATGTTCGCAAACCAGGACATTTATTTTTCAAGTAAATAGTTGAGTCACTTCATGTTTCAGTTTGGTACCTGAACTATGACTTCTATGCATAGCTTGAGCTCTTATTCCACTGGAGTCAGCCAGCTGTATCACATACAAACAAACATTTGCTTCTGCACTCTGCAGTAGATTTTCTCTGAACTACTCTGAGGTTACAAGAGGAAGAGAAACTACCTTCACCTTGCTGGCAGGTTCTGTCTATCCCTTACTCCCTACAGGGAAATCAAGAGCTTTGGGCAGAAGACAGAGCATCAGGAGGATGGCTGGAGTTCAGCAGTAGCTGGTATCGTGAAAAGATATAGAACTTGGGCACAGTGGCTTGGGGTGAAAGTGGGGCAACCTTTCGTGAAATTACTGAGATGATTTCAGCAGAAAACACCATGCAGTCATTTGTTTTTCTCCTGTATGAAATGAGAAAAATACTGAAAAATATGTCAAGTGTTTGTTCTGAAGTGCAAAAAAATAGCATGTATTGATAATCACTTTACTTTGTAATGCTGTTTTAGAAATATTCAAATAATACTAATCATTACTGAATTGGTTTGTAATGAAGACAGTCAAATAATTTATTGTAGCTCTGCAAATAAACAACTATGGACTTTTCTATATAAATCATGCTCAGTGTTCTGCCTAATACTATGTTGTTCCTTATTCTCTCCTTGCTCCTGAGATGACCCTTGCCACAGGAATGTGTAGAAGGTTGTGAAGTCTGCCTCCAATCTACACATGCTTTTGGCAAAGAAACAGAGATAAGAAAGGTGGAAGAGTGTTTCAGGAATCAGCAAAGTCTGGGAGAATAGGGAAGCTGACAAACAGTAACCATGTTGCGTTATACTTGTGACTGAATACAGTTTCAAGCCCATACTTAATACAGTACCAAGTCCAAGTAGTACTCTTTTGGACTTGAGTGCAGCATCCTGTATCACTGCAGTGCTCCTCAAGCAGCTAACGTGTATCCCTTCTCAGCCTATTTACTTAGTTGAGGCATGATCCCACAAGTCTATAGTTTCCAGCTCCAGAAGCATTCTGTTTGGAAATAGCTGGGATTCCTCTGAACAGTATGGCAGTCTTGCATAGAGCTATACCTCAAAAGCTTTACCACAGTTAAAGTTTTTGGGCATATATGAACTGTTTTTGTATGGATACCACCAAAATAGAACTCAGATTTTTCAGTCATATAATTTAAATATTATATTGAGCAAATAAGGACATACAAAATTAGATTTTAATTACAGCTCGTGACATTTTCTGCACAAAGCCTATATATTTCTTTCCTCCAAACCAGACTGTAAAATAACATAACTCATCAAATAAGTGTGGCTTCATCATTACTTATTCATTTTGCTTTAATATTCCAGAAGATTAATAAAATGTTCTTTTAAATCTTACTGAATGTAAAGGTCAATTACTATATATTTCTGGTACTCTGAAATTCTGAAGAGCAGTATCAAACCCTTTTGCACCCAAGAAAGAAGAATCAGATCAACATCACTGGTATTCAGCTTATTGTCTGATAACTTGCCAAGTGTTTTAGCAATAGATTGCACAAATACTTTGAAGTGCTGGAAATCCACAGTAGTATATACACATATGCAATACAGAACTCAAAGTAACTGATTGGGTACCTCCTTAGATTAGATTTAAGGGTCTCTCCACTGATGCAGAAAAAAGGCATAGCAGATGTAGTATAGCAATATTAAGGAGCAGTCCTATTGTTATGGGAAACCTGAAGTTTCTGAATTCTTCATTAGATTGCTGAGAGATGAGATTTATCCTAAGAGAGTTGGCAACTGCAGAAAAGAATCTACGTGTACAGCATTTCAAATCTTCTTGAAAGTAAATTTCAGTGTCTGCTTTGTTTAGCTGCAGCTTGCAGTGTAAGGATTGGTTTCCAAAAACAGTTCTGCACACACCTAACACAGCTGTGGATTCAGAAATGAAATGGAGAAATGTTTTTATGTAACAGAAAGGAACCTCTGCCCTTGAGGTTCCTTTCTGTTATGTATGTACTGCAAGTTATAGGGGGGAATAGCAGAAGTCACATGGTATCTGCTGACTACTGACATCCACTGACTACTGATTTTCCAAAAGCACTTAGATCTTTATAATTTATGTTTTCCTCAAAGAAAAAAAATGGTTTTAAACATTATAAAATACATGTTTTGTTAATATATATAGTAAAATGAATTGTGATTTATGTAATATTCAAATATTACAAAAGACATAATTTATCAAAGCTGCTTTAATGCATTCAATATCTTCTTCTGAATACAATAATCCATTCTTCTGAAATTAGAAAAAGAAGGCTTGTTAAACCATGACATGGCAAAACTGGTCCAAAGCCTTCTATTGCAAATACCACCAAAGGAAAGACAGTATATTTTTTTTGTCCAGCAGACCTTGTTTTCCCTGGATTCAAAATGTTATCTCCTTTCTCAATAACAGTTATTTTTGTTAGCTGCCTTCTAAGTTGCAAATGGAAAAAAAAAGAAAGGAATTAGATTCAGGTGTGAATACTATCAGTGCAATCCTTAATGAAGCCTTAAGTGCAGTGCCCAAAATTGTTTCTGCTAAATTTTTTCAGTACAGATAATTTCTTTTGCACATAGAGAGAGAGAATTTGTTAATGGTATGAAAACAAATGTGCTGAAGATTTGCTTTTAAACTCCAAGATTAATGAGTCCAGAAATTCCTTCAAAACAAACCTTTTTTTTTCATGCCTGGCATATGTGTGCAAGTTCAGGGGTTTTTTTTTAAATAATAATTTGTTTTGAAAACAGTGAGACATTGGCCAGTGAAATCTCTCAATACTACTTTCATATGATTATTATTCAGAATAACATGTAGAAGATTGTGACTAATGGTTTCTACTGCATCTTGAGAAAGATACAGCTAATTTGCAAAGCATGTCTGGTACACAATCAGCCACAGTGTCCACTCAGGCCTTGTGCAACTTGTCAATGCGCCATGACTTTGGGAAAACACAACTGAAAACCAAAGAAAAGCACTCCAGCCACAACATATTACACTGCCTCCATTAAAAGTTTGTGCTTTATGTGCATGCTTCTGTTACAGAAGTTGGACTCCAGTATACTCATACTTTACCAAAATCTTTCACTGAAAGGTGGAAGCAGAGTTTCCTAACCAATGTTTCACTGGCAAGAGAAATGGCTGAAGTATGGGGTCATGCTACAGAACAAAGGTTCTCTGGAGTGGGAAGCAGCTAATGATTATTTTTCTGATGAGTTTGTGAGTCGCTTCTCTGGTATGCATTTCTGTATGATTTATGAACTATTTTGGAAAACCCAGCTTGACGTTCTCTTCTTACTTCTTTCCAATCCACCAGCCAGACTCAAAACAATGCAGAGTAAGTTTGATTTTCATTAGTAAATTCTGATTTGATTAAAGAAGTTACAAAGGCCACAGAGGTTTAAATCACTTGCTTTGTGAGTTTAACTGAGTCACAGTTATACACTAAAATTGTGTCTTTTCTTTGATGCTTTTGGAATGATGGATGACTCACATCGATATTAAACTCATTAAGTAGGTCTTTTGGGAGAAAAACAACTACAAAACAGGTTTCATTTTAATTCCCCCGTTCTTCAAAGTGCTTATTAAAATAGAGTATAATCTGAGTCTCCGAGAATGATAATAAAATGTCCTAATTGAAAGCTGTATTCCTTACCTTTAATAAACAATATTTCTCTGCTAGTAGACAAGACTATTTACTTATAATGTAGGAAAAGGTCACTTATATTTCTTTTGTTTCTATTTTTTTGACACCAATGTGGATTTTTTCATTGTTTGGACTATTTACTTAGCACTTCTCAAATGCAAACTCCTTTGGCATTTACTGGACCCTTTTCCCCATAGTCTGAAGTTCTCTTCCTTTTTAATTAGATTGACCTTTTGGTTCACTTGGTTGTCCTCAAAATGACTGAGAATGACTTCTTTTTTTGGAAGACAAGTTGAAATCAGCACAGAGAGACTGAAAACAGTCATGCGAAATAAAAATATTTTATGCAGCTATCCCAGCACTATAACCGCATAATCGTTATGTTCATAGCTTCTAACACAAAGAAATACTGGCCTCTGCAAATTTTGTGACATTTTAATGATGACAGTTTCTTTCTCATCTCCTTGAATGAATGCTTTTATACTGCACTTTGTGACTAATATTTTCAGAGTATATTTTTACTGTCCCATAATGATTTGCCCTTTTTACCCTTTGAAGTTACAAAGGGTAAGCTTTAATTACAAAGTATAAGTTCATTTGCTACTGTTTATTGCAGATAGTCTATTTCTCTTCTTTCTGCCACCATGATAGAAAGAAATTACTGTTTAAGTTACATTTTCTAGGTTAAACATGGAAATAAATGGATTTATTTTTCTTTTATTCTGAGGGTGATTAGACATCATTCAAGTAGTTTAGAAAGAAATAAGAAGACATACCTTGGCAGGCCTATATAATTGCCCTAAAAAGTTAATAGGTGAAGCACAAACTCTTTTTCATTTTTCACTGGGAAGACAATAATCAGTAAAATTTACATTTTCCTTTACAGCAGATACAGCAATGTACCTGAAACTAAGGAGCGAAGAACATCTTTCTTGGTCTCTTGGGTGGTGAGAAGAAATTTGTATCTCATCTCTCCACTCAGTTGAAGATTCTCTAGTTTATAAATGAATATTGGGTCAGGAAATTTTCATTCCCAGTCAGGTAATGCTGCAGAGTTCCCAATAATAATTGAAAGGCATCTGAAAAATTAAGTATGAGTTGCTCAAATGATATTAACTTAATACGTAAGGGCTTTAGACCATTGGAAAAATCTGTGAGAAAAACCTGTCTTTTTGGTACTTCTGCATGGAACCAGAAAAAATTATCTTTCTGCATCTGAGCTGCATTCTCTTATTTTCAGGGGCTTGGTTGATTTTCAAGAAGGGTGACTAGAGTGGCTGATCCAGCTAGCCACTGAATACTGTCATACTTCCACAACACGGCTCCTTGTGTTAACAGCTTGTGTCTTTCCTGCCTGTATATGAGCTTCAAATCAGGCCAGCTCTGTGCCTTGGAACAAGGTGTCCAGCTACCAGTGTTGAACTGCCACGAGCAGTTGCTGGAGGTTTCACTTCTTCCTCTTGGTGCTGACCTTTAAAACCAATAGTTCAGTGAGAAAAATTGCTATTTTTGGAACAGTAGAATCACCATCTGTACATTTTTGTTGTTGGCTTGTTTCTGCTTCTGTAAAGCCACACGTGGCTCTTTTATTCATTGATCAGCCTCTATCCAGTGGAAGTTTCCTAGATCCACTTGGAAGCACTTCAATTAATATCCTACTTCCATTATAACCTTTCAGAATGTCCACTTCATCAATTTTAAACAAAAATAAGCACTGTTATTTTCAGGATTACACCAAGACATTTTAGTTCTTGTATATAATAATCTAGAACTACTACCATCAAACCTGATCGTTATTGTTTTATGAGGAAGAAGAAACATTCCTCCTACTTTTTTCCCAGTCTTTTTGCACTAATCCTGGGTATTTTTTTGTGTAAAACAAGGTCACAGAATCATAGCTATTTGATACAAAGAATTTGTCATAAAATAAATTTTTACATCTCTTAAAATAGACAATTAATGTGCTTTTACAGTTGGGTTTTTATCCCAGTTTTTTCTGACAAGTTACTTAGCAGCAGCTGAAGAAACAACTGTGCTATCATTAGGGCATTTATCAGGCAGTGTAGGATTTATACCTCCACCATGGTTTCTATGAAATTTTGTGTAATGAGGAGTTTGTTATTAAAGGATTTTTAGAGTGCATGTTCCTTTTGTTATTCTAGTGAAATTGAGATTGTTGTGGGAAATGTTTGTCTAAATATTTTTGTAAATGAATACAGTGAGTTTTATTCTTTTCAGAGGAAAGGGAAAAACCTTTCATCTTCTCAAATATTAGATAGGTGTAGCTTAAATAGACAAAAGGGAGTAGCAGACCATGTTGTCCCTGTACACTTTCAGGGATGGCAAGTGAAAAAGATAAACAAAATGAATAGCTCTTCAGACAAATTGTGTTCTGAAGAGGTTTTGTGTCATTTCAAAGAATGAATAAACATTTAATGTTCTAAAGTGCAACAGAGTTTAAGGAAGATAATCCATCCAATCTTAAGGCCTCAATTAAGTAAAATATTAATAAAACTTTTCACATAACTGAAAGTAATCACTGCTTCATTCCTTATGGACCCAGACAAATTATTAATTACCATCCAAGTTTAATATTTTCTCCAAAGCTCTGAGACTTTTCATAGCAAACAAAATTACGTTTTGATCCATAATTCCTGCCATAGCAATTTTTAAGAAAAACAACTGTATTTTTGAATGCTGTTATAAATTAAGAAGATTGTCTTGCATGGTTAAATTATTTTCTATATATGTGTATTTCCACATTACAGGAAGAACTGGATTTACTTTTCTAATAATTCCTGAAAACTATACTAAGACATTAGGCACATTAAGAAAAATCTTTCTTCCTAAACCTCCACAGTGTGCAGTTTCCAGCACAAGGTGCAATGTATCAGAATTCAAATGTAAAATATGGTTTCTCATGAATTTAAGAGTTATTATTTCTATTACCTCTAGAACTGACTGTTTCCTGCTTCATCAATACAGTGACTTAGTTGAAAAGAAGTGTTTCTCAATGTACATTTTTGAAATGATTTTGTTTAATTTCCTTAGGAATTTGATGAAGGACTTTTTAGGACACAACGGAATTGTTTTTAAGACAATTTCAGCATATTTTATTATGTTTATGTAGTTTATATTAGTTAGTCCTCAAAGATACAGAAAAATGTGAATTTACAGCACATTATATAAAGCTATGACTTCACAATTTCCCAATACTTTACCTAAAAATGTGATAAGTTATTTATTTTTTGGTAGATGCACATGTAAATACTACAGCCCCACTCCTCTGTGACTGTGTAAATCCCTGGTGGCAGAATGAGACTCACTGAATAACTTCTTTAATGGAGGAAAGCTCAGAGGAGATGGACAAGTATCCCTGTGAAACTCAGGGAAGAATTCAGGATGTCTGATCGCAGCTGTTGCAAAAAAATTACTTTATTTCCCCATAAAGGGGACTGGAACATGGCCTTAATTTCAACATCTATCAGCAGCTGAGTAGATAATGTGGTGGTATAGATTCTCCTCCCTGAGTTCATTGAAAGAGTGTGAAGACACCAATGGGCTAGAGCTGCCTCCCCAGCCAGTGAGGGGACAGTCAAAGTTTATACCAACATTGCCAACCATTATGAAATCCATCTTTTACATGAGTGTACTGGCTCAACATCATGTCTGAGTACTTTTAGTTCTCATACCCCCAAAATCTTGCTGTTATAATGACGGATTTCTTGGCAGAAACCTCCTCACACAACTGACAGAGGATTTGCAGGAGGGAATTCTAACTGGACTAACTGATACCATTATTAAACCTTTAATTTAGTTAATTCAATTAGATATTGCTTTGTCGTTTTCTAGGACATGATTCCACAGAAAATTTTCAATTTTTTCAGACTTAAGTATACCATTTACAAACTTTGCCACATATATATAAAGATAGATAACTAAAAGCAGAAGACAACATTTAGGATAAGTATAAAACCAATGTTGTTAAGTGTGCACCAATACAATACTTTACAATAACAATTGAATTATTTAATAATAATATTAGAATGGGTATGACTCTTAATCCTAAAAATAGTAAAGAAAGTTACATGATTCAGAGACGTGGATGTTTTCAGAAGAGTTTTATTGTTACTATCTCCAGGAGTTAGTGTGCATGTAGTTCTTTGTTGTTTGTCACACTAATAATAGAGGTATTGTGCTCGTCTTTATGATTAGCATACAGCTGGTATTCTGGGACCTTCTGAAATTTCAGGAACACATGTAAAAGCACATGTTTCCATTCAATGAAGATGGAAATGTCATTGCCAAAAAGAAATAATATTTTTGGCTTAACTTTTTAAAGTCTCTTTAATTCTGGAAATTTCTATATTTAGAAAATACCTGGTATTGAATATTCACAGAATTGTGGTACATAAATGCATTGAAAGATGAGCAAGAAGTGCTAAACCTACTGGATCTTGTGCAGCATTTACCAGGGCACTCGCTGTACTTCTATGACCTTATAATGTTTCACAATACGGAAATGCAATGAAAACTAAACTGGGTTCTTGGCTTCGGTTTCAGATTTTCCTTCATTTCATTGTAATGACATTTAAAAATATACTGTATATATCTTTGGACAACATAATGTGTTATTTCAGAAATGTTATTTTCTTATACATCAAATGGATGATGAAAAGCTTGGTGATCTGGCTGTTCATATGAACTATCACACACACACTTGCAATTGTATTCTTTCATCCCAGAGATAAAAATCTTGCCATTCTGGCATAATGAGATGTTATTATGACACAAATCAATAAAGTGCCAAAAAGAATTCTGGGAATTCCCATTGTTGGTATGCCCAGATTCAACTTAAGAATGCTGCTTGTTTACCATCTTTGTGAATGATCCATAGCAAACTTATTTCGTGCAATTTCCCTTTATTGCTTCATCAATCTCATTAAAATCAAGGAGTCCCATAGGTTTATAAATTTAAACTGGATATGCTCAAAATATAAAATGTAAAACTATTACAAAATCATGTCTCTACATATTATCAATCCAAGACAGCATGCAACAATGATCATGGCATTCTGCTTCCAATAATACTAATAAGGAAGGAAATTTACCTCTTAGAATTCTTTTGTCGTAAATGAATACAGAATAAATGGATGCAGAGCAAAAGTTTTCCAAGACCAATTTATTTTTCCTTTGTGATGGGATAGAAGGGAAAGTGCTTGGTTTGTGCAACTCTATCAAATAATCTCTTCTAGTACTTTGTAGCTGGTTAAGAAAATACTGATAGAATTCTAGACAATAATGAAATTTAAGTACCTTAAAGTTTAATTCTGGATTTTAAATGTTTTTAAAACAAATGCTTTTTAGAATGCATTTTAAAAAAAATACTGTCAGAATTTGGAAAATAATTTGTCACTGGTGTAACCATATCCATTTATTGCTGCTAATATGTTGGCTTTTTACTAATATTTTAGGGTATTAAGAGTAACATACTGCTACATCACTTTGTTATAGAGATGGAGAAAAACTCCATTTACAATTATGGCCATGTAGAATTACTCTCAAAATGGGGGGATAGCAGGGAGGGAACAAAGAAACTGTTGTAGTGACTTCATCAGAGCTTTCAAACAGGGTTATGCAATTTCACAGAAAAAGGGCAGGGAGTTGTTGTTAAGATCTAAATTAGTAGTATTTTTAAGTGTTCTATACAGACAAAATCTGTACAAAGTTTAGGAGAGTGAAAAATGATGCTAATCACTTTATAGTGGAATCACCTTCCAGGTTACCCCCTTAATAGAATATAAACTTGATCTGTTCTTACTACTTTTAAACAAGGTTTGATGGGAAATGCATAGATTGGTTAATACATCTGTGGAAAACATCTTAGTTTTTGTTATCCTGGTTACAGTTTTGCAAGACCAATGCCATATTGTGGGTAAAACTAACTGGAAAACCATATTTTCATTTATAACACCTTCACAGGTTGCACTTCAGCAAGATTTTAGCAAGATCTTGTTATAACACTTTACTTCTCTAATATTTGACAATAGAACAGAAGCTCATTTGGAGCAAATTAATTTTTTGAAATCTTATTCAATTAAGTCTCTTTACTATTGCTGTTTGGAAATTTATACTCTAATTCTACACTATGTTCCTACTTGAAAACAGGGATGCAGGAAAAAGGCTTGAGTCATAAAAAAAGCTAAGGAAATGTCTCCGTTGAAATATCAACTCCACTATGCCTGAAGCCTCAGGGCCAGCATCTCACTCAGCATTATGCACTCAACTAAACCCAGAGAAAATCCTCAAAACATCAGAACAAGAAGCAATTTATGCTATTAAAGCACTGGATTTTCTCCTTTGATTTGGTGGCTTTTTTAATTGACTGTATGGAGAGTTGGCATAACTTTACTCCTTATATTTTGTCTGGAATTATGTGAGAAGGATTCATACAAAGCATTAAAGATGGCAGTAGTGGAGGGGAATGGCCTAGTGCAGTTCTGCTCTGCCCAGTCATAGGACCCTGTGTCTGACTGGATCACTCTGTGTACAGGAGGTAACACCTCACTTCAGGGACCAATCATTGCCTTTTTAAATGAGGAAATGTCCATAGCAATTCAGCTTATCAATCAAGAAATTTAAACTAATCTCTGCTTCAGGAAATTAAACATTTCCTTGCATTTGTTATCTTTCTTAAAAAAAAAAAAAANAAAAAAAAAAAAAGGTGGATTTGTAGAGATGTTTGATATTTCATTGGAAGTATACAACTTTACAGAGCATGCTTATAAAACTCACAGGAACAGGAACTGTGCAGATGAAACTGATGAAGTGCTATTGAATTTCATTGATTTATCATGCAAAGGCCAAGAGTATATGATGGAGAAACTGTAAGCTTTAATAAGCTCCCTGGAAGCTTGATAAGGATATGTTCAAAAGGGAGAGAGAAAACTATTTAGATAAGGCCGTATGCTATGAGACTAGAATGTGATTATTTGTCTGATATTCAGAGGCATTATAAAAATTATGCAGAACTGGCATTTGGCAGGATGACCAGATTAAGTAAAAATGGGAGCTTTTGTAAGGCAATCTCTCTGTCTACAGATTTTTATTTTCAATTTTAATTTAAATTCAGTGTGTGAGAAAGAAGCAATACAAAATACAGACAAAAATTTTCACTTCAGATTTCAGCCTATTCTGCTACAGGAAAAGAAAATTGGAAAAGGACAGAATTAAATAAACAGTGCCCTAAAGACTAGCAAAAATATTAATAATGATATAAATTATATTCCCCACATATTTGATCCATTTCATGACAATTATTTATCAGTACTGGGTCCAGTTTCGGATATGCAAGATTCTGTGACCGAATTTCTCAGAGATTCATAACAGATTAAGATAAACTGCTCTCAGGGAATCCCTAAAGGGATGAGACTTCACACTTTCCAAACTTACCTTAGTTATATAGTGTGTACAGCTTTTTGTGTGTTTGATGTTGTTCTGAACATTGTGCATGGGATGAAATGGAAATGCAGGTCTTGGATTTTGAAGTAAATGCCTCACACTTCACATAAAAGGCAACAGCTGCACTGCATCATCACTGCAGTTCCAGATGTTCAGTGATGACAGAGTTTTTTTTTTCATTACATATCAATGATGTAATGCTTGATAATGTGTGTCTTACAGACAGGAAAAGAGAACACATTAATTTGATGAATGTTTCAGATAGATAACAGCTGCCTGCTTTGAAAGGTCATCCTCAGATATCATTCACACAGTACTTGCTCCCAGAAAAGAAAAGAAAACAAATCTTTCTCTATCATGCACGCTATTTTAAACTAAATCATCTTTCCTAAATCATGACTAAATTTTTAAAATCTGTCTTCATCAGGAAAGATTTTGAAGCTGCAAATGGATGACTCCATAGTAGTAAATGTTAACAGACATCAGGTCTGACTTTGATTAGGTTGTGTCAGAAGGATCTCAGCAACTAATATCTTTGTCCTAGGGTGACCGTCTTGTAAAGAATAACATAAAACTAAGGTCTTGTTTTCAATCTTTTAGTACTGTTAATACTGAGCATTAGCTCAGTTATTGACAGACCCTCTTTTATTTCTAATAAGTCGTAATTTGCATCATCGTGTAAGGCATCTTTTAGTCCTTTCTGCAGAAATAAAAATAATGTTTTTATAATAAAAATAAAAGGGTGTTCATTAATCTTTACTTCAGATTCCTCAGGATTCCTTAAGGAACCCTTTGCATTTCAGTGGCAAATCCTTCAAACATACATCTGCTAAAAATATATAGTAATATGATGATTTTTTCAACAAAAATCTGTAATCCATTGAGTTGCTAAAGGAACAACAAAATACAGATTTATAATAATAGCTGTTATTTTATCCTTAGGTAGTCCAATTATTCAGGTACCTATCTTGTATACAGGAGTTACATGAAACATCTCTGTTTTTAGGAGCAAGCAGTAGTACTGGTGTCAGTCATGAAAAAGGATGCAAAAGATGCTCTTAAGGCATGATTAGTGTATATATATATATATATATTTAATAGAGTCAATAATGATTTTAGATTTTAAAAATTATTTTTGGTATATGTAATTCCTTCTTCAGGTGTGAAACAGAGCCAGCTAATATTGGATTTAGAATAGAATAATGGGTCTGAGTATTACCCAGTTATGACCATCATTTAAGCTGCTGGGGAAAAAAAGGGTGTGATACTTGGGGAACACAGGGGAGATAATGTCACTATCCATGAAATAAAAGAGAGACAAATGTCACATTTGGGACACTGAGAAATGAAGTAGGAGGAAATTAATATCTAATGAAGTCACTACTTTTGCTGAGATAATAATTTCCATAGCCATTGCTGCTACAAATTGCAGCTTTCAGGCTCACAACTTTGAAATATCCCTTAGGTTCAGGACTGAAGTCAGAGGTGGAAAGATATTCCACCAAATATGCTCTATCAGTAAGCAGATTTTCTTGGTTTTTATTGATCAAATGTGTTCACTATAGGAGGTATCAACTGTGTCAGTTATTAACAAAGGTGGACCAACTGAAGTCTAAATTAAAATGTGACTGCTAAATGAAAAAAATTGAAGAACTGAGACTATTAATTTTGTTCCAAGCTCACCCTGAAGTCATTTACTGATTCAAAATGTGCTTCATTTTCTCAGGAGAATAAAACATTAGTAGGAAAATAAAATGACCTAGTAATAATAATAATTAAAAAACCCAAACAAACCAACAAAAAACAAAAGCAACAACAACAAAAACCCCAAATCTGAAAAACAAACCCCCAAGCCCATCATAAGAAAAGTAGAGAAATAAGCTGTTGCAATGTTACTTAGTAACCATTACTGCTACAAATAAAACAGAAGAGTAGAAGATGAATCTGAGACAACTGGAAATGTGGTATTAAAAATACCTTTTGTCTTGCACTTGAATTGTTCTCAGGACATGCAGCAAAGACAGGATCATATTATAATATACTGTGCTTCTGTTTCTGCTATTATTGCATTTTCTCAGTTGAGAAAATCTCAGCTATCTTGCTAAAACCTCAACAAAATATTTAAGACTGTTTCTAACTTTAAGTATAGTAAGAGCTCCATCAAAGCATAATCCTTGAAGTAACTTACTGAATTTAGACATGAAAATTTGCTCCAGATAATAGTAAATGGTAACATTTTAAAAATATTTTTATGGAGCTCAGGCTAAAATAAAAAGGCTTTGACCTTGCTTAAAAATACATCTTACTGAGGATATTTTTTCACATGAATATTTAATTTATCTACATTTTGGCTTTCATGTTTGCTTTCTAAAAAAAAAGTAGGGCTTTCATTTAAAGTAAAAAAGTGAAATTTATGCTATTCAGAACAAAAAAGTGAATATGAACAGTGATCCCCACAGCTATTAAAAAATCTTTATACAACATTAATCAGATACGTATGTGTGTGTGTGTGCACAATTCAGTCAGACAGCATATAAAAAGACAGATTACGTAACTAGCTTTTTTTTAACACCTTTTCTTTAAAAAAGAAAAATTGATCAGAAAAAAAGCACCGGGAGAAATAGCAACATTAATTTCAAGATGTGTTTTTTAATGTAGCTGCTTTTGAAGATACTGTGACTTTTTTTTGCAACTGCAAATTAATTAATTGCTAGAAGCATGACTATTTCTCAATATAAAAGTACGTAGTCCTTTTCGCTGACCTAATCGAAACACACAGAAAATCCAGCTTATGTGTCATGAAACAGACACATATCTCCTTTTCAATGTGATGCAGTACAGTTATCAAAGTGAAATGTCCACCATGAATTTGACAAATTGGTCTCCAAAAGTATTATAATAAATACATAATAAATAAATACTTTTTATCCTTGAAGTTGAGTTTAAAGTATTCAAAAATAAAATCCTATCATGAATCAAAAAATTCTCATTATCTTTAAGACAGTCAGATAATATCATATTGAAACTATGTAACAAAAAACCGTATTGGAAGAATTCCTGCATGACTTCTGGATATTGATATTAACTAGATTTATTATTTTATTTATGTCAGCTCAATGCCCTAAATATGAAACAGAGACATTACACCAAAGAGTTTTTTTCAGTGTGGCCCTCAATAAAGTATAATTTCCCTGAAAATTTTATCTTAATAAGACCATGTTTGCAATCAGAATACACTGGGCATGACATAGTGTCATAATAACATCAAGATGTAATCTGTGATACAGTTTCAAAGAAAAGTTTTCTGGATGATTTTGTTGTTTTGCTAGACTGCTTATCGGTATGTGCAACAATTCTTGCTAGAAGACATCAAGTTAGAAAATCAGCATATGTTTGGAATATATGGTTAATGCTTAGGAGCCAACTTTAACTGGCCTTTACAAGTTATGGTTCACGATTTTATGTTGACAGTAATTTCAGGTGCTTACATGTTTCTTTCAAGATAGCGGTGTATAGAAATGGTCTGTGAAGTTGGTCCTGAGCAAATGTAGCAATTTGCCAGTGTTTCAGTACTTACAAACAGGTACTGAGAAAGAGTAACTTGGCCTGGAGATTTCTGTGGAAATCATGCATACTTCTTGGTGTACAGTTGTCTTTCAAATATAATTTTAATATGTTAATCCAAAAATCTTTGAGATGTTCAAGCACTTCACAACCACTTATGGGCTCCAAAAAGAGTCTTTTTTTATCTACAATAGGATATTCCCAAATAATTTTTGAGAATGAGATTTGAGCTCCTTTTTCCTGAACCACTGTCAAAAATGATGCCTCCTCACGTATTAACAGCTAATCACACACTGAGAGTTCTAATGAAAAAGCAAGTTCATATGTGAAACAATAGAAAACCTTGTTAATAGCATGTTGGGAAGTTTGTGTAGAAAGGATTAAAATTGTATTTGACTCACTGAAATACTGACATTCTAATACTTATTGCTTAATGAAAATGCTACTACTCCTTTTAACTGATTGTTTGGGATTGATACAGAAAATATATCTTTCTCATCTCATCCTGTTGATGAAACTTACTGAAAAGGCCCACAATTAGCCAACCAAGTGACCAACCAAAAAAGATAATTGAAAAATTTTCAAATTATTTTGATAATATATTTTATTGATATAATTCCTTTATTGATATGAAACATAATTATTCTTTTCATAACACATTAAAAAGAAAGAGATAAAGAAAATACTATTCCATATATAGAATCTCAGAATCACAGGATCAGTAGGGTTTGAAAGGGCGTCTAAGATCAAGTCCAACACTTAAGATAACACTCCAAGTCCACCAGTAAACTATGCTCCTAGATGCCACATCTACATATTTTTTTACCATTTTCAGGAATGTTGATTCTGCTACTCCCTTGCCACCTTGTTCCAACATTTGATAACGCTTTTAGTGAAGGCATTTTTCCTAACATTCAAGCTACACATCCCTTGGAAGAAGCTGAAGCTGTTTCCCTTTTCCTATCACCAGTAGAATGGGAGAAGTGACTGACTTCCACCTCCTACAACCACCTTTCAGGTAATTATAGAGACTAATAAGACTTTGGCCCTCATTTCCTCTGGGCTAAACAACCTCAGCTCCCTCAGCTGCTTCTCATAAGACTTTTGCTCCAGACCCTTCCCCAGCTCTGTTGCCCTTCTCTGGACATGTTCCAGCATCACAATATCTTTATTGTATTGAGGGGCCCAGAACTGAACACAGGACTGGAGGTGCAGCCTCACCAGTGCTGAATATGGGGGGCAATGCCTGTCCTGGTCCTGCTGCCCACACTATTGCTGATACAGGCCAGGATGCCACTGACCTTCTTGGCCACCTGGGCACACAATGGCTTGTGTTTAGCTATAGAAGTCTGGTTTCTGGCGGCTGCTTCACCAGCTAGCTCGCCCCCGGGATTCTATGTGTCAGAGGTTTGCTGCTCAGAATCTCAGGCTAAGGCGTGATCGGCTGCGTGGAAGAAAAGAGAGGGCTCTTGCTAGGTTTTAGGTGGTTTTATTACCTCCCATGTGCAGATGTCAGTCCAGGGAGGCACAGGGTTCAGGAGCTCAGGTGAACAGGCTGAACCCCTGATGCAAGAGCGCTGGGAGAGACAAAGCACCACCTTAAGTGTGGGGGCAGCTCCCAGACAGAAAGAAGCTCAGGACCAATGACCAGTGAAAAGGGGGGTGTAGCCCAGCACAGAAACTTAACACAACAATGGAAGAAGGTGTCTCTCAGGTACCTAGACCAATCCCAGGGCTTTTTCCCCAGAATTTTCCATATCTTATAAAGTGATTGACACCAGGGAAACTCAAGGGCCACATCACCAGGGGGTTTGTAGAGGGAGGATTGGGACAGAACCATTGCAAACATGTTACAAAGTATATAAAACATTGGAAAACCCAAACCCTGCACTGCTACATTTAGCCATGTGACAAACATGACCTGGTCCTTGTCCACTGGACATCTTTCCAGTGACTCTTCCCTCAGCCTGTGGAGCTGCCTGGGGTTGTTGTGACCCAGGGACAGGAACCAGCACTGGGCCTTGTTGAACCTCAGACCATTGACTTCAGCCCATCAATCCAGCCTGTCCAGATCCCTCTGCAGAGCCTTCCTGCCCTCCAACAGATCAACACTCCCACCCAACCTGGTGTCATCTGCAAACCAACTGAGTGTACACTGGAACCCCTCACCCAGATCGTCAATAAAAATATTACCAGATCATTAATAAAAACATTATACAAGCCTGGCCCCAATACTGAGCCCTGGTGAGCTGCACTTCTGACGAGCTGCCTGCTGGATGTAACCCAATTCACCAGCACTCTCTGGGCCTCACCAATCAGATTTTTATGAAGCGAACAGTGGACTAACTCAAGCCATCACCTGCCAGTTTCTCCAGGAGAAACATAATTTATTTTATAGGGGACTATAAGGAGGTTATTATTTATTTATCATTATTTATTAATTATTAGGACTTTTTATAGAGTATATTTTTTGCATTACTGATTTCATTTGGTTTAATTAGATTTTGAAAAGTTTTCAGGCAAAAAAATGTTGATGGCTTCTTCATAATTACCAGTTATGGCCCTTACACTATTTTAGCGCTACTTGACCTTTCTGCAGCATTTAATAATGGGAACTGAGGGATATATTTTTGAGACCTACAATAGCTCTGGTGTTTTTGCCTTTTTCAGTTTGTGTCTCCCTCCACTTAACTCCAGAGTTGAACAAAATGGTCTTTTGTGCCTCCCATTTTGTAACTCTTTAACTGAAGTTCTGTACTTGTATTAAGATTTCTTATAAAATACTGCATCCAATTTTGTCACCTTTTGGTTCCAATCAGCATACATGCACACTAAAAAATTGGTGTAATTGTGAAGTTCATTCAACTGACTTTTAACCCTCTAAATAGGGTTCAGAAAGATTCAGGAGAAAGGAATATCATCATTTTAAGACTAGAAAGTTATGCATTTCATAAAATCATGAAGATTACATGTTTGGTTCTGTTTTACTCAATAAAACGGAACTGAAATGCAATAAATGATGATGGAGGTAAAGGGTGAAATTTGCCTATGTGCAGCAGCTTCTTTTGTCCTGTTGTCACAGTAAGCTGGTCCTATGCACCAAAGTAAATTTTGTCACTTAAAGCAAACTCAGGTGTTCACCAAGAGAACATAGAATAATGAATACCCTTTATTTCCCACCTTACAAGATAAGCTAATATGGTGAGATCTATGCCCGCTTCTCTTCCAAATATTAAAAATATATTTCAGCCTGTTGAGAACAAGATTTTCATCTGTGTATATGTTTCTATAAATTTGGGGTGATTGACAAAATTTGATTTTGAAAGAGGCTCTAACAATGGCAGTAATGAATGGCAGATGAAACCGTAATAGGAGAAGCTGATGGGACTCTAGAGGGACTTGAGCACTGGATATTGAGCTAGGCTATGTATTGACATTTAGGAAGGATTGATACTTAAAAGTAGAGTAGTCTTTAGGTGTCCTCACATGCAAAAACTGAAAAAACCATAATCTGATTGAGAAGTCATCTGTTCACAAGAAGTAAAAAAAGATATTGATAACCAAATTTCCCCTGACAAGCTCTTTTTTTTCTTTTTTTTTGTCATTTGAATTGTATTTTTAACTCTTCAGAAGACACTAGATTGGAAACCAACTTACATTATGTTTACTGACAGCCAGGATGGTGTAGCTTTTTCTGAGCACTCACAGAGGAAATCAAAATTTTTTTGGCTAGAGACAAGCTGAAGTTTGTCTAGATGTTCTCATGCAATAGCTGAGAAATACTTTATTCAAATTTCTCTTTCATGGTTTTTGTGGGTTAACTCTGGTAGGCAGCTAAGTCGCACACAGCTGCTCACTCTGTCCTCCCCAGAAGGGATGGGAAAGAAAATCAAAAGTGTGAGAAATCTCATGGGTCAAAATAAAGACAGCTTAATAAGAGAAGCAAAAGCTGCATATGCAGGTAAAGCAAAAAGAAGAATCGATTCAATACTTCCCATTAGCAGATAGATGTTTAGTCCCTCTCCTGGAGAGCAGGGATTCATTATGATTAGCAGATATTGGAAGACAAACTCCACAACTCCAAACATCCCCACCTCCTCCCTCTCTGTCTAATTTTTATTGCTGAGGATAATGTACTATGACATGGAATATCCGTTTTTTCAGTTAGGGTCAATGTGTCCCTTTCCAATTTCTTGTGTATTTCCAGCCATTTAGCTGGTAAAGCAACATGAGAAGCAGAAAAGATCTTGAAACTGGTCAGCAGACTCCAAAATATAGCACTGTATACCTTGTCTTTCTTATGAGATGGCTATGGCAATAAAGACAATGAGCTGTTTTGATGATATTACAATCCTAAATTGAAAAAGCTTGGCAGAAGACAATGTATGGGAGCGAAACAGAAACAGTTTATTTATAGGACAGATCATTCTTGTTGCTATTGGATAGAACAGACAGAGAACAGTCTGACTGTTTTTAACGCCTTTAAAAATTACTTCAATATTCAGCTTAGTGTATTTTGTTTAGAGCTTTGATTATGCAATGGAGATATGCCAACATAATGTGGCCTTTAGCTTCTGTTTATCACATTTAAAAGATTATCTCAGCCAAAACCAGCACACTTCTCTTACAGAATATATATCTTATGATGCAGTGAACAAAATAATGTACTTATGATAGCACAGCTGTACACGGGGGCAGTATGCCTTGCAGTTACTCATTGAGTCTCATTTGTTATGCATTGGTAATAATGCCAGTCTCATTCCTGTAATATTAATGGAAAGAACATGCTGGCATTTTAAATATAGCCTCTGATTTGTGGTGTTATTCAGCTGAATAACTATTTAAAGCTCGCACACAGAAATATTTGCTGTACAGCACAATTACTAAAGTGCATTATCAGCATGAGAGTGTTATAAGATCTGTGGATTTGGAACTTTAAAAATGGGAAATGTAAAATTCCTCCTGAAGTGAAAATATTACTAGGCAATGTGTGGTGACAACAATGGTGATACATAGATAACCACACCAAAGAAATTTAAGGGGTTTTCAAAAATTATTAGTTTTTGCTGTAAATTATACCTTAAAAATATTGAAAATACTCTTTAGCAAAAGAGGGCAATTGTAGAAAAGATTTCACAAGTTGATAAGAAACATACTGAAAATTTGCATGAGCCATGAGAAATTCCTGACTTAAATGTGGAGAAAAATGATTGTAATAAAAAACATCCATAAAAAATTATCTTTTAATTGTGTGACAAATAAAATGGGAACTTATGAGGAAACTAGCAATATACTTTTTAGAATTGCCTTTCCTATGCTTTATCCTATTACTTGTGATTTTTGAAAGACAATAAAGTTGACATAATTTGCCTTTACAGTTTTTAATGAAAAATATATATGCAGATGTTCTTCAGGGTTTTAATTTTACTAGTTTTTTATATCCTTAAAATATATGATTCATGTCAAATAGATTATATAATATGTATAAAAGTTGTCAGAGTAAATTCATCACATATCCTGCAACCATAAAGTATCAACACATTAAGCATCTTACCTATTATTGCAGTAGGAATCAGGCATTTCAGTTTTTAAGCATTGTAATTCTCAAGAATTACTGTGTATAAAATATACTATGTTCTCTAGAATTTTGAGTTAATTTCTATGGTATTATTCTAAACATTTATTACTTGGAATATGATTACTATATTAGAATATTTTGTTATTATTTATTATATAAATACAAATATATGACTATTGTAATAAATTATAACAGCTGAACTAATTTATTTTGGTTTCATTTGATCTTCAGGAAGTATTCTGCAATCGTCCCTCATTTTGACAAACTGACATAAGGTAATATAGTCTAAACATCAAGGTATTTTAATACTAACTGCTGCTCTAGATTGATATATATACTGAAAACCAGAAATTCTTTAGCAATTTTTGTTAATAATCGCTTTATCAGTTCCTTTTAGTTCCTGTATGCTAGTTTCAAATTCAGAGTAAGGCTCTTTACTCTCTTAGAACTTGTCCTTTTTTATGTAACTCCTACTTGGGTCAGTCATTCAGCACAGATCCATGTGACAGTTTCAGTAATGTAATTTTTGACCAAATCTCTTAATGTTAGCTACTGACAAATCTCCTAATGTCAGCTACTTACTGGCCATAATGTCTACTTATTAAAGCAGAATAACGAAAGGAAATTAGACTTACTTCATATGTATTTAAATACATTTATCAATTTAACTTAAAAGAAAATGTTCTGTTCTCAGATTTAGACATGGCTGATTAAAGTAATAAGATTCATTAATTAATAGTTTGCAACTAGTATCTCTTTCTTCCATGGATCTAGGGATTAAAAAAGCAACATATATAAACAGTAATCTAGCATAACCATTCTGGTCAAAATGGCAGCCTTAGAATGGAAAGAGTATCATCTCAATTTACTTTGTGTTGCTAATTCTGCAAGGGTGATTTGCAAGGGGAAATTCCAGAGAAAAAGTCAGACTTTCAGACCTCTGTGATCATTGTATCAGTGGGACTGAAAGTAAGTTTTCTTTAGTCATCTGAGTAATTTATCACATTATCAAAGATGTATATCTTGTTCCCACTTTTCCACCTACAGCGTACACATTGTCTTTGTTGCTTCCCTTAATCCAAAACTGAAAGGATTTTCAAACGGAACGTGCAACATTAGCACATTTTGGATTGAAAATGTAATTCAGAAAAGTTGCTCTAATTGATATTTTTGGTATAAATTTTATTAGAGATATCCAAGGAGAAAACAGCAAAAATGGACATCAGATGAGCAATCTCTTCGGTTTATCTTAGTTTAGAGCTAAGATAAACTAAAAGGCAAAGAACAGAACTGAATGGCTAGTCTAGAGCTAAGATAGTCAGACCTGAGATACCAGCAGTCTGACAATATTCCCTGCGGTGCAAAATTTCCATCAGTCTGGCAGCAATGAATTTATTTAAGGAGGGGCTCGTGATATGTGCCTGATTTCTGTAGCATGCATATGTAATTTGTTTGCTCTTGGCTAACAACTTTTTTTCCCCATTTTTTGTTTTTTGTTCTTTCCACCTTATCTCAATCTTTCTTGAAACAGATGACTCTTAAAAAATAAACAAAAAATACTGGCAGCTTTCAGGCTACCTTTCCATCTTGAACTTAACAGACAAATGGTATGAAACTTGTAATCACAGTAGTCAAAGCTGCCTTTGCAATCTGTTGTTTGGCAATTTTCAATTAGGGGGTGGAAAGATTTAAATGTTTTAAGAGATACAATTTTCCTATCGCAGCTCAGCACTTCAGCTATGATCCTCTTCAAAGAAAGGAGTGGGAGAAGCCAAGGAGGAGTAGAGTTTTGGAGGTGGCCAAATGATCTTAGCACTTCTTTTAAATTTTGGCAGCCTTTATGCCCTGACTCTTGCAGACAACCCTCACAGCCCGATTCAGGATTCCTGAGTGCAATATGTGGAAGGATCTTCTGGCAGCAATCATAGCAAAATCGACATCTTAGTTACAAAGGAATTACACATCAGGTCTTGGCTCTGTAGAAATTTCACAGCACCTCTCTCTTACAACCTTAATTCTACAAGATGCTAGAGTATTGGATAACGGCATGAAAACAACATAAACCAGATCTCTGTATTTAAAATCTGGGAAAATGTTGAGACTGAAGCCATATTTGGGTATATTCTGTATTGAAAGCTATTTAAGTTATATTCAGCATAAATAAATCAAACAGGGATTGTCAAAAAATAGCTCTCCAGATGGTCTTGTTAGGTCCTGCAGTTTTGCTGCCGAGTGCCAGCTACTGGGGTAGCCAACATGACTGGATTTAGTGCCACCATCTGGAGTCAGAGGGGGGGCATAGAGAACTTTGCCCTGTGGTGACAGTGACTGGAGAGAATGGGTGGCCTCAATGCCAGCTACTGGAATGGGTCAAAGTCCCTGCTGCCAGATACTGGGACAGGCATGTTGTGTATCCTGAAAACCACCTACTGGGTGGACTGGTGTGAATGAAGCTAGTGAGGAGGTCAGTGCTGGTGGCTGGAGTGGAACTGCCAGTTGCAACAACTGTGGCCTAGTGTCCCTCCACCTGCTGCTGGAGCAGGTCAGGTGTCTGTACCTAACCCAAAATGATGTGTGATGTGGTTTGTGTGTCTCATTCTCCAGCAAGCTACAAGACTGATGAGCCAATGGGTAAATGGCCCTTGGTCCAGCAATGAGTATCAGAGCAAAGGATCTGTGCTGGTAGTCAGCGGTGACTGTGAGAAAAGTGACAATTCAGTGTTGTTTCACTCCAACCCTCCCCAAGGGATCTCTTAACCAGAAGCTCAGCTACCCTGCCCCAGGGGTGGGTTGTAACACTTGCCCCTTCTCTTCCCCTAAAAGGAGGTTGCAGACTGCAATGATGTCTCCCCTCAGTCTCCTCCAGATGGAACAAACCAGTGATCTCAGTCATTGCTCATAAGGCTTCCCCTCCAGATCTTTAATCAACCTCATTGCCCTCCTTTGGATGCTTTCTAATAGCTTAATGTCTTTTTTATATTGTGATGCCCAAAACTGCACACAATATTTAAGTTGAGGCTTCCCCAGTGCAGAGCAGAGCAGGACAATCCCCTCCCTTGCCCAGCTGGTGATGTTGGCCCTGCACTCCAGGGCAGGGCTGGCCCTCCTGGCTGCCAGGGCACTGCTGACTCATGTTCATTTTGCCATTGACCAGGACCCCCTGGGCCCTTTCCACAGTGCTGCTCTCCAGTCTCTCATTCCCCAGTCTACACACACAACCAGGGTTCCCCTATCCCAGGTGCAGAATCCAGCTCTTTCCCTGGTTGAACTTCATAGAGATGGTGGTTGCCCATGTCTCTGCAGGAGACGTCTCTCTGCAGGAAGGAAGGCAACTTGTATATGTTTGCACCTATGTTGAATATAAATCCCGTACATAAGTGCTGTTGCAGGCAGCACCTTGGCTGTGGTGGTTCATGCAGCTGGCCAGGCATGGGACACACGCTGAGCTTTGCTGCTGGGTGAACCTGCAATTTGGCACCTCCACGTCCCCAAGTGTCCAGGGCTGGGCTCCAACAGTAGGGCAGAAGCAATTCCTGGGTAATTCCTGGGTGCTGAGTTGCTAAAACCAGTGGCACTCCTAACATTCCTTAACAACAGGGATGCATTTTCAGTTAATCTGTGGAATAAATAATAATACTTTCTAAGTACTTTAAAAAGTTAACCCGTTACAAATTTTAACCATGTGGAGACTAAAGCATTGTTTCCTTTGTCACATAGAAGCATCAGTGACAACAGCTGTAGAAAAAAGCTCTGAAAATAAGGAAGGAATTAATACCAATTTTCAAAAGCATCTTTTATTCCAAATATTAGAAAAACTGGAATTTTTATCCAAAATACAAAATCCAGCAGAATAGTCCAAAGTGTTCAGTCCATATGATTGTACAGAATAAAGGGACATCAGAAGGTTTATAATTCTAAAATTTTTCTGTGTGAGGAAAATGACTTTAAAATGCTAAAAAATAAAAAAGTTTATTTGTATGTCACAGTCTGGCTTACTGTGACTCCGAGTCAGGTCCAGCTGGGCAAGCATGGCAGAAATAGAGGGGCAGGAATGATGCAATTGCCTGAAAAATAAAGAATTCTAATAGTGAAAATAACAAACATAAATCATATGATCTGAGGGGCAAGACCCAAAGACCAAGGGACATGGTGAACTTAACAATGCATAGGCATATCTGATGGAAGGGGTCCAATCCCAAATGCAGAGCAGGAACATGACCTTATATGTGACAGGTCCTGAACCAATTGAGAACCAGACCCAGAAACATGGCCTATTATAGAATGATTCTATTAACATACTAACTTCCATCCTTTCAGTATCCTGCCTTCCATCGTCTCAGGTTGAAACCTCCTGCATAAGCCACTGAGGCTAAACCCCTACTCATCTCAGCCAGTTTGGTTCCCATATTTGTATTCCAAAGTGAACCTCTGATCCAAGAAAATCTAAGGTGAAATTGTATATGCAGTAGTATAAACAGTGTTAATGCACTGTCCAGAGATTTCCTTATTTTTATTCTTATGTGGTGTCTTCCTTTGGGCAACTAGTCAGTTTTATATATGAGTGAATGCTCTTGGTCATGACTGAGACTGTGTTTAAGGGTGTGGCTTATTGTTCTCAATATATACTAACTCACTGAGTGTGAGAAATCACTTAAAATTTTTCTTCAAAGTTTCAACCTCAAAATAATTATGTGCACAGGAAAGGGCCACAGTCAGACGTTGGTGAAAAGGAAGACCCATGGAATGGATGTAGTTGCAGGAAATCTAACATGGAATAAAGCAGAAGTGAGGAAAACATTTTAAACTTTTACATAGTGTATTTTATGCTTCCTCTTTGGCCAGTCTTGTGTGCAGAATCCTATCCTTAGGGGCAGTAAGATGATTCTGAGGAAAAGCTGAGAGGACTGGAGTTGTTCAGGCTGGAGAAAAGGCTATGAGGGTGATCTTATTTTGCCCTTTCAGCACAGGAAGCGAGACTTTTGCCCTTTCAGCACAGGAAAGGTGAAGGACTTACAAAGAGGGCATGTAGTAACAGGACAAAGGAGACGGTCTTTAAATTGAAAGACAGTAGGCTGAGATTAAATACCAGGAAGAAATTCTCTGCTGTGAAGGTGGTCAGGCACTGGTACAGGCTGACCAGAGAACCAGAGGAGGCCCCATCCCTGGAAGCATTCAAGGGCAGGTTGAATGGGACTTTGAGCAACGTGATCCGGTGGAAAGTGGCCCTGGATGTGGTGTGGTGGTTGGATTTGGATGCTCTTTAAGATCCCATCTGACCCAAACCATTCTATGGTTCTATTTTGTAATAGAAGAGGACCTAGAATGTGAAAAATACAAAATTAAGGTTATTCATGTTATCACTGATATGCATGTATAGTCTGGCTTCAGTAATGTAGCTAGCACTAAAGATTTTCTCTGGTTTTCCGTTAGTAAGTGAACTATATAAAGTTATCTTCAAAAAATACAGACAGAAAAAAAGTATAATTTGCAGTTACAAAGTTCAACTCTATTATTCTCTTTAGTGATAGTGTTTTCCAGATTACTCATTAGCAACAAAACTGTTTAGATCCCTGTACTTGAATCCAGACATATAATTTATTCAATATGTTAACCAAATATAATTTATTCTTTCGTAGTTTAATCGCCATTTTTTCTGTATCTGTTACAATGGCTAATAATTTCAGCTCTTGTGTCTCCTGTGTTATAAACATTTTTCAAAAAACAGCAAAAACACTGACATAAGAGTATTAAACAATAAATTAACTTGCAAAGAAATATTCTGCCTTCCATATAATTCTGTATTTTTATATTAAAACCTCTGAACTCACTAGCTGCAAATGGTAAGTAGATATCTTCAAACTACTTCACTCTGAGTACTTGGTATTAGGCTAGTGTGGTCTGATCTACAGTAAAAACAAGCAATTATTTTCCTTACAAAAGTTTTTTTCAAGAATTTCACTATTTGTTGAAACCCATCCCCATTTGTTGAAGTACCTCCCCAGTAACTGCACCATGAAGTAAGTGCATTTTCATGACTATGAAATTTGTTTTGGAAAAATGAATCTTTCTGTGTAACTATATACATAGTAATATATATATTTTTTCTGAGTGACATTGAGTTTAATTATTTGACCTTGCTCACTGTTTTATCAATCTTGCCTTCTTTTTCCCTTTTATACCAGTGCATCCATATGAGAAAAAGGTTGAACTACAATGCTCATGATGCACGTAATTCTAGCCCAAGAAAGTGAACAGACACAGCTCTGAACACTGAAGAATTTTATGACCACTATGCATGGTTAGTCAGCATGTAACTACTTCATGAAAGAAGACTAAATACTGGGAATAAACCTGTAATACAAATCACATGCAAAACGATGAAAATGCAGGTATACAAATTAGTAGCAAGTCAAAATGAAGATTTCTTCAGCAAAATAAAGAAAAATGAAAGTATCAAAAGTATTAAATTATCAAAATCAAAACCTTTTCATTTTAACCAGAAATTTCTGAATTAAGGTTTTGACAGTGAAAGTCCACATGACAGCATGGGAAGGAAACTGCTGCAGAAATTCTTTATTTGGAATGACAGCTAAAAATGAAATGTATTCATTTTCTGCAAGATTGTTTTAGAACCCAATCATATTAAAATTATGTATATGATAAAATAGTTCATCTTTATATGTGAAGATAAAGTCTTGCATAATTGAAGAAAAGGACATGAATATCTCTGCTGCCTGTGACCTAAAATTAACCAATTTTTAGTTAAAATACTTTTGAATTGTAGGGTGTTCCCACAAATAATACTTTAACATTCCTAAAGTGTTATGAAATTTCCAACATTTGCTGGTTGCCTTGGTTGCAGGCAGTAACAGATGTTTCAAAACATAAGCCAGGTCATGAGCCATAGGACTGAATAAACAACTTAAAAAAAAAAAATGAAATGCTATATTAATTATACTAGCTAGGTTGCAAAATTTCCACTGGCTTGACTCTTTCCTTTCTTCTGCTGTAAACAGAGCCAGAAACTAGAAACTCAGTCAGACAAGCCCCAGTTTACATTGTTCTGCCAAGTTGCAGATGTCATTTATTCTCTGCCATTAAATTATAAACAGACTTTTAATTTGCGTAATATTGAGAAGAGAGGAAGTGTGGTCTGAAACGTTGGAGCCACAGGTTCTACAAAAGTTTGGGATTTCTAGTAACCTTTGATCTCTAGAGGAGAGGGAGAAATAATGTTTCGAAAGTGTATTTTGTTCTCAAATGTTCATAGCATCATTTTTTTCATTAAAAAACTCCATTCTCATGTGCTGCATCTTGGGTCGTTCTTTTTTGGGTGGTTCCTTCTCTCACTTGCATACATGTATTTGTAAATGCTAATAGAAATATTTGCATAGCACCTGCACTACACTTTTATTTTTCTCTGCTTTTACAGGTACCTTCTTAGTTCACAAAAAACCTTCTATTTCTTTGAGAGTCTTACTAGAGATGCAGGTGTTTATTATTGATATTATATTTTAAACTCTCAGTGTTTCTATTGGGGGAGCAGAAATATATATGAGGTGCAGTGTTGAATTCAAAGTATTGTATATTACTACAATGTTTTTCATCAAGTGATTTTGATATTAAACCTTCTTTGGAATTTATGTTGGGTAGAAGATAAGGTCAATAGAAAATTATTTCCTGTTAGAATAGAATATATTCTCCTGTTATATCTGTCTAAATTTGACAGAGAGTAGTGTTGCAGAGACTGACCCAGAGGCCAAAACATTTAGAGTTCTTCCCTTCAAATAATTTTTTTTTCCCTATTGATTTTACTGAAATTTGGAGGAGAGTAGTGAATGCTACAGGTCTGTAGACATTGGAATAGAACCTAAATCTGTGTAAAAGAGACTCTTTGAATCCAGTTAAAACAGTTTTACCTAATTGTTCACCAATTTGTATTCACTGGTCATGAGCTGCCTGTGGCAAAGCACTTCTCCTTGGGATTGTGAAGACTACTCTCCACAGTGCTTCTTCCAACAGTGTGAATATTGACCTGCACTTATAAAGGTCAGGCAGCTCCTACAGTTACTGGAGGGGAGAACACTAACTTCAGCAATGCTCTGAGAAGATTTTAACCTTCAAATGACAAAAAATGCTCACAAGAACCAGGACTTCAGCCAGCTTGAAAGTTAACCTCTCCAAACAGATATGTGGACTTCAGTGTTTCCCCAGCAAAGGACAAAGAAATAAGTCAAACAATTAAGTGGATAAAGAACCCAAGAGGTATGCACCTCTCAGGCATTTTATTTTTAATTTTAAAAGGTTGGTAGATGTATGGAAAGAGTAATTTTTGCACTTCTTAGCTTCCAAAACAAATAGGGTCTTCAACTTTTAAGATATTTTTGCAGAAAATAAAGCATCCCATATATTTCTTTTCTCTGTTGTCCTGACATCAGATCAAAGAAGCTGATTCCCAGTGAAGCACAGCAACCCAGTTAGCTCACCTTTGAAAATTCTTCTTTATTTGCCATCATGCAGAGTCAAGCTCAGAGCACATCTGAGGTAATTTAAGGTCTGTAGGAATCAGGCTGTTGCTGCTCAGGTCCTGTGGTACAAGGCAAAAAGGATGACAGTGTAGTGGCAGAACTGCAAATGAGAATGAAGGCTCACTTTTCATCTTGATGGAGTGTAAAAAATAATATTTTTAATTTTTAATGCAACACATTTATATTGTGTCAGTAGTGGCAGTAGGCTCATATTGCATATAAATGAAGATGATTATTTGGTTTTTAGAAGAGTAAAGAAGACATTTTTTATGATGAAGACTATATCAGGAATGCAATAAAAAGGAAGAAATATGTGTAAGTGTTGGCTGTTTAGGAAAAGAATTGCTTTCTGAGTTTGGGCACTTTTTTTTTTAATGCATTATAAGTTTCACAGTTTTAACTTTGATATCTGGCAGATTCGAGACTCTAAAAATCCTCATTAATGGCCTTTACGACTTCATCACTAGGGCCACCATTCAAGTAACAAAGTGCCAATCAGTTCTGTTGCCCTGAGCTTTCTGTCGTTTTGTCTTTCTGTAGAACTTTCTCACGCAGCTTCATGAAAACAATGCCTATTCTTAGAATGTTTACATACTTCTCCTCTGAGAGAAGAAATGATTGATGGTGATGTCCACCATCCAGGTTGAGAGGTGGCGACCTGTGTAGCCAATCTCTGAACCTCTGTACAAATGTATAAATGGAGTTAGATCTGTAAATAAAGAGAGATGTTCCCTCATGATGCTTCTGTGCCTGCTCTCTTTCTGTCCCTGAAGTGGGACACGCCCAGCCTCGGCAAGCAACACAGTTCCTCTTGTTTTCCTTTAGCTTCAAGATATTGCTGGAGAGCTTTTTGCGGAGATCATGATCTCTGTGCTTGATATACCATTTATTACAACTATAGTTAAAGTTCTTCAGGCTTATCCCTTGTAACTCCCTAGTTTCTTGAGTGTTTTTTTTTCTCCAGAATAAAACATAACTTGCTAAGTTTCATTCCCCCTTGACCATCCTCACCTTCCCTCACAGAAAAGGTTTTATTATATCTGAAAGACAAGGAAAATAAAAAATAATAATAAAAAGATAACTGTGTAGTTTTATTCAAAATACAAAAATGGAAGATGAACAAATAGTTTCTTTTAAGATGTTTCATTCTACTGCTACAGACCTAAGTAAATTGATTTTTAAAATGAAAATGAAATTTCATGGTCAATTAGTAAGTGAAATAAATTGCTTCTTATGAAAAAAAGAATATGGTATAAAATCGGCGAAAATATGTGAATTATACATGTTCTTATGCTGAATGAAGAAAATAACCAAGTTTCTTCCTCTTCTCTGGATGTTATTTAAATCACTCTGTCCCAGTTATCATTATTTTTAGCTTATCAAATTAATTCTGGTTAGTATAGTTTAACAGTGTACTGGATAATGCAAGTATTTATTTCCAAAACATGTGCCAAATGGTTTCATTTGTTTCTGAAAATTAACCAGAAAAAAAATTACAATATTCTCTTGGTATAAAATCAAGCAAACACTGATCTGATTTTCAGCCATTGCTGAAACATGGCAGTCATTACTGAAATAGAGCAAGATAGTGAAATTCACTGACATTGAACTAAATGTAATAATCTTTATTATTTGTGATCATATTTGCTAATACCTAATCCATGCAAAAATAACATCGTATTTAAGCTTTTCATAAATTTAAGTTCCAGACAGCTTTGTGTATTTTATTTTAAAACTTGCCTTATAGTTTACAGAACAGAAGGATGTGCTTTTTATATACTATTGTGAATAAAAATATCCTAGTCAAACTTTTAGGTTACTTGAGTGTATACCAAAAAGAAACTGAACCAAACTCTCAGAATAAAAAATGAAATCTCTGAGTTACTTTATATATATTAAAAAAATCTGCAATGTAGGACACTTCAATTTCAAAGTTAAAAATAACGAAAAAACTACCTGCTTTCTTCTCTTATTTTAAGTTCCAAACTGTTCATTTCTAAATATTTTCATATTTAGGAGATTAAACTGCAGATGAATAGATTAACATTTTATTAGACCACATGCAAACTCTTTATCTGAACCACCTGCTGTTCATATTCCTCATTTTGAAACCCAAGTTGTATTCAGGCTTCTTCACCTAAGTTATGACCTGATTTGTAATAGGACGTACATCAAGAATACATGATGTGAAGCACAGGAACTAAATTTCTTAAATACTAAAGAGTTCTAATGCTAAAGAGTCAGCTCAGGATTCCATGAACTTTAAACTCAAAAATCCAACTGAGAAAGGAGTTGCATCTTTTGTTGAATCCTAATTTCAGCTACTTTGGTAATTAATTGTGACACCACCCCTCTCCCTCCCCCATAATTATTACCTCACAATTATCAAGATGAATGGGCAAACACAAAGTGATCAGCTTTCCAAGAAAAAGGTAGAAAAATAGGCCTTCTTTGCTTGAATGTCATTAAAAAATTCACATACTTTTTTACCCGTTCTTCAACACATTGCTCTGACACTTCTTAGATTAACCTGATCACTTCAAGCAGTGGTGCATAAAACTTTGCAGTCTGCTGTATCAAATGTACTCGAATTGATCAGGTAAACCATAGTGACTGAAGCAATTACTATCTTCTGTCAACTGACTTAGAAGAAGGTTTCAGAATTGGCTTTATCGTCTTAGACAGAAACAGCGCAGAAATTTCATTTGCAGGACTGCATTTCCTATTATATTACGGCTTTAAAGCACTCTTTAATTTTAGTTATATTTTTACTTCATTAGTTAATAGCACATTAAATACATGTGATTTAGGAGAGATATATCTTAAAGTGTCATTGAAAACTTATGACTTCCTTCACTTTGTAATTAATTCTTAACTGATGAAAAAAAGGAGCAGTGATCTTGTAGCAGCAATTAAATTGATCTACAGAGATATGTCACACCACTGAGATTTCTGGCATAAGGCACTGTTGTTTAACAGATACTCTTGAAGTTATTTAGGAAGGATTAAATTGCAACAAAGTCACTTAAGATGTGGCTTTTATATTCTCTAATATTAATAGTGTTAGAAAATACTTATAAATTATAAATAATTTACTTGAAGAATTTTCTAAAGGATAAATCAGTATTTTTCCTGAACCAGTAGACTTTGATTCAAATCTTGAACCTGGGGGCTGCTGTTTAAATAGAACATGTGAGGAAGAGGATTATAAGGACACTCTTAACAGAGGAGACCAGAAGTCCATCATGTTCAGTGGCCTCAGTCTGGCAGAGACCAGGAGCATATACTTATGGAAAGACTAGGAGAACAGGTAAACATATGATAATAATGCTTCAGAAGAAATATTTCACAGCTTTTATCAGTTTGCATTTGAGTTACATTCTGCATGCATGACTGCAGCTGTGTGCTAACTAGTGCTGGCTGGATTATTTTTTCTTCAATTGATGTAATTTCTTGAATTTATCTTTTAGTTTACACAATAGCTTACAGTACTTTGTTCCAGTTTAGATATCTAATGAAAAGAAATAATAAATTATTGTACAGTCAAGGAAATCCTGGACTCTACCACCGGTCATTATTTTAATTTGATGTTCTATTACTAGAAATAAATAGAATCATAGACTATCCTGAGTTGGAAGGGACCCACAAAGATCATCAAGTCTAACTCGTGGCTCTGCACACCACGTGTCTGAGTGTTGTCTAAAGGTTTCTTGAACTGTGTCAGGGTTGGTGCTGTGGCCACTTCCCTGGGGAGCCTGTTCCAGTGCCTCTGGAAGACGAAGATTTCCCTGTTCATCTCTCTGCCTCAAAACTTTGTAGACCTCTAGCATAAAGTTGACTCATTGCAGTTGCATATCTCTATCCTTTTTGGCTTCCTACAATTGTATAATTTCAGTTTCTGTGAATATCTGGCCAATATCAATATCTTGAACAGTTAATGCTATCTTTAATGAAAACATAGGTCTTCCAATTTTCTAAAAAATCTATTTTTATCCATCAAAAAAGTCTCTTACTATGAAACCAGGAAAGTTTTTGAATGCAGATACAAGGTAAAAAAACCTTAAGCATTTTTGCAGACAGAATATATCTCATTTCTATGATAAAACTGTATTTTCATTTATGGAAACCACTCATTCAGCACATCTGGATATGAAAACACAGGTGATGAATTTTTTATGCATTAGATATTTTCTCATCTTCTTCTTATATTTGTTAAAACTGTATTTAAAATTTGAAGCTTCTGATGTAAAATCTTTACTCTGTGTTGGTTTTTTTCCTTTTGCTACTAACAATACCAGATTATTAAGAAAAGTAACTTTAGGTATGAAAAAAAATGGCATTTGAGAGGGTACAGCCTTACTGATGCAAATATGTTTTCATTTCCTTTGGTTGTTTTTCCCAAGTGGTAGTTACTAAGTGACTCACTAATAGCTACATTATGCCTTTCAACAGTACATTGATTTATTTCATTTGCAATGACAAGTTTATTCTTGATATTTTTGCAGTCTTCTACCCAACTTTTGGCTTCTGCCAGTTCAGCAAAACTTAGTTTTTCCAGCAGCTACCCCAGAGGTTTTATTTTTTACAACAAATGACTGGTCTTGTTGCACTAATAAAACAAGTTTAGATAGGACTCATTTCAAAAGCTACCCAGCATAAAATGCATTTTAAGCTGACCCAAACATAAGATTTTAATATATTCACTATGTTTCCTTACATAGATTTTCTGTTTCCCCAAATGGATGGAGACATTGTAGTTTAAATTACCCCTGTTCTCATCTATGGACCAGGTTCCTTTCTATGGCCAGGATCTCTTCCCTTGCTAAGATATGATTTGATATTATGGGAATTTCTGCACATAGAATTGAGGCTTAAGTGGGAAACTTGTCTACATAGGCTAAGACATTAAGACATTAAGACTGCGACTGTTACAAAGGAATTATTTTTCAATATGGAATCTATTCTTCTCAGAGAAAGTTTACCACAAAAACAAGTGTTTTCCTAAGAAATTTAATTTTATTGGAAAATTGTTGTTATTTAAACTGAAACCCAGTATAGATAGAAGTGTTCCAACTATGTTTCTTAGTCTTAGTCCAGGTTTAGGCTGTTAAAGCCTTTGTGCAACCTCATAGTGCATCTTTTGCAAAACAGCTCCTTTTTCCTTTTATTTTTTTAATGTCTGTAAATAAATAGTTTGAAAAGATTACAGAATACTACATTTTTTAAAGCTTCATTTCAATGTGTTCTACTTCTCAGTACACATGTGATTGCACTAAATATTATACCACCTCTATGATGATATTCTATAACTGATTGTCTACTGATCTGTGAACTTCTAAAATAAGAGTAGATACGAGGTGGTGCGGTGCTTCGCTTGGGGCTTTCGCCCGCTCTTCCCGGCCAGCTCTGGCACCGGCGTCGCAAAGATGTACAGTCCTGTATTCTGGAATACAGTTCTGATCCTGTGGGTCCTTGTCTCAGCAGAAGCGCGAACAATGTGAGAAATAAAAACTCTGGTGGGGAACTCCAACTGGGTTTTATTAAATTCACATGACTTCCTTCCACCCAGGAGTCAGCCCGCTGATGCCCCCTGAACTCCCTGGTTTCCACCTTAAATATCGGGGTGGGGGAGTGGGGAGGATACAACTTGGAACCAATCCAGAGTGGGAAGGGAGTAACCCCGAACCCAACTGACGACCCATAGTACCAATCAAGGAACAAAGGGGAAATGGGAACTTAGACCCCACCAACTGTTCAAAGTCCTCACCAGAATTTTCTAGACATCAGGGTGAGGCCTTGAAGTGACAGACAGGATCCAGGAGTCACATAAATGATGACTGATTAATAGCAATAACTGGGGTAAACCACAATGGGGTAAAACATGGGGTACATGGGAAAAATCATTGTAAAACAGTATAAAACAAACAGATGCATATAGAAAACAGGTAAAACCCCAAAACACACCACTACATAGATATTCAGTTATTTGGTCTTTTTTTTCAAGAAGACAAACTGTTTTTTCCAGTTGGAAGAAAATTTATTGGGGCAGGGAGCAATGGGGGCAGAGATAGCAGGGAACAGAAATGAAAACACCTTCTCTTAGATTTCTTTTTTGTGTTGTTTAGCAGGAGGATAATAGCTTGGAATCCTTCCTTAATTTTGTTGTCTTGCAGATCCCGTACTCAGAGGAGGGAGTGAGTGATGATCATTTTGTGACTGTGCCAGCTGGAAGCAATGTCATGTACAGGGCGCAAGCAGCTATCTAACACCCTAGGTTCTGAGCTGGAGTAGAGATTTTTATCTGTAGGAATTCTCAAAGAACACTGTTACTAAATGTTCAAACTCCTTCTGTGTTCCCTTAGGCCCATCGTTAATACAGGCCCAGCTGCTGGAGTTGAGAGAAAGGAAAGCGCAAGGAAGATGTAACTGGCAGGGGCAGAATAGTAACTCTGCAGCAGTGAGGAGGTGCTGTGGGGTTATTAAAGCTAAACTGCAACATGTGCTGACATCAGATGGAGCAATCTGCCTCCTGTAGCATCCTAGAAATATGTATAAACATAGACGCTTTTCTGTGGACACTATAAAAAACCAACTTGGCTTAGTGAAAGCGAACACATTACATCAGAAAAAATTATGCTACAGTTATAACATTATGCTACTCTCTATGCAAGATTGTAAATGACTGCTGATTCTGCAAAAAGGAACAAACCCCTAGATTTACAGGCTTAACTAGATTTTTGGTTTATTTGCTAAACAATGCTCAATGATCAGAGAACATTCACCATTGTTAAACACTTTCTGCTTCCTTCAAATACTGGCTTCTTGATAGGAAGAGTCCTGTTCAAATGCCAATAATATAACTTTTGTTCTCATGTTACTCATCATCTCAGAGGAATCTCGAAAATGTTTTTCAGGTGAATTCAATATTTTTTCTCTGTTTTGCACTATGGCTCCATAGATCCACAGTCCAACAATTATTAGCATTAATCTGGCCCCCTCACACAGAATATGTCTTTACAGTAACCACTGGCTATTGTATTTTGTATTTTTAATTTTATTCTGTTTATAAATTAATGGTCAAGCTTCCCTTGTCTAGAGAAAGACAACCAGTGGTCCAGAAGACATGGGACTGAACAGTGCATTTGTTCCTCTTCTGTGGGGAATTGAGGTGTGACCATGTGGAACTCAGTTAACTGCATTCTGCTACAGTCATCACCATTGGTGAAACAAAGATCATAAGAACATTGTTGGATGAGAAAGGATCTTAAAGTATCTTAACATTGATTTAATGCTTTCACTACTGCCTTTGTTTTACACTGACAAGTCTTACTGTGTCTTGAATAACGTAGATTTACATACTCGTAAAACCCACGGCTTGTAACCTCTCTAATGACTGATTCAGCTTTGTTCATTCTGATGCCAGGTATTACCAACTGGCCACTGAATCCCCCATGAGCTCTGTAAGTCCCACTGAGAAAGATTTCTCAGCTGTCTTCAGAAATCTCAGTCCTGTGGTGTTTTGTTGTACAATTTGAACATGCACCTATAAATAATGCTTTATGTTCAAAAATATGTGATTTGTTTTTCTATTTGTTTTGTATGTGGAACTTCCATTTTAAGGTAACAACATAAAAGAGCCCTATTACAGACTTTAATACAAATTATTACAGTGGTCTGAATACCAGTGTCATTGTGTTCAGAAAACTACTTGTCCCAAATAAAGGGGGATAAAGATTCCCTTAGGTCAGTAGAACAGTCAAAAGCTCTGCCAGATAGATTGTCAGTGGATATAAGACCCTCGTTCACTACCATAGAGAGGATATTTGCACCACACCAGGTGCAGGGCTGCGGGAAGGAGGAAACAATGCTCTCTTGTGGAATTACAGAGAGAGATAGTCTCCTATCTCCCACTACACTTGTTGTCTGCCAAGAAGACACACTTGTACTGGGACCAAAGTGCTAAAACCAGAGGCACAGAGGGTAGAAGTATAACAGAGAAACAGAATTTCAAAAAGGGTTGTTTCTTTCTTGAATTAAAAAAGCCTAGAAGTGTGGAATTGCCTTTTCTACTGATAAAGACCCATCCAGAAACATAATCTACAATGTTATTGTGAGGCATAATTTAGCAAGAGATAAGAAAAAGACTTGCAGGGCCTGTCACTAGAATGGAAATCACACAGAGATTGATAATTTTGAGATCTAGTTATCAAATTCTTGCAGAAAGAAAAGTTGTAAGAACTTACACTAATTTCCATTGCAGCAGCATTGCAAAATTTATGGTTAGATCTTCTCTTTGGCAGCCACTAGAGGACAACCTGATCACATACTTTTAAGTTAGTCTGACGTTTATGCCCACAGCAGTACACAGGCATCAGTAGCCTTTAATCTACTGCCCCTTTCTTCCGACAAAGCTGATTTCTAAATGCTATGAAATGCCAAAATTTTTAAACACATGAAAAAACAAGTGCCTCTCAGGTCTGCATGAGAATCTGTATGAACCTGATCCATAAGTTTTGATCTGTAAAGAAATGTAGAGTTTTGCACAGCTGTCAGAAAACAGAGCAAAGGAATTTTCATGAAGGTAAATAAATAGGAAAAATGGATTAATGTGACCTCTTATTTGATTGGCCTGAACTGATTCACGTATTTTGAAGTACCTTCATCTTATGTTTTTAATAGCATTTTAAATAACTACCATAACTAGTCTCCTGGAACATATATATTACAGTATTGCCAAAAGGCCTCAACTTACCACAGGTAGCAATAATGTACAGTGAGAGCTTCTTCTCTAGCAGCCCTACAGTCTGAGCAGTCAAGGCAGAAAGGGTGATAAAAGAAAAAGGGGGTGGGGCGGGGGGAAAGGGTTCAGTGCCTTGCACCATCAGAAACAAGGGGATGAAAAGAGAGACAGTAACAGGATCTGTTAATGCACCTGGTACCTCAGAGGTGTCAGTGCAAGGAATAGCAAACACTGTCTCCCTGTAGAGATTTCTCTTAACTGTAAGAATAAGGTATTTATAGTTTCTGCCTTTAAGGAGAACAAGAACTTTTAATTGTTTATTTTCTTGAAATCACTCATTTATACAGTTATATAAATCTGACTGGATTTTTATTCTCATGCTCATTAGAGATGCTGGCAGAAGGAAAATTACCCATTCTTCTAGCATCCCTTTCTCCTGTGTACTAAAAGTGATTTTTTTTTTTTTTCTGACTGCAGGTATCTACAAGCTTCCTTTATATGCTAGGACAGTCTTACTTCCACATATTTACCTATATAAAGCACATTGTGTAGCCTGGAATTTCCCTATCTCAAGTATATTTCCTTCTTCTTCCCATTTTTGTTGGACTTTCCCCTGTAATAATTCTCATTACATCCAATTTCCATCTGTCCACAGTTTGCAAAATGGGATCTAAAAAGGGCTTGTGTTTTACCTCATCTTACATTGAATCAGATTTTTCTACAAAAATCAGGGCTGGTAGCCCTTAAAGGGTTAGTAACTAAATGTCCACTGAAAGCTCACTGGGGTGGGAGCAGCAAAGGCACAAAGCATTAAGTCAGAACAGCAACAGGGAAACAATGTCAGCACAAGGACAATAAACACTGTTATTCTTAGTGCTCCAGGAATAACAGTGATTATTGTTCTGGTTTAAACATCATGTTGTTTTCATAATTTTTCTGGACAACAGCATAGTGTAAGAGGAAGCGCTGGGGTGACCTATAAGGAGATTTTAAAATTATAAAAGGAAGACGGAGATAAATGTCTTTTTGCTCATGTTAATTTTGCATTGATAGAACTTTAAGAATGCTGAAACCATAACACCTAGACAGATGTGCATACATATTTATTTATTTCTTCTTGGCAATAACAGCTTCTGAATTACCACGACACACAAACAGCCATTTGTATGGCGCCATAAAGGATTCCTTTCCTCTCCCTCCTCTGCCTCCTTGGTGATACATCACTCTCTTATACTTGTCTTTCAATGAGATTGTAAGATTTTGAAAGGAAGATCCTGTCCATAAATGATGCACCAAGCTAGTTGAAAGCTGTAGAATGAAGCAGCATATTGATAGTGTATCACTATCCCCCACATGAACACAGGTATTGAACAGGTACCAGTGAGATATCTGCCTTTTATGTGTATTTCTATATTTACATTCACTGCCACTAAATGGGTGCTGTGAATCACTATAAAATTTGTCTACACTGATACTAGCTGGCATTGTGAAATACTTGCAATACCTTCATAGATATACCACACCCAATAATGCCTCCCTGCTGCTCAAAGACTGCCTCAGCAGACCAAGGGAACTTGCAAATGGCAGTACCTTGTCTGAGGTGTCCATTGTGCCCCACTGCACTGTCATTGGAGATGTAACAACACAGTACATAGTGTATAGAAACTGAAAAGTAACAGCTCACTTTTCCCAGTGCTATTCCAGAATGTTCCAACTCACATTTCAGCAACAGTTTGGACAGCTGAAAGCCAAATGACAGCTGTAGAAATCACCAGTTTTAGGCCTGAAAGCATAGGTCAGCACAGCTCAGGCTTCTAATTTTCCTTAGTATCTTTTTGAAACAATTTTGTTAATGACTATCAAACAACCTCCCTCAGGTTTAATTCCTGAAATACTAAGACAGACCTCCAGAGAAACATATCAAAATAGTTTTAAAAAATGAATGCATAAAATATTTTTTTTTATTTTTGTCTTGAATTTTGCCAAGTTACTAAACCAATACCACAAAATAGGACAATTAGCTCAATTTATTATGTCATATTGGGATGTGTGTTTCTCTTATTCACTTGAAAAATCTCTCAAAAAATAGGCACAGGTATGAAGTAAGTCATAATGTATTCCAGCCAAAGGCTACTGTGCTTCTTTCTTTCCAGAAAGCCCAAATTACTCCTACTATCTCATAGTGTTCTACAAATGCTTTGTCTTTGTCCCTTTTAATTTCACCTGCTTCACACTTAAAGAAAAGACATAGCATGGACTCAATTATATTGAGGGAACTTCTACCTCCAGAAATATTTTAGCTTCACAACACAGTCCCTTGCATTTCAAGTCCTTGTCAGTAATGCTATGAAAGAAAGGCATAGCATCTAAGGCCATGACCAAGCAACAGAAAAACACATTAAGAAGAGAAAAGCACAAACAGTATAGACTACATAGGCTTGATCAGAAAGAACAAAAAGAGATGACTTACAAAAATAATTCAAACAAAAATCAAACTACTTTCTTTTCACATGAAGCACTTAAACAATCTGAAAAAGGGATAGTTACACAACCCTGCCCTAAGCAGTGTGGTCATTGCCATTCACAAGTCATGAAAAAATCTTTGTGCAGGCCATACTGTTTCAAATTATGGAATAAAGGAAATGGTTAGATATGCAACAAGAAATTTCATATAAAATGCATTTTACACTTATGCTGGAAAGCAGTGCAAGGTATTGCAGGGGAAGCATGAATCTGAAAGGATGTTTAATCTACAGTAGATCAGGACTTTATGCATTGGTGCTAAGCTGGACTGTGCACAAAAGGCAAATAACCTTTTACCTGATAGAACTGCCTTCTCCAATACTCAACTGTTTATAGGTGAATCACCAAAAAAAGAGTAGGAAAAATAGTGAGACTGACATGCAATAAGTTTTGCCATACAGTAGTTTACTTCAAAATCTTGAGCACTGAACTCAATCACAAAATGTTTGTGAATATAGGACTCAAAAAGCACCCGCCAAAAGAAACTTTGGAGTGCAAGGTCCTGTCTCCTTCAAGGCAACCATATGGTTGTGGATGTAACTGCCTGTTTGAGACAGATGTTCACAGAGAAGTGGTCAAGCACATAGGTGTTTCTAACATTTCCATGACTGGAAAATACATAGCAGACTATATTGCCAGAAAGAGCACAACTTCGCATTTCATATGAAGGAATCTAAGCTGCCACTAGAGTGTTAGATTTCAATACCATTTAAATCATTACCCATCTTAAATCCAGCAACATAAATATTTAACCGCAGAGTCTGATGCTGGTATTTCAGCTGTCCTTAGTTTTCTACACCCTAACTCAGATACATTTACATAACCACACCCTGACCACCCTGAAGGCCTACCAGCACTTTCTGTATAGGCTTAAAAAAGTTAACACTTCCCAATTCACTCAAAGCATTTCAAAAACTGTTCCCCAATTTGTACAGTCAATAACTTTATATTATTTCTGGAGACTGGCAAAAGTTAGCAAAGGCTGAATTTTCATTTAGCATTTCCAATTAGGTTGTGCCCATCTCTTGTGATTAACTTTGGTAAGGTTGGCCAGACCATGCCAGCAATCACATGAATGAGATAATTAGAGACACAAAGGGATTTTACAGTGTTGGCTCTGTTAGCCAAATTAGCTGTTGGTGGTGAGGGCTGCAAGACATCTGTTATTCTTTCACTTCCTAAAAGCAATTTGTCAAAACCAGTAATGTTTATGGCTATAAAATGAAACACTGGAATAAATTCTTGATTTCAAACAGTCCAGGCATATTAAATTATTCTGTGCCTACTTAACATTCCTTTAGAAATGAATAAATGGGCATAAAAAACTATTTCTAGCAATACAAGCCACTTAATGTTTCTTGCAAAGAAAATGCAAAATTTCCTATTTTAGTAATGGAAAAAGAACAGAATGGAAGTAGAAAAGTAGACAAAGAGAAAAGAAGGTAAGAGCAATATTACGAGAAAAAGCAAGAGCAATTGATTTTAAAATCAAACTCTGGAAAGCTTCCAAATGAAACTGCTTCACAGAAACACAAAAGAGTGTGAAAAAAGAATGCAAATGTTTCAGAAGTGGCTGCAATAGCCCCACTGGATTTTATGTTTCAGATATCATGAAGCCATCTGAGTAAATGGCATTATTTCTCAGTTTTTCCATTGCTTATTTGGTTTACTGCTCTTTTTCAACCCAATCTTAGAACAGTCACTGGACAACTATCAGAGTAGAACTTGAGTAAAATTTTAACTTTAAATCATTATGGAATATATCAGCAGGATCTCCAATTCTAAGTATTTTTTTTCTTTTTTCTTTTCTGAATCTACTGAATCTACTTTCAGTAGATTTCCTCCTGCAGTGTGGGTGCAGAGGTCAGAGCGTGCTTTTTGATTGGGTTGTCTCAGTTGACTGTAACAGAGAATGCACCAGTGCTTTCATATGTAGATAGATTTCCACCAGATTTTTTTTCTTTTTCTGTTTTCTTTTTGGTTTGTTTTTTTTTTTTNTTGTTTTTTGGTTTTTTTGGTGGGCTTTTTGTTGTTGTTTTTGTTTGGTTGGTTTTTTTGTGGGAAATGATTGATTACTGTTCGTTACATTACTTTATTTCACTTTCATGCTGTAAGAAAAAAGGTCACTTCTGACTTTGAACAATTCTACAGATGACCCTTGGAACATTTCTTGTCAGGCTTACTTAGCATTTCCAACCAAGGACTGAACTACATGCTGAGTTTGATGGGTTGTTATTACTAGTGATATCAGACCAGCTTCCCTGCTGGATATCAAGTTCATGTATCTAACTTCCCTCCCTATGGCAGTTTTTCTCTTAACTAAGCATGAGCCTGTTTGTCCCTACAGACTCCTTTTAGACATATAGTGCTTTCTTGGTTTCACACAGAATGAAAAACTAGACCTTGGAGGCATCGTAATTTATATGCCTTATCTGAAACTGTCCCTCCAGCAGAAATCACTTTGTGAAAGTGATACCATGGCATCATATAAACATACTCCCAATATAATTTTTCCATCCCAATATTCATTTACGCATCAAAACAATTTTAATCTCTTTTCTCCTTAATTCCTATTCCAGTTCTAGTATGGCAAAGATAAAATCAACATGCATCTGATTTATTTTTGTAATGTGCTAAGTCCTTTTAAGTAACTTTGATACCAACTGAAAAATTGTTTCCGAGCTGCACATAGAGCGATGCTTATAGTTTGGTACCTCAAGGGTTTTTTGCTCTGCAGTGAGTTCCATTTGATTTTGTCAGATTTAGTGAAACAGGTAATTATTTTCCTGAAGGCATAACAGGTTTTTTTAAAGACTTAATAAGTGTTCACAGTTTTAAAGTTCAAAAATATTTAGATTAGGTATGAAGAATAAGCAAATACTTCTAAATACAAAACATCTGTGTGGGGAAGGAATTTTCATTGCCCCCTGTCCCTTGAATCTCATGTTCATCCAGGCAGAGGGATAATAGGGAATCCGCCATGTCATGCATTCTGTGTATCTGTTGGCCCTGTTGGTACTGTCTCAAGGAAAGTAGGGTGTGATTTCAGTAGGCAACTCTCTCATTCTCCCTTATATTCATCAATCTACTGATTTCCTGAAGCTCTGTCATTAAGAAGAGGGATTCCTCTACCTGGACACCGATAGTACAACCTGATAATACTGATAATAGTACGATCTGATAATAGTACAACCTGTACAAACCAATATGATTAGATTAAGCTTAACTCACGGATGTTTTTGTTTTGCTAGACACGAGCAATGAACTTTCCCCGAAGTTCAATCTTTTTATGTTTCTGATAAAAAGTTCAAGTACTGAGCACTTTCAGAAACTAATGTGGAGTTCAATGTGTAAATTAGATCTACCATATAAAATCTGAAGTATTTTAAACTAAGAAATTTACATGACTGATTAGCTCACAGCAAGAGAGGTACTTACTAAAAGTACTAGAAAATAACACAATGAAAGAAAGATTATGTGCTTTAGAGTTTTATTGATTTGCCTTATTCTTTTTTAAGGAGAAAACTGATCACAGAACAAAATGTGGAAATTGAAAATAAAGAAAGTATATATCTAGAGCTTATTTCCCTGGGCTAAAAAATACCTGAGGCTTATATCTTTGCAGTTTCCAATTAGAGATAATTAGAGATAGTAGCTATGAAATGAAAATCCAGATTCAAACATTAACTAGCACAGAATATAAATTCTTATCAGAATATTCAGATTTAAATGACATTAACTAGCACAGACTATAAATTCTTATCAGACATTAAGTTTTCAGCAGGTATAAATCTAAATCTGTTCAACTGATAACATTTTAAGCCTTGAAATGCTTTTCTTCTCATCCTTTAGTTCTAAGAGTGCCCTCCACTTTTTGTATTTCAGCATACCCTTGAGAGTTATAAGTGGAATCTCTTTAATTTTTCCATCAAGTGTCAGTATAGAATTTTAAAAGAACTTTTCAGCATTTTCTGATTTGCTTTATTTGTTTTGCAGAAGCAGTTAAATACTAAGCTACATATCTTAACTCTCATTTGTTATTTAATTTGGTTACAGTAAATTTTTCCGTCTGTCTCAATCCCTTCTATTCATACAAATTCAATGGATTATCTGGATCAAATGAAGAAATTAATAAATAATAATAAAAAATCTGCCAAAAGCCCCTGCTGTGCTTTCACAAGCAGATGTCATTCCCACAAGTCCTTCCACGAAAGTACTCCTTTTTTATTTCTTTTGCACCATAAATATTTTCATGTACTCAAAAGTATATGCAGACCTCAACATTCTAATATACCTGCTGGCTGTAGTAGTTCTCACTTGGCAATGAAATATCATCCAGGCCATGTTTGGAAAAATGCAACTTAACCCTGAAACTTCAAGGCAAAATCGTGTTGAGCCATGAAGTCACTAATCCAGTGATTGCCAGAGCCCTCTCTTTTGCTCATTTGTAGTGGGTTGACCTTGGCTGGATGCCACCAAGACACTCCATCACTCCCCAGAGGAATGGGGAAATGAAAATAAGATGGAAAACAACTAGTAAATTGAGATCAAGCAAAGCAAAAATTTATGAGCAGTTGCTCCAGAGGGGAAACAATGTAAAACAACAAATAACCTTCCCCCCTCAGCTTTTATATCTGATCTGACAGATATTCATGTGGTTTGGAATATTCCTTTGGTTAATTTGGGTCAGCTGGCCTGTTTGTGTCCCCTCCCAAGATCTTGCCCACCCCCAGCCCCTTGATGGGATGAATGTGGAGAGATGGTGCTCTGCCAGCCCTGCTCAGCAGTAGCCAAAACATTGGTGTGTTATCAACACCTTTGTAGCTAACCGTGCAAAGCACAGCACTGTGAGGCTGCTATGGGGAAATGAACTCCATCTCAGCCAGACCCAGCACAGTGTCATAGCTGTAAAAGGCGTTTTGGGACCCTCCAGCAACCCAGCACCCACATTTTGTTTTCGCTATATTCAACATTAATGATGCCCTGGCTCATGTGTGTCATGGGCATAAAAAATGTACTGCTAATTTCCTGAAAACTGGAAAGGGATAAGTTGAGCAACTCCCTGCACTTATAAGGTTTTGGTTTGTGTCACAGCTAAAAGAGAAAGATTTACCAAGGATGTGGACTACAGAGTCCAAATGAGTATTTTGTCTGTTTTTTTCCTTGTAAGTCAATTCAGAGAGCAATACATGCACTGTTTACACTTTCTTCTTATTTGTTGTATCATTCCCTATGATAGATACATTCATTTGCTCTGTGTTTTTATATTTAATAAAATTATGAAAATTATTGCGATAGATATAACAGCTGCTTACAAAAATAAATAATTAATGATCTCTGTGTCTAAATAATTATTTATCAACATGAATTTGCCCCCAAAGCTAATGTAAACAAAAATAGATTGAACATTCAGCACTGATCGGAGGGACACCATGATGTACTTCTAACAAACCATTGGCAAATACGGATGGGAAAGGGTCAATGCATTTATATTCCTAGCTGTTATTTGGACAGATGGTCAGTCACTGCAGCTGAAATATTTCCCCTCTGATTTAAAATTAATGAAGTACAAGAGATCCACTAAATTATTTTATTTTTTTAAAAATATTTCCTGGGGGAAATAAATGTATTGCTGTCTTTTGCCTCCCTCCTCCTACAAGCAGCATTTTTGTCTCACTCTGAAGCTGTTGCTTAGAAAATTAACAAGTGCAGCTCTCACCTACATGGAGCTCATGATTCTAAGAAAAACACAGAATAAAAAATGTTATCATCATTTTTACAGTAAAAAAAATCTCTGTACTTTGGTGGGGTTTTAGGTAGTTTGGGGTATTTTTTGTTTATTTGTAGGTTTTTGGTATTGTATGCATGCATGTTGTTCAGACTTGGTTTTGACAGAGTAGCTTTGGCCTGAGTGAAGCTGGGAAGAAACTTCCAGATTTTTAAATGAACTAGTTTTTTCAATCTATTATTCTCTGAGAAAAAAGTTACATTTAAAAGTTCTATACTTCTTTATGTAGTCTTCCAGCCAGAACTGTTACCTCAGAAAGTCTATTCCCAGAACTATGTGAACATCACTGATGATGTAATCACAGATGCTTTTGACAAATAAAATTATAGTCATAAACAAATAAGTCACATTGGCTGGGGACCAGGAAGAAGCAGGGGAAAACCAATGTTTATTGGAATGGAAATAACCAAACTGGACGAGAAAGAAATGTTTCTAAGAAGATGGTTAAAAAGAGTGAAGAGAACAGAACAAATATCAAAAGTTCAAACAAGATCCCTGGATTTCATAACTTCAGAACTTAGGAAAAATGTGAATTTGAATATTAACATATCAGACCTTTCTCAAACCATATTTTACCTAAGTTCTAGTGATAACTCTTAACTCTTGGTCCTTGTCAGTCAGCATTTTTTCCATATGATACACTGATGTTATTTTACTGGCTACAGATGATAAGCATTTAGCTGAAAATCAGAAAGCTCTTTTCTCTGGCAATACTACCTTTGGCGCCCTCCATCTTAGTTCCACTTAAAGAGAGCAGAGCTATCATCTCTAACAAACAGTAGCAGTATGGTTGCTATATTCTTGTTAGATGGATCCAAGCTAGGTGTGCAGTGTATGGAACATTTCTGCTGCTGGATAGGCAACTTCAAGTGAACGTGTGTAAGATTCCTTTGAAGGAGATGTGTAACACCACTTTCTCTGAGTGGATGAAACAAAACACTGATATTCTGGAAATAACAACGTGCCAATGTCTTTTCAAGACAAAAATACTCTGCATTCCTTCTTTACCTGGCATAAAAGCAAACAAAAAATTAGAGGACAAAGATTTATTTTTTTTTAAAGACATCTCTGCCTATTAATGTGCTGAAGTGATTGAAACAACTGTTCTCAGGTTGAGCTGGTTGATGCTCAAGGGAAAGTCCCAACTATGTAATCAGAATAGCTTAATATTTTAGACTAAACATGACGACAGATGAAGAATGTGGAGCAGCAGTTCGTCAGTCTAGAAGATGTGCCTCTGCCCACAAACAGCAGCAGGAACACAGTATGTCCCTACTAGGTTGTTAGAGAAACAGTTAATACAAGACAGTGAGCTCAGTTTGAGATTAGTGTGTTGACACAGCTGCAGACTATGACAATAAAATCAAGCTAAGGGAAGATGGCTTTTTGCCATGCCAACTTTGGGGTGAAAGCAGGCTTTCTTAGGTACCTCTGTGTTTCGCTGTTCGATAAGTAAAATCACTGGCAGATATTTTCAGCAAGCACTACTTCATGCAGTACAGTGAGCAAAACACTTCTTTGTCTTGTGTTCTTACCCAGATATGAGTGCATGTGATGGACACTGTGTGTAGTAGGACATCCGAAGATTTGTTTGGGACCTCGTGTATGTTGGTACAAAGTTCTGTATGTGGCTGACAATCAAGAAGTGCTCAATAGTTATTACTGGGATGAAAGGTTGTATCATGAAAGAGGCAAGCTTTTGCAAGGACTAGAGCAGTAGCAAAGAGTGAAAGTAGTGATATTTTCTTCTCTAAATAAGGGAGGCATTGTACTGATTATAGAGTACTTTCTCACACGTAGCAGTGCTTCTGCCGCAAGTGGTGCAAGAGGTACTTGCACCATAGATCAATATGTTCAGTATCAATATACTGCTGAGAACCAGAAACCATATAGACGCCTTTTCTTTTTTTAATTGCTGAGATATATGGTCTTTTTTTCCATATTTGAAAAGTGTAAAAAATTCAAAGCTTTGAGCACAGCTTAATAATGAAGTATAATTGTAAGAATTGTAGCAATGAGGCTTTGTTTTTCATTTTCTTTGCCACAAACGGAAAAAGAATTAACAAGTTGCATTTATTTCTGTCTAGAGTCAAAGCTAATTGCAAGTACAAATTTTTCCATATTGTCCAAATAATAAATCCAAGTTTGTGTAGTTTGTAACTAGCCTCGTTTACCCATCACTTTCGCCAGGTTTGAAATTGGTCCGCAATGTTGAGGCTCAGATTAAAAACTGAGTGTGTGCATGTAAGTTTTATGATACTACGTGGATCTCAAGGATTGTGGATAGAATCTCTGCTTCTCAACTGGATGCATTTTTTTCAAACACTACTCTGAAAGCCACATTATTTTCTGCACGACAGAAGGCTGAGCGGTACAACTTATACCTTCTAACTGCTTGTAAATAGAACCCTGTGATAGTTTTTGGGGTTTTTTTTTGTGAAATCTCTTAATATTAAAAAAGTTCTAATCCAAAGCCCATTTCAAGCCAGCCTTCAGTGGGATATATAGAAGCCAATAGAGTCCATGATATTATTATAGTCATTATTATTATAATGACTATCATTGCTTGGTAGTGTTAGAAGCATTAATCTACTTGCAGTGTTACCTTCTACAATAAAATACTGCCTGCCTACTACCAAATAATTCTGCTCCTAACTTCAGCTTTCCAAATAATGAAGTGTAGGCATCTACACTAATTTGTTTGTAAACTAATTTGTTCAGAGTTAAAATGCAGCATTAAGATGGATTTTTTTTTTCCTTTTTCTTTTTCCCTTATTAATCTGAAGCTTTGGGTATGGACATGGAAATTTGCCCACATGCAATTAGTTACACATCCCATAACATACACAAGTTCCTAACCAGTCAGGGAACATGAAAAGTAACTAAATTATCTGTACTCTATTTAACAGTCCAGTTGAGCAGATGAAGAAAACTCGGATTTTACATACTTATTTATCCTTTCTCATTACATAATTTTTACAGTCACATTCTTAACAAAACAAACCAACAGAAATGCATTTTATAAAATGCATCTTTACATGATACTGAAGTGTAACTCTATTTACTGCCAATGTTATAAATATCTAGTTAATGATGTAGAACATACCTAAAAGGCAAAAAAAAAAATCTTTCACATTTTCTTCAAATAAAGTGACAAATTATCTTTTGAGAGAAATCTCATCACCTCCAGATATTGTTAAATGAAGAAGCAGAAACATAGTTAAGTTTTCCCATTATCATGCACATTTATGTTAATTCTTTGGAAACCATGGACAAAAATTGCAATATTGAAGTCATGGTTACATGAAGAAACTTTCAAAAACCCTTTCCAAAATGCTTCTCTGATTAGTATAGATGTGTGCAACACACTTTGCTGCTCAAATTGGAACAGGATGCATAAGGAAAACACTTAGGACTGAGGCTGGATCTATACTGTTCTGTTAAAAGTCTCTATTACAGAGATTTTAGTACTGAAATTTTTGGGTTTTTTTCATTTGATTTACTCTTGAAGAACTTTTTTTTGAAGCTCTAACTGGAGAAGCTAACCCTCATGAAAAGATCCTCTAGGATTATTCAGACTTACACATTTCTGAGGCCCTCTGGCTAAGACTAATATTCAAGGATATCCCTCCTGAAAAGAGAGAACAGACTTCCTGTAGCTTGCTAAGCTGGAGAGCATATCACCTTAGGGTTCCACTATGTTTCTTTAAAAGTTCCAATCCTGTAATTTACTGACCTTCCTTTCCTGAAATGATAGAAATATAATAGGGTTGGAAGAAAGATGCCCTCTGCATCACAACAAACTGATACATTACCTCTCCTGGGGTTTACTTCCCAGCTGTCCCAACCCACATGTCTTTCATCATCTCTCTAATTTATCCCTATCCTTTCATAGTCCTAAGAAACAATGTTAGCAGCAAAGCAAAAGGTATTTGACCTTTGCAATGGATAAAGATATAAAATGTCTTCAGTGCTTATCTAGCCTTTCTTTTTTTTTTTTTTTCTTTTTTGTTCTTTTTTTTTTTCCCAGAGAGTCGTCTTCAAAACTGCATCCCGAGTGCCCAGAAATGTGTTCAGTCATCCTTGCCAGGGTAACCCGGGACAGCACAGACCAGTTGCAATGTAATCTTTTTGGCCACTGCTGTTCACCTGAGCATCCTTGAAACTCCTTCAATTACTGTTGAATACAGAGATGCTCAATGCTCTGGATGTCTTTTCCTTCTCTGATTTATGCTGACTTTTCCTACATTATTATTTTGAACAGAGAAATGAAAACAATACTCGTGATTATAGGTAGCCATGTAGAAAAAAAGTCCAAGAGGCCTGAGTTTTGACCTCTATTAGGAATAAAATTATCACTGTGCTTTACAGATTTTGCTTTCTTTGCCTGTCAATTTCCTGCTCTCCTTCTTCCTCATCACATGCAGTAGAAGTGAGCACAGTAGATATTCCTCTCTGTTGAATAGACTGACAAACCCAGCCTCAGGCTGGTGGGTTTTCCAGTAGAACTATCATTTTTCCATTCATGCCATGTATTTTCATCTCTTGATGAAAAACACCATAGAAAAAGGTAGAAAGCCATTGATTTGGAAAATAACACCAATCCAGTAATCAGTATATAATGTTTCCACAATCCTCACTCCACCCGTGGCTCAAATATTAACACAACCTTTCCGTCACCACACCCCTGTCTTGAGCATTAGTAGTTTTGTTTTGTTTAATTCATGTGATGGTGGTGTTCCTGGCAGAGAGCTATCCACAGCTACTTACAGTCTGTCACTTCATCTGTAAATCTGGAATCATCCATTAGTTTAGTTTACTCTTCAGGCCTGGGAAGGCTGCATTTTGACAGACTGAGAGTATTTGTGCTGGTTCTACTAAGCAGTTTGACTACTGTTGCTTGATTGAGTTCTGCTGTATGACTTTACCACCTACATGCTTACCCCCAGCAAAACTTCATTTTGTATAGAAGCTTTAAATATTTATTTTGAAAATACCTTTATTATGCGGTTTGGAATAAGTTTTCACACAAGGAATATATAATTTCAGAGCATACTTGGATATCTTACTATGAAATAGAAAAAAGTCAATGTGAAATCTCTAAAGACAGCATCCTACACAGTGACAAAACTTGTTTGCGTTCTTTCACAGCACCATCCCTCCCCTCTGACTATCTTCCCAAAGGGGGTGTTTGTCTTATATGCTATATGGTTTGACACTCCCTTATTACCTCTTTCTGTAGGATCCTGCCTCACTCTCCTCCAGCAATATAAAACCACTTGGAAATTGAAACGTAATATGTTTGCAATGAAGGGTGAAGTAAATGGTTTTGCCTTTTCATAGGAAATGAGACTTTTGTTCTGAAAAGTCTATATGCAGACTCAAAAAATATTCAGACCCTTCCCAACACAGACATTGGATGGTGAAGAATGTGACTCCAAATGCCTAATGAAGTTGTATGATGTGAGAAAATCAGAAAGCAATTTTTGCAATATAATTTGAAAAACATACTATTATTTTATATGTTCTTATTAACTCTGAGCTATTTTACAATTCAAATATATATATATATATGTTGACTTATTCCATAATATATAACAATATAAAGTATTATTTACTACATTTTTTTACATTACACATTTACTATGTTTCCATTTACATGTTGAGTGGGTCTCTGCTTTAAGTCTTCTAAGTCTTTGGTCCATGGGTAATAGCCCCTGTTCATACTGAAACTCTACTATTTTTCTGTTAATTTTTTGTATTCAGACAGATCTTCCTGAGTAATTTGCCTCTTCCGTTGTACAAGTTCCATAAATAGGTTTAGACAGTTAATTAAAAATAATACAAATCAAATAATAATGTCTATGTTTCTGTTACGTTTAAGTACTACAGATAGAATTTTCTCTCCAGCTAAATATGTAAACATGTGCTAAATTTCTTTTTTTTTTTTTTTTAGGATATAGTTCTGCTTCTGGTAGACTTTCCCAAGAATTTATGACTTTTTCTTCATCCATGTTTTAGTAAGGCTGGCATTACTTTTCTGACCTAACAAATCCACTGCATTTTTTCAAACTCTAATTTAATTCTTGAAGTTAGACCTCTTTGATCATTAATTCAACTCTGATGTAGTATCCATCTGGGCTTCCAGCTAGTGTTAAATATCTTCTTAGCTCATCTTTTCTGTGTATCTTATATTCTTATTGAAGTCTTGCAGGTGGGCTTGACATGCTTACAAAAAATCTCACTGGTAGTGAGAGCTATATAGTGGAAAATATATATTCCAAATGTAGAGGAGAATGATATGTCAAGCAGGCAAATATTGAACCTGTGTATTATACTTTGCAGAGTCTGGACTGTAAACTTCTTCAGCTTCAAGAGGTTTTCCTTATAAGAATAATTCGATAATTCTTCAAGTGCCTTTTGTAGGTATGGCTTAAAACAAATAATAAATTGTAAGCAAATATATATAATATATATTGACCCTACATTGAAATAGGAGAAACAGGGAGTGAAAGTGCAGAGAGGACATTCATATTTTATCTACAGACGTGATTTAAAATTAGATACACTTAGATCAGGAGTGGAAGACATACCAGTCTGAAAACCATGTCTGGAAACCTAGAGGGTAAAAAGAGATTAATGTAAATGGCAGAGAGGGTGTAAGACTGAAAAACATCAAGACAAAATATACCTCTGAGGCTTTGATAAATACTCATCACTAAAGATTCCCTCGTCTGTTATTCTACCTGTTTATATCAGGCATTCACAGACTTTTTCATATTAAGGGCTGTTTTAGCATGTGTCTGTTGCAAATAGTTATGGTTTTAAAACCAGAGTGAAATCAGGGTTCTTTATAGCCTTGTTATTAGGTTTCAAAGTTTCTGCAACAATGAAAACTGCTATTGAAAAGGAATTAAATTTAATAATCAGACTATTAACCAAGGATATTTGCTGCACATTACACAGAGACAAATTAAAAAGATTACTAAAGCTTTCAGAAAACATCTGTTAAACAATGCCAAATTGATGATAAAGAAAATTGAGTTGCCTTTTCAGTAAAGTTTAATTCATCTGTACCTAGCATAAAAGAGCCATCAAAGACAACTATTCATTTGTTGTGACTTCAGAAATGTTATATCTGTGAATCCTGAAAACCTGAGACCTAACTTACTATCAAGTTTTTCTGAATTGATGGAAACAAGGGTAGATGAGCTAAGCTCCTCCATCTAGCGGATAAAACTCTACCTTTATTGTCTGACACTGTACAAAGATATGGAGCCAGGTTTCATGCTGATTTGACTTCAAGTAAAGAAAAAAAAATTAAAACCAAAAACAAGTTGTAGGGAAAAAAACCCAACCAAACAAACGAAACACTGCAGCCCCAAAGAAACCAAACCACAGATAATTTGTTTTACCTAGCCTTTTAAAATATTAGTGATAAAAAATATAGGGGTAAGATTTCACGCTGATGAGCTATCATCTGGTTTTCAATCTTCTTCTTTTTTTTTTTTTTTTTTAAATTTCTGGCAGCTGGTAAAGTAAATAGCGCAGACCAATGAGAAGACATTGACAGAGTGAAAGTTGTTAGTGAGATCTATGTTCCTGCTATATGCATTTCATAAGGTTTGACTTTGGACTGGTTCTGATTCAGCTTTGTGGCTAGAGTGTCCATTAGTAATTAAATGCAGGATTTTTATTTAGTTTTGTCCAAAAGAAGTAGAATAGTTAAGTTTGAACAACTGTCTGCATTGTATAATTAAATGCAGTGACAGGGAATGATCAGGAAACTCTCCTCAGACAGTTACCCAAACAAAAACACTGATAGAAAAAGGAATCCAGTATGACTACTTCATGAAAAATTAGATGCTATTAGCTCATGCTGGTTCACACATTTCCCTACAAATAGAGACATTAATTTCACAGGTGCCAGGATGGAAAAATGAACCTCAATCTCCCCTCACTTCCCCTCCATCCTCTTACTTTTTAGTTCGAAAGTTATAGTTCAATTTGAAGACTTTCTGACCACCTTATAGCTTCTTTTCTTCAGTGAATTATTGTAGGATTTTTTTCTTATTGTGAACAACTTATTCCTGGTTTATGTGTCTATTTAACCTATTCACTTGAGTAACAGAGAACAGCTACCAAAAATTCTGGCAGTTTTGCACGTTAGAATTGCATTTGGTTTAAGTTGTTCTTTGAAGAAAGTATTTTTTAATAACAAACTCCTGCTTTTACTTACCAGTAGCTAGAATAAGTAAATTTTAATTAACTACTGAAGATGTACCTTAGATCTTTGTTAGACATTATTGCCTCTTTTTTGATCTTAAAATAATATTTTTTTCATTAGCCTTTCCCATTTTCCCTTCCCAAAAATAATATTGATAAATGGAATACTAACAAAAACTAAAATATATAAACAGAAAAAATAAGAAAGAGTTAAAATATTGAAGTAATGACACACCATAGAACCCTAGCACTATTACGACAGTTCAGGCTGGAAGGGACTTCAGAAGGTCTGTCACAGCTGGGTCGATGTAAGGTACTGCCAGGCTGCTCAGGGCTTTGGCCAGTGAGGTCTTGAAAACCTCTGAGAATAAAGATGTCACAACCTCACTTGCAACCTGTTTCACTGCTCAATGCCTTCATGGTGGGAGAAAAAAATTCTCTAAGGCTCACTTTGGACCTCTCTTGTTTTAACTGGCTCTGTATTGATGATCCCCTTGTAGACAGTGGGAGGCTGATACCAGCTGCTTCTCTGAGCTGAATGAGCCAAGTCCCCCAGACTCTTCTCCTAGAGCAAGAACTCCAGCTCTCTGACCACCTTGGTAGTCCTCTATTGAACCAATACCAGTTTATTAATGCCTTTCTCATATTGGAGGAGCCCCAAATCTGGATGCACTCTTTTAGATTTAAAAAAAAATGCAAAGTAGAGGAGAACAATGATAGTCATGACTGTTAGCACATTCTCTCTACTAGGAGCCTAGTTTTCTGAATCCAGCTGCTAACAGCCACTGTGGTGAAAGGTAGAAGTGAGCATCTGTCCCTCCCTCCCTAGGAAGTTTCTTCTCAGCCAGAGGTCTCACAACTAAGCAACACTGCAATTGTGTAGCAGCCAGATCTGTTCCTAAGCCAAGCTGCCTTGATTCTATCTCAGCCACTGATTTGCTTCCTGGATTGACTCCGGACCTGCCTCGCTACAGTGGATTTGCTATGTGGTCACAGAGCTCAGGCTGACTATGTAAACCATCTAAACCATCTTCCCACCTATGCTGATCCCGGCTTACTGACTGAACTTTCTGACTCCTTGTCAGTAAGTTCAGTGCCCTTTCCTGCTCCTCTACAATCCTCGGGTCCCAGCTTGCCCCTCCCTCACAGAGGAGTCCATTGCTGCAACTCCTTGATAATCACTTCTCTTGAGTGACTGGCTCACCTTCTGCTATGCCAGAGCATTCTGGGTTCAGCTCACTGCCTGACAAGATGCTTAGTAATTCCCCACCTTCCACTGCTGCAAAAGGATCTTCCTCTCCAGTTGCAGGACATTTCATTCATCCTTTTTAAAATATATTGGTTTATTTTAAAAACAGCACAAACTATTTGTGTTATTTCTTAAGAAAATAAACGTGTATAAACTAAAAATTCAAGACTAATATTTTGCAAACAAGCAATTATAAAAAAAAAGTGTTCATCAAAACGAACACCCTAAGACAAGAATTATATTCACATAGTACACAAAAGAGGCCCACTTTAGTAGCATTCATTTCTATGATACAAATTGCCTTATGGAAAGTAAACAAATCAAAATGGAAACAGCAGCTGTGGCTTAAAATTAGCATCAAACACCCCCAAAAAATCACTGAAAATAGCAATTAAGAGTGAAAATCCATTGATAGAGCTGACAAAGATTCTTGCAATGCTAATATCATTATGGAATGCAAGAAGAATCATGACAAATAAATCAGATTATCACAGCTACAATTTTTTCCCTTTTTTTTAAACTTTTCTTATTTTATGAAACAAAAACACTTAAAATTTGCATCCAATGGCACTAAAATTTATGTTGTTTTTAATATAGTCCTACGACAGGAATGTTTTGAGTGTTACTACCAGCAGGGTTGGTAGGAATTAATTCAACATTAACATCAGTTAAACTGAAGTTTAAAAAGTATCACAGCTTTAATGAGGTTGGGGTATTAACAAATTTACTGTTAAACCATTTGGTAGTACTTTGCAGAGTCAAGCCTTTAGTGATCTACACCACTCAAGCCTATAGCAAGATAATATTTTGCTATAAAAAATATAGGAAAATATTCTTCCAATACACTTCAGAAATGTGGGGGCTCACAAGCCACAACACCACTACTCAAAGGTGTTTAAGAAGACACAGTACCCCTCCACAATCTCCCCCTCCCACAACAAAGTTCAGTATGGGGTAGAATAAGATAGACACACTGCCCAGCCATCAAGGGAAGAAAACAAGACAGAAAAGAGAGAGGACAAGGAATACTACCCGTCCTTAGATCCCACAATGGTTCTGCCACATGGATGGTCCAGACAAAAGAGAAAGAGAAGAAAAAAGAGAGATGGGTCTGATCTCCTCTTCCTTTCCTAGTTCACCTAGTGCACAACTCTTATGTAACCTAGATTTTCCACATTGTTGTGTTCACATTTGCACAGCCAATTCTTCTTCAGGAAGTGAGCTGGGGGGGATGGAACTGAGCATGAATCTCAAGTGGAGTAGTCAGTTGGCTCAGAACAGTGCTGCCCCATTTCCATGGTACCCTCTCCTCTGATCATCCCTTTCCTGTAGTGATACTCAGAATGTTTGAGAGAAAACGTGCTTAGATCTGGTTGTCTACACAAATATACGTATAACCACATTGTGCAACAGATTAATTCCTAATCTCTTCATGTGAAGAGTTTCCTTCCTTGGCTTTATAGTTACTGGACAGCAGGCAATATCTCTGTTATCACCTACTGGCATAAAAATAGTGTCTATGTTGATATAAGCTATCATTTTACATAAAACGTTTTTTCTCAATTCCTTGTTTCACTGGCTCAGGTATTAGGGTCATAATGACAATTTCAAATTAAGGCATTGTCTTGGGTTGTGGAGCCTAAATTGTGTATTCTATTTTCATCTGCCGAAAACAGTTGGGGGGTTGTTCCTCTTTATCTCTTGTTTACTCTGGAGGGAGAGGGGCGGGTGCCTTTTGATAATGGCCTAACTGTTAACACCAGGTAGGGCATTGTTCTTATCTTTCTTCATGATGGGCTATTACGACTCCCCAGGCTTCTTATCTTTCTCCATGATGGGCCATTACGACTTCCCAGGCTGTTTTCTTCCTCAAGCTGTTCCCCTTCCCAAAATATACCCACATTCCGTCACCCTATTGTGAGATGCTCCACCCAGTGGGGGGAGCCAACCATTCCTACCTGGAGAAAACTGGGACTCCGGACCAGGACGCTCTCTTGCTTCACCCAATTACCAGAGGAAGACTGGATCCTTCTCACCATCACCAGACCCTTCTCATCATCACCGGACCCTTCTCACCACCTCTGGACCCTTTTGGTTACAGGATCATCTCTACCTCAACAGAACCACATCTGCCACTCCAGGAGGACTTACTTTTGGACTGCTTCTAACACCCTGACCAACAGGGCATCAGGTTGTAGCTCTGACTTTGTCAGGGCTTTCCAAAATTGTTGTTTGTTTGTTTGCTGGTTTGGTGGGGTGGTTTTGTTTTTCTACCACATTTGTATTATTGGTATTTCTAGTAAAGAACTGTTATTCCTATTCCCAAATCTTTGCCTGAGAGCCCTTAATTGCAAAATTAGAATTTGGCGGGGGTGAGGGGTTTACATTCTCTATTCTAAGGGGAACCCCAGTTTCCCTGGCAGATACCTGTCTTTCTAAACCAAGACAGGCATGGATACATGGAATTAATTGAATGTATGGGGAAAGGATAGAGATGTTGTAGTTGTACTTGTAGTAGTTAAATGTCATTCTGTTTGGCCTAAACTCTGAGCATAAGAATTATGCATTTCACATATGGAATCCGAAGATTTTTAGGCTGAATAGAGAACTGCAAGCTTCCCAGCAATAAATGATAAGTAGAAAATGGTATCTGATAAACAAATCTGAGAGCTGAGAATGTTTTTGAGATGATACTTCTGTCAACAGAGGAAGCAGAACCACGATTCTCACTTATGGTTAATTTCAAAATGCTGAGCACCTCTTAGGTAATCTTGATATTTAAATAAAACTAAATTCTGAACTATGTTCCCCTTTTGCACCAACTTGTAACCTAAACCATTCATCCAGAGAAAGGAAAACTCTAGTCTCTTTTCTTCTTAACCACAATGGATACAAATACAATTTTCAAACCATACAAACCGGAGCTGAACTCTCTATTCTTGCCTTTCTTGAAAAGTGTATTCACCTGCTTGGCGGCAAGATTTGTGGGCACAAAGAAAAGTGACTCTGGAGCTCTGTGTTTAGTGACAGTGTGAATTCTCATTGTTCGAGATCCCATTTCTACATCCAAGATAATTTTTATAATCTTCACCCAATGTAGATGGATACAGTATAGAATGCACAGAAAGCAGTGAGGTAGAAGATTGGAGCATGTATCTCCACAATCAGTGTTTCAAGATATTAAATGACCTAACAGTAATCTACAGTCAAATCACTGGTGAAATATCTTTCTTTATTAGCTGCCACAGTCTTGAAGTCTGTCCAATAAAGACTTCCTGAGATTTATCTGGGAAAGCAGTTGCTCTTACTCTGTGAAAATGTGGGCATTTATGACACTCCTTCAACTGCATTTTTAAAGTTACATTACTATCAATACTCAGAAGATAGCTTCCAGCCCCAGAGTTGTCCCAACTGTCAAGCATTTCAAAATATCAAACTAAAACTAGTTTATTGTTCCCTTGATTTTCAGCCTTCTGATTGTTTTCATTCTTAGATTGGAGAGTTTTCACACACTGCAACGTAAACAAAGTAGATTGTTTTCACATTCCTCTCTCTGATGGAGTGCTGGTGTGACCACTAGGGTCAGAGAGGTGCTCCTCTCGTCCCCCAATCCTTGACCAAATCCCAAAAACTATATAAATTGAGATTCCCAAAATAAACTGCTTCTTTTTCTCACTCTCAAGCTGACGGGTGAGTGTCCCTCTTTTCGTGTCCTCTTGAAACAGTTTATATTGAAACAAATCATGATATTACCACAACTAAAAATTATTAACTATTTAACACTTGGCTTTTCTAAAGCTTGAACTAGGAATGAATAGTATGACTAACATCTCTGTTTCATCAGATCTGTTTCTGAACTATTTTTTGCTACAATGGGCTGATCCACCAGTCACTTCAGCAATGACTTTTATTAGATTTTCAAAAAACTTCAGAGAACTTAGTGGCATTTTCTACCTGCCTGAAATAATACATTGAAGTCTACTCCACTTGGAGCTGAGAGTTAGGTTAGCTCCATCCGTTGAACTGTGGCTCAAATTTGGCTCTTCTACTCAGAAGGTTGACTTCAAAAGTAATTTTACCAGGGGGAGCCTGATTCCACATGCAAAAGAATGCAGAATGTTGACCCTAAATAAACAATTTAGCTTTTACAGTACTGTCTTTAATTTGTGCTCATCAGAACAGGAATTGATTCTTTTACAACACAGCTTAGGAAAACTTCCATTAGGCTTCATCCTTCATAATTTGTCCCACCTTCTCATCAGTGATTTACAAGCCCAACATTAGTGTATGATCCAAAAATATAACTTGAACTCCAAACAGTCAACATAAACACCTACGCAGCAAACAGTGAGGTGAAATTATGATGCACATAAATTAAGCCTTTCAAAACTAGTTTTTATTTTTATTTATATTTACTGTGTAGAGTGAAAAAGGGTTGTTTTCAGTTCAAGTCTTCTAGCTATAGGACACAGGTTTTTTTAACTAAGTTAACAAAATCTAAAGAACTGATATTTGTATGGATAGAAGTATCTTGAAACAGCTGAACAGCTTTGTCTAATTGTCAAATACATATTTGTTGCTACCAGAGAAATATCAAAGCAGATGGAATTATTTGGTCACTAGATGTCAGCAGAATGTGGAATTAACGAAGCAAAATAATGACAAATGTGGAACTTCCTATTATAAAAAGACAGAGGAACTTCCAACAAGATGAGATTTTCTTTTAATTACCTACTTAGAAAACTCTATAACCCTTATCATAATGTGATGCAGTTCATCAGTGTATACAAACATCATTGATATGATAAGACAATCCTAAGGTTATAAGCATGCTTTTTTATATAATTGCAATATAGTATTAATTATTTAACTTTCAATCTAAAATTCCATCATTACACCCACTAATAGGTAGTTTCTGGCAAGAAAGTTCTGTCATCCTTTAAAAATATTACTACTCTATCTGCTGAGTAAAGAAGTTGTTTTCAAACTTTTTCATGGCTTTGGAAAGTTTTATGGGTTTACTTTACCTTATTTTTTATTGTTCAAGAGGGACATTTAAAAATCTGTCCCTATCATATGCTAGTATAAAACTGTAATATTCTGTATTTACCTCTGAAACTGGTATAAGAACAAGAAGGTTTTCTGCATCCAAGAAGGTTCTGTATTGTTCTTCCTCTTTTTACACTGAAACCTATAGATTCATTTATTTATTATTACAATTACAGTAAAGTACTGGTGTACTTTATTAGCACTCCTACTTCTTACTGTAGGACATGTTTCTGTGACAGTCTCCTGCTTCATCTCTTTCTATTAATTTAGGATCTTGATCAAGATAAAACAAGATCAAGAAGACTAGATCTTGCAGAATATACTATTTCCAGATAGAAGAAAACTCAGGGGGTTTTGTATCGTTAAGGTGAGGCACAAATACTATATTAGATTTTATACTTCCTGTGCTTTGAGATGACTGCCTGGGCTTATCTCTGCAACTTTTCTTTAGTAAGAGTTTAACCATTTAGGCTACACTTAGAGTGATTTTTGACTCAGTGTGGGTGTGGCAGCAAGAATTCCAGGAGACATTTGTGTAGCAGCAACATCAAAAGTGGAAAAAAACCTTTCACTTAATATCATGTCCAAAATAGCAATGTCAAATCTTAAATTGTAATCATGCAGAAAAAATCCCCCATTGAAATGAATCTATTTTACTGTGTTCCCATAATAATAGCATGCAATATTATTTTGTTCAATTTCTGACATACCTTATATATGCATGGATCCAATTAAAAAAGAAATTACTTAGCTTTCCTCCTCTTTTACATTTGGAAATACATGTGAAAATGTTCAGCCAAAGTATCTATAATCGCATCCAGTGAATAGAGGGCCAGATGGAAAATGAGTAGAGTCTCACTATAAGTAGCATGGTACCATTTCCACAAAAACAAGACTTTTATGTGTGTAATGGAATATTGCTCATTACCAGTGAAGATGCAAATCAAACAGTATCAACCTTCATGAAAATTTGCAAAGTGGGAAGCAACACTTCATATATGGCAATTATTCAAAATACCCATTTTATCTGGGCTAATCTTAGTACCCGAAAACATCTACCACCTTCTGACTGGTTGCCATGATATTTATGAAATTAGGTTATTTTTGTAAAATTCAGACAGTTTGAATAGATAAAATAATACAAAACACTTCTGTATAATGCAATTTTATCAAACACTTTATCAAACCTATCAAATATTTTATCTAACACCTTGGACTTTTTTTTCTCTGTTAACATCACCTTTCTGTCATTTTTCATGCTTTGAAGCCAAGAGTCATACTTAAAACCAGACAGCATAGTATGCATTAAAAAAAAAGGCAATTCCATGTCCTACAGCAACATCCAGTGTTCTATTATAATGATGATGTGAAGAGAATGAAATAGTAAGCTCCTGATGTATCATAAAGAGGTATTTTTTAACCTGTCTGGTTCATTTGTATATTTATATTTTGAAAAACACATTTGGAAAGGGTAAGATTTTTTGAATACTTACTAAAATAGACATGAAAAAAATTAGAAGAAGCAGGGATCCTCTATATATATGAGCCATGTTTTATGAAAAATCAGAAGCAGCTTCTGCTCCCATGTAAGCTAGAAATAGTTTGGGTTTTGTGTTTGGTGACTGCTACATTAGAACCTGTGTGACCTTGTTAAATCTCATTTCTTGTCTAATACTGAATAAACCTTCTTCTTGGCCTTCTTCTTCTTGATTTTAACTAAAACAGAAAACTGTATAAAATAATGGGAGGAAACATGCATATAGATGCTAATGCTGTCACTGGCAGCTTTCCAACATGAAACTGAAATTATGATTCAGTGGAAAAGAAAAAATATGGAGAGAGATCCTGATTTCAGATATAGAGACAGGCAGATATAGAAAGGGAAAAATATTAAATAAGCCCCTATGTGTCTTTTTTCAAAGATAGTTTTTCTGGTGTAAACATGCTGGAGCAAAAGTGTTATTAATGAAAAAAATAAAAATTTTCTTGTAATTCTCTGTATTTTAGCATAACACAATTATAACACACCTCGTAAATTAAACTCCTTAATCATCTTCTATATTTTTTTCCCATTTTATCTAAAGATCGCGGTGTTGTTCATCTATAATATTCATCCCAGAAATAAAATCATTAATCACTTTGGCATCCAGAAAAAAGGGTTACATATTATTTCTTATGATATCTAGGGTACAAAACCTGAGGAAGATATTAGTTTTTAATAATTCTGATCCACTCATTGGGATTTATCACCTTGAATAAACAGGTAGTCCTCTTGCAATAAATTTCAGTGTAACACAAAGAAGCAAGACACTCACAATTCAATGTTGTTTAAATATCATGCATCATAGGGTATGTTTTCCCCCAGCAGGGTTAATACCGAATGAAAAATGAGAGGTATTCATACTGAAAACTTTAAATTTTAATTACCTATGTTATGAAATAGATTCCATGGGCTTCTTCTGCAGTTTGTGGAGAAAGACAAAATTTTAAGAAAACAATTCAGTTCACATATGTTAGGTCTCTGACCTGCAACATTCTGGAGAGAGGGCAGTAATTGTAAATATAAAAGGGATGCAGGGAGACTGGCCAACTGACTTCTTGCTAGTGTTTGGTGTTATGAATAGCTCCCCAAATTTTCCTCTTACAGAACTCTCTTTCTGATGCTCAGTTCTTCAAGGTATTAGGTCTTATTGATTGTGGAAAATTCAGATGTGGGTAAGTCATATTTCCAGAGCCTGTCTTCCCACAGAACTCTGGAAGACTCCCATAAGACAGCTGGGGGAGAATTGAAGATATGGTAATTTCAGCAGTTTTTATCTTGCTATTTCAGGAAGAAAAAAATCAGAGACATATAATTTTTTTCCCAGGTATTTTTATTTCACAACTTAGGATCTCAAGGCTTTTGGGCAAAGCTGAAAGTATGTCAGTAAAATACAAGAGACCTTCGATGTAGGTTCTTTTCTAGATAAAGATACAGAGGTAAACAGAAAGATTTTGGTGGGAAACAAAAAGACAGACATATAATACATTTCCTTCACCCTTCCTAGGTTCAAATTCAGTCCTTTCTTTCAGTCTCTCCTACCAGTGGGTTGTGGAATGTTAGAGTCAGTACTTAAAAGTTTCTCTGTGTTGCTACTTTCCTCTTACATTGTCAAGATGACAGTCCCTTTGTCCACAAGCTGCAGGGAATATCTACTCCAGCATCATAGACCACTTCCTCCTTGTATTATTACCTTGGTGTTTGTTCCTCTTGCTGCTTCTCACTCATTTTGTTCTCTTCGCTTCTGTCCATTCTTTGCCTTTAAATATGTTTTCACATTGGGTCCATACTGGACCAGCTAGAAACCACTAGAATGGTCTCTCTCACTCAAACCCCTTTCTTAATTTTGCAGTTTATAGGTAATGAAAGAAAACTATTCCATAGCCAGATTTTCCTACTGAATTGTTTGAGATTTTTAAACTTGTTTTTAATATTCAAAGTGTTAATTTTTACCCTAGTATCTGATGCATCTGTTGCCTTTGAGGTTTAAATAATTTTATGTTTCTTGGAAAAGAAAACTGACTCAGATTTGTTGCACTTCCAACAACTCCAGGAATAAGCACACTACAGAAAATATACCAGTAACTTTCAGAGTGTTTTATTATTCCTGTGGAGACTCATAATATCTCTTTTTTTTTTTTTAAGTAAACTCAAGTAATTTTAAAAAATACGTTCACTGAACTTCAGCAGCTACAGAAATAATTCTGCTCACTTTTGGCACCACTGCTTGCAATACAAAGTATTTGACATCACACTGCAATCTGAGAAGTATTACCAGTGAAAATGGAAATACAAGAAATAAACATAACAAAAAGACCAAATCACAAGCCATTAAAAATTGATCTCAAACACTGCAGACACAGTTTTCAGTAGTATCGTGGCATCAAGCCTGTCTAAGTAAAGAAAAGACCTATCTTCAGAACAAAATGAAGGATGTTCACAATTCCAGGAAATTCAAAAGGTATATCAGCATATTTTAGATTATGGACATTTGGAAAACGAATCCTTGTATACAGCCTTAGCTGGTATTTTATGATTTCTATCCTGCATGTGCCCTGTAGTATATTAATTCAAAGTTTTCTTTCAGCCTCTACCACCTGGACACAATGTCCAGTGTGTGCCTGTACCTTTTTGAATGTGACAAAGTTTTCCAGGGTAACATGTTCTGTAAGAAATGACATCACTCTCAATACTAGGTAGCACCCTGATTGTATTGAAAAGAAGATTTCTCCTTAAGTAAGAGAGAGAAAACATTATTTGAACAGTCTGGGAGTTGATTCTTCCACTTTCTTGTGTTGCAGGCTATCACAAAATCATGGAGTCATAAAACAAGCTGACTTGGAAGAGACCCACAAGGATAATTGGAGCCAACTGGCCCTGCACAGGACACCCCCAGAGCCATGCCCTGAGCCTGAGAATATTGTCCAAAAGCTTCTTGAACTCGGCCAGGCCTGGGGTTGTGACCACTGCCCTGGGGAGCCTGTTCCAGTGCTCACCCACCTTCTGGGTGAAAAACTTTTTCCTGCTATCCAACCTAAACCTCCCCTGACTCAGCTTCATGCCATTTCCCCAAGTCCTCTCATTCGCTAACACCTGTATGAAATGGGCATCAAGTACTGGCATGTTGAGCTAGTGGCTTTCTATGCTCCCTTTGCCAGGTGTAAATAACTGCAATATCTTTAGATTCTAGTTCTTATCTCTGAAAAAAAAAATAAAATCACTGATTCCTATTATCTAGCAATTAGATCTCACTGCAACTGGTTACCATGGCTACCAGTTACCTGCTAAGGACTGTTGTCCTTTTGCTAGGATTTCCTTAGAAACCTTGACACACACAGCAGCACTCACAGCCTCGGTTCCAGCCCTCTGCTCAGATCTGGTGATCCTATCTGGAATAAGGGTCTCCCAGTCCCCTGGGGACTTACACTTTCTATTGGCACCATCTGATAAGTAACCTGTCCTTACCTGGAGAATCAAATTTGACTGCTTTGCATTCTCCACACTCCTCAAACCCCAGTAACCTGGCTGGAAATTGTCACTGCTACATTAATTAGATAACCTTCTTATAATAAATTTGCATGCATTTTTACAAACGTAGTGACTTCATTTCTTTTTTTTTTGCTCTTTGGTCTTTTTACTATCCCTTGAGTCTTCACTTCCTAATCAGAACAAAATCTTAGTTCCCCAAACTGAGCATATATTTGAATTTATGTAAGGATGGGTAGGTGTTGTATTTGTGTAAGTGTATATGTGTGTATATATATATGTATATACATATGATAGTACAAATCAGTAGATATTATAGGTCAGATCTTTTTATTACACACTGAATTGCTGATACCATTTCAGAGAGGTAAACATCTTGACAGTTAATTGCTGAATTAATAAGCCAATGAATTCATTAAAGTTTTTATTAAAATTAAAAAATCAAAACCCCAACAAAACCTACTGCTCTCCCAAAATACTACTAATAAAACAAACAAAGAAACAATTGACAAAAATTAACCCACCATCAACTTCAAAGACCATTAATGCAACTGTAGTAACAGTTGAAGTGAAAATAATTAAAAAAAAAGAAATATAGAAAAAGCTAAGGTAAGAATCTTATAAAAGAAATATTTCAGATGATGCAGAGCAGCAAGAAAACTTTTTGCTAGGAGGAGACATCTTCAGTACCTACAATTAATTATGTGTTAAAGATGAAAGACAATGCAGATAATAAAATACAGCACTTTTAACTAATCTAGTGAATCTAAATAAGTTTATAACCAGACTTTCCTGGAAATTAAGAATATAACAGTTTCAATGCATAACACTTGAAAAAACGCTTTTGTCTCCTATTCTTGTCTGAGTAGTTAAGAATTGTGGGAATTTGATGATATTTTTATTGAGATATCTTGCTAGAATCCTGATTAAAAGACAGAGTTTGGACACTTCACTGTCCAAATTAAGATGTTATCAGGAACATTAAGTTTGATAGAGAGGGTCAGTTCCTGTACTTAATTTTTGGTGTTTAGCTTGAACTATAAATGTAGAATTTTATATTACTTTTTATCCATAGTGGAGCATTCTCTGAAATCTGTAAAAGATTTGAAGAAAGAATATGGACAAAATACTATAGTCTGCATAATTTTGTTGATTAATTGATGCTCCTTTTAATCCATAATAGTCTGCTTAGAAATATTTTTTTTAAAATTCATATTTTTCTTACAATGACTATGATTTGAAAATAGCCTTACAGAATTTCATATGCATAATTCTACCTTTTATACTGTTTCTTTGTTATCCATTAGATTTCATCAGCCAGTTGATTACTTATAACTATTTCAGTCTTTTTATTACTTATGCACTGGTTGCATCAAGAAATTTATGGTTATATTGTACTTAACCTAATTAATATATGTTTTTTAATCTTTCTTAAAAATGATTGTTAAATATCTATTTTAGAAAAAAATATATGTTAAAAAACCTATGCTACACAAACAAAATAATTCTGATCTTCCTTTTTACAATAATGGAAATTCTTTACTCAGGTCACTTTTTATCTAAATAATATGAAAACAAAGAAAGAATTTTCTTTGATAACTGCTAATTCTTTCACCTCTTTATCATTCTCTTTGTTTTGATATACACACGTGCATATAAACCATAAAAACCTGAGACCTTTAGATTTCCTGTTTGTTTCTCCTAGCTGCTGTCTTTGCATTTGATGGCTCTCAGGCACATGGTGTGACTCTGGGGGATGGTCCTGTGGGCCAGGAGATGGACTTGATGATCCTTGTGGGTCCCTTCTAACTCAGCATAATTTCTGTCTTTGTGATGGTGTGATTTATACTGCATATTCATGTAAATGGCTGATCCAACAGTCAGGATCATTTTCTTTTACTATGTCTTCATGTCTCTGAAACTGGATAGTATTTTTAATAACAGAGGTGTTAGCCAATAGTTTCAATATGTACTGTGCACACTATTAATTCATGACCACAGATAAACACCTTTTATGACACTCTCGTTCACCTCAAAGATGGGCAATGGCGTGGATTGTGAGCTGACTAAATGTTGGGAAAATGATACTTGGTTTCACTTACACTGATTTTTCATTAAACCCCACAAGATCACTGCATCATAAAGTGCAAGAGCTAAGAGAAGGTTCAACTTCTTCCATCTAAAAGCTATGTTCCCCATTTAGTTTTGATATTGTGGTGCAAACAGTCATACAGACATTTGTGTCCATTGTGTCTATTTGTGTCCAAGGCAACACATCTCTTATCTTAACTATATTTTTTGAGAAGACAGATGAGTCAGTGCTTACATATTTCCTTAGCTATATTTTCCCTTTGAAACAAGAATAATTTGCCTAAATCTAGACTTGGGAGCTCAACGATTGGGTCGAAAAATTCAGTTTTGGATATTACAGATTTTCAATAGACTGATTGTTTCATTCTGATGCCTCAGAAATCAGTAAAGGAAAAAAAAATCATTTCAAAGCTATAATGATTTTTCTAGCCTTCCTTGCATTTTAAATCAAGTGGAGTTGGAAGGTTATAAATTTAAATGATGTTTCAATCACTTACATGAACAGAAATGAGAGTAACTCATGATAAAAGACAGAGTGACTTACTGCAGGCTTGAGTATATATGTGCTATGTAAATCAGATAAGTGGCACCTATATAAATCTAAAATTAATTTTCCACAGAAGACAGTAGTATACAGTTTCTATTGGTCAGCAAATATATGTGGTGGAGACCTCAATGTAATCACATCTCTTCTTTCCCTCTTAGTCTAGCACAGGCTGTGACATGAGATTGAGATTTCGATGAGTAATGCAAGCTGAGTTCTTCCTGTTTAAAATATATAACATATACTATGTCAAATACTATGTCAAATATTTTGGCTTTTAGAACCATCTTGCTTCATCTACAAAAAAGAAATGAGTCAAAGAAATCTTATGAAACTACTAAAAATCCAAATTCTATAGAAAATAATTACATAATTGAAAATATTATTAAAAATGATAATCTTGAAAAGCTATTATTTTATCTATAATAATAATATATATTCGCTATAATTATAATATTATAATATAATTTATCTATAATAGTCCTATGACTTCTGGCACAGTACCAAAGTCTAGTAAGTTCTGCTTTTCATCTTTGCTTTGCTCAATTTAGGCTTCATGAAATATTTCTTGCAGGTTTTGTATCATCTTTTCATATTTACTCATTGCAAACCCATGAAGGACTTGATCCAGTTATTTTGGTGTTTCGTTTTGTTTTCAATTACCTCAGGTAAAGCAAACTGCATTTCTCACAAGAGGGAAGTGAAAATATTGTGATATTTTCCACTGATATGCAGCTTAACTACAGAACTAAACTGCACCAAAGCACATCCCCACTTATTATGTTAGTGTGCAGTTATCTATACTGGTAAACTATTATTCTCCTCCTTGAAGGAGAGTCCTTCCTATAATAGCAGCACTCTTTCAAATAATTATCAGAAATGGCTTGCAAATAATTTTAAATGGATTTAAAATGTTTAAATGTTTTCATGAAGGAGTGTAGGAGAAGAGATGTTGGCCATACTGAAATAAAGATACGATATAGCAACGTCAAACAAATATGCAAATAAATACAACTAGTTCTCTGTGACACCTCATCTATGTAGCTACTGTAACTGAATCCTTTTTCTGATTTTTTATTCTCCTTTTATTTATAGTTCTTATATTATACTTTACAAAGTTGTGTCATCCTCTATCTGCATAGTTTCCATAATGCATGGAAGCTTTCCTAACTACTCCATAATCCCCGTAATGAGAGGTTGCATTGGGAGGGTAGAGAGTTTCGTGCGCTCACAACACTAGAAAGGTAATGGCTATAGTAAATAATGCAGTTCATATCACAGTAGAACTCTCTGGTTGAGTCGTGAGGGACTCAAAATGTTATTGCATTTTTCTTTAATTAAACTCTTTGGTTTATTTATTAAATAAGAAAAATTAAGCATGTGAGTTTCATATCTCCACAAATGTTACAAGCTAAATCTGTAAAGAAGTTTACAATCAAGCAGCTTTAGTCTAAAGCCCTGTTGCAGACCTGCTGTAGTCTCATCCAAGGTACTTAATAAGTGAAATGTATCCAGAATATCTGATGTCCTTTCCAAAGAACATTAGGTGAAATAATTCCACACCAATTTCAGTTCCAAATTCCAACAAACAAGCCTGTCTGAGAAGAGATTTGCATACACAGTCCAATTGTTTGGAATTATTGTCTTTGCCACAGGCCAGCTGATACTATAGAAAAATGTGTGTGAGAAAGTGAGAAATCCATGACTAATGCATAAACAGAATTTAAAATAGAAAAAAAAATCTAGATCTTAGCAACTGCAAAAATAATCAGAGAATATACTTTTCTTCCTTATCTATGGGCCATTTTCACACTGTAGATTTTTTTAAGAATAACTTCATAGTCATTTTGACAGTAACTTTAGCATTTCAGCAAACTCTTACCATAACTTTAGTCATTTTAACAATAAGTAGAACCCTCTATACCCTGACAGTCCCCTGAATCTGCTGTGGATGACGGTGGCTATTAAAGTGATTGGATTGAGGGAAAATACAGTGGTGAACACTGCGTACCTTTAACAACTCAACTATTTCTGTGTTCTAGATTTGTTGGGGGCTTTGGAGGTTTTTTGTAAGCCAAAAGCTCTATTTTTTTAACCTGGTGTGATATTTCTGACAGCAGACAGAAAAGGTTGTTTAAGGAAAAATGGTGAGAAGTAATTCCTTCCTAGAAGTGTCTTCTCCCACAGTACAATATTCCGTGGTCCTCTCATGCACCAGTTACTGTTGTACCTATCCTACACAAGGGCATCTCCTACCTAATTGTTTATATTCTTGACCCCTGCAAAATTTACTGACAGTAATTACGTTCCACAAGCTGATGACACACTGAGAAGTCCCAAAATTACCAGATTTTCTTGTTTTATATCTTCTTATTTCTTCATTTTCTCTTAGTTCCTTCAATGTAATAACATAATGTGTAAATAATGAAAAATCTTTTACTGATTCATTTTTTCCAAGCTTCACAGAATTCAGTCATGTCTCCCATATCTTCTCTTTTTTTTTTTCAAGACACGAAATTCACATTTATGTAACTTCTGGTTTTAAGAAACCATTTAATTTTTTTAAATCATTTTTTCTGCCTTTCTCTGCGCATTTATCATTATTAAATAACTCTGGTGAATGAGGACAAGAACTATATTTTCAAACTATCTTTATAATGCAAGTACTATTAAACAAAAAAAAGTGCTGCAAACCTTTCCTAGCAATTACTGATATCCTACTTACTATTTACCGGCTACTAAATTTTGACTATTTTAAAAGATGTTGAATCCTGAGTTTTTCTAAAAGTTATCCCCACTGATTCCAGCATCTTGTGTGGTAATAAACAACTTAGAATCTGTAACTTAATTTCACCAGTAATTTTATCACTTAACTAAACATAAGCTATCACGAGATCTTCTTGTACCTTACCTCTTTGCAATTAGCTCTGTATCTGATTTTGTTTTTTAGCAATTTCACATAATTTACAAATTTTATTCCTACAGTATTCAATCTCTTTCCCAGATCCAGCCCATACGTTTAATAAATAAATAAATATTAAAAAACTGTGCAGGAACATTACAGATCACTGAATGACTTGATATAGTCATTTTCCCCATCAAATCCTGTGAAGATTTTTCTCTAATCTGTTTTTTATCTTTGAAAGATATCTGTTAAATCAGATTAACACAGTCCCTTGTGTGATTTTAGAACTTTGCTTCCCTCAAAGAGGGTTTTCATGAGATTTTGTTTTTTTAGTTCAGAAACTTTAGTTACACATTTTGCTTGCTTTGCATGTTTACTTTCGTTGTGGCATTCTCTCATGTATTTCCATTGAAGCACAATAGCTTCTGTCCTAGTTCATGACCCATTTGAGAGGCACAGGTATGTGACTAGACCTATGATCACCTGAAAGTAATTCAGAGAGGAAACCACAAGAAAGAATTCAGCTGTGTTCCAGCTGCTGAAATAAAAAAGTGGAAGATAAAACCTTCAGAGATCCCACCTTCTGCCCCTCCAAAGACTCATTCCCAAGTAGCTGTGTAATTTGTTATGTTCTCTCCATGGTAACTGATGGATCAGAATTTACTGTAGCCACTGGCATCTATAGAACAATGCACTGAACCTCATATAATGCTATTCAAAGCAACTGAGAGGCCTAAATATATGCACAGACAGTTCATACCTCAAAATATATGGCATGTAACCATACCTCTTTTAATGTGGATTTCTTTATTCTCTCTCACTGAATTACTTAGAATACCTTTGTTATAAGATCCCACTTTCATATGCCTATGAAATCACTTTCATAGCAAAATATGTATTTTGAACAGATAAAATATCCATTGTACTAAGCATAGGCATAGGTTTCTGAATATCACACACTCTCCTTGAATTTATCTTTGACCAGACCATTAATAATTATGAAGGAATCGTGAATAAAGAATGGTATTTATCTTTCTGCTATTATGTTATCTTGACCCACAGTGCCACAGACAGTCTTGTCTCTGTCTCATTTTGGTCATTCCGTATTCACCTGTCTCAAGGTCAAGGGGATGATACAATAATGAGAAAGTAGAATAAACAATGTTTAATGGAAGAAGCATTTCATAAAAACCTGTGATGGCATCTCTACAAAGACAGCAAAGGAATGCAGCTTTTTAGCTGAACACTACCTGACAGATTCAATAATCAGGGGAAAGACCTAATTGATGACATTTCATTAGCATAATGAGTTGAAGCTGGGAAAAGAGAGTCTCTTATTAATTAATCAAACAAAGCACGGACTGTTTCAGTCCCTTACTCTGCCATTTTCCATTAATCATAAGTCTGTGTATTAAACTCATTTGAATTCACTAGGTGTGGAGCATTTCTGTGGGGAAAGTATTGGCAGAATGGCATGCTCAAGTGAGCACACTTGCGTAGGTATGAAGCACATTAGAAATTCATGTTTGTGAACTTAAGCTCTCATCTCTGCAGGAAGTGCTGACAATATTTTTTAAAAAGCACCAGACCTCAGTAGCCATAAGTGTAGGGACGAAAGTTTCCCTCTCTCCATCCTTTGTCTACAAGTGTGAATATTCAGTACCCCAGGGAATGCAGGGACTATGCTGACAGCTGCCAGAATAACTTTTTTACATGTCTGAAAATTGGAAAACTCTCCTTATTATTCCCAATAGTATTTTCTTTGTATTTTGCTTTGCATTTATATAAATAAAGAAAAGTAAAACCAGAGGTGTTCAGGAGTTCAAAAGGGATAAATTTCTGCTTGCTGTTGTTGAATTTATTTTGTGGAGAACATTTGTAGTCTGTGATGATGACTACCTCAATAAATTTTTAGTAGCTAGGAATATGGGAATAAATCAGGAGTCTTCTGTGGTCTAAGTAGAAAGACATTTTTCCTTTACATCTTTAGTGTACTTTTCCACTGGAAGAGAAAAATATATCTGAAGACCAGAGAGGAGCAGATTTTTGTCTCTTTATGGAAGCGCTTATATTGGAGAAGACACATTTCAAAAGTCTGCATATTCAATTTCTCCAACTTTATTATTAATTTTATTTTCAACTCTGTAAATGACAGAGGCCTTTCTCTTTATGCAGCTGGTAGTTGTAATCATGGGCTCGAGAATCATATTTCTTCCCTGTGAATCTTGAGTTCTTTCTTAAAACTGGCTTAGTGTCAGTGAAGCAGAGAATAATTTTATGCAGAGACCCCTTTGTAGTTCAGTCTCTCACAAAGGTTTCTTTGGATACTTACTGGTGTGGAGGTGATTGAAGTGATGTCAGATAAAAGAGTACCTGCCAGCTATCCGTTATTTTAGAGGAAAATGGCCATCATCCATTTGAGAAAATATGTTTGTTAGCTGAGTTTTCAGTGGAGCTCTCCTTTCACACATTGATTTCAAGCTGAGCTACAGGGTCAGGCCTTTAAGAGACTGTAAGTAGATTTTTCCTGTATTTTGGTAATTACTCAGTCCTTCCAAGGTGACTGCAGAACAGAGAAAATTTACGCATATAAATGTTTTACTTATAAAGAAGTAGTTGCAGAGAGTGTTAAGAGCTTGACAACCATGCTTTTAGTTACCCCAGTCCCTTATTCAAATATGATTTAGTGTCTAAATATCATTGAAAACCTTGACACAAATATTTCTCTACTTGATAGGTGACAAATTTCATTTCCCTTCCACTTGAAAATAGAATTAATATATTAAGTAATTTCTGATAAGCCTTAAATTTAATGGATGAAGACCACAGAAAAAGGGTATTTAGTGGTGATGAGACTGCAAGCACTTGCCACTGCACTTGAATATTATTTCAGCAGATATTAAAGTCTGAAGACAAACTTACAAGATTTTTTTTCATAAGGTAGTATTAATTAATTTAATATTGACAGGATTAGTACCATGGATAGGCATATTCTGCAGTTAGCTAGGTTTGTTTTCAGCAGTAAGGCTGGTGCACTTCAGGTTCATAGAGTTGATGCACTGCAGTATAGAACTATATAAATATTGCAGTGCTGCACACTTTTGTGCTTTTCATTTTAGTATCTACACTTTCATGATTATCTCTAGTGCCAGAAACAATCCATTTTTATTAAAGTCTTCATAGTCCTTGCAGAATTGTATTTTTAACTTTGTTTCAAAACTTCTGTATAAACTTCAAAATTGACTGCATTGTAATTTCAGATCATATGTCTGTTTCTCTATATTCACAGTCACAACATTCTCACAATTCACATGGAAATAGATGATATCCACACAGCTATTGTGCAACATCTTTTTCAGCTATACCATCAATGGATGTGAAGAAAGAATGTAGAATTGATCAACAAACATAACACTATCAGCTAGAGGAAAAGAAAAAGTGAATCAAGCAAAAACTAATGCATTATTCAAACTTTGTGTATATTTCACATGGCCCTCAATCCAGTCAAGGTTCCTGAATGAGGCTTATGTATGATTTAAAACATGATTTCCTTAATATGATTTCAAAATATAGGTACTAAAAAAATGCTAATTTTTTCCTAATGATATCATATAAGAGGGAATGTACTCCATTTTTCTTTTTTTATTGCTAACCCTTTTATGTTCTGTAATAGCATATCTGGAAAAAACAAAAAGTTGTGTTTTAAAAGTTGGTTATTGGGGTTTTTTTGCAAGAAAACGCTGCATATGAATTTTTCTGAATATTTATATTATAAGCTAATTAAGAAATCTATCAAATTCTGGTAATTCAATAGCCAGCTTATTCTAGTATTAAAATATTAAATATTCATACTTTGTAAATAGGGATTGGTACTATCAGTGAACAATATAAAAGCAATACTGACAAGAATGTGAATATTTTAAGACTTAAAATTACCTCCTGAAAATTTATTTTTTAAAGGTAGTTCTAACCACTATGGAGCCTGTGGAGAGCTACCATGAGACAAGAGTCACACCATCAAAGAAAAAAGCCTATGTTTATTTCATCTGAGCAGCATGGTTTCCTGAGGCTGCAGGAGGGTTTTGTGGTCATTTCACAACTGGGAGTTGCAGTTATCTTCCATTTGGATGAGTTGCACTAATGGCTTTATTCCAAACCCAGCCTCAACATAGCTTGTAAAAATGGTGCTGGGTTAAATTCAAAAGCAGATTAGTGAGATCTTATTGAAGTGAAAATCTATGAGGGAATAAAACACTGAGTGAAATTTGACATACAATAGTGACAGATGCTTACAGAATTCTTCCAGTTAAAGCTCTTGGTCATACCAAATTAGGTGGGTGTGAGGACTTAGTGAATGCAGTTGAATATCTCATAACTCTCTCAGAGAGGGAAGTTCCCATAAGATAAGCCACCACAATGAAACTGGGGTAAGTGCAGACAGCAACAGCAGTAAGATGGCAATTCCAGGCCTGGTAAGTCAGATTTGGGTAATGCATCTGGACAAAAATTCACACGGTAGCAAACTGGGAAAGGACACACACAGTGGCCCAAATTCTGGAAATGGCATCTAGACCCCATGGATACCCAGGACTTGGACTGTATAAAGGAGTTACTCGCAGAGGAATGACTCCAGGACTTCCACCAGTGAAGTCCAGAGTGAAGAAGGACCAGAGGGATGCTGCAGGAATTCACATGATGGTGATATCTTTTGTTTAATCTCTCTCTTTCTTTCACTCTCTTTCTCTCCCCCTTGCTCTGGTTTCTATCTCTCTACCTCACATTTACTGTTAAATACAACCCATACTATTGACTTCAGTTATGGTCTTGTTTGCACCTTAATTTGGACAGAGGCGTCTCTCACAATTGGATCATAGTGTGTTACATTTTCCTGCTGGTAACTGATTGTTAGCACATGCAGCCATCAAAGTGTACAGAAAACAGACACCAAACTAGAAGAGGTCTTTGCCCATATTTTATTCTTCAGATGTCTCCAATTCCTAAGATGTCATCTAATTTGTTTACTTTGTAGAAGAAGATCAGCACAATCCTCAGAAAACTTTTTGTAAAGACCTGATTTCACAGGTGTAGTGTGAATATGGACACAGAAGTAAATAATTTGGAAAAAAAAAAGCTAGAATAAAAGTCCTACAGAGACTTGTACTTGGAAAATGTTTAGCGTTTTTGCATACATCTACTGGCAGAGTCATGCTTCTCAGGAAGGTTTCCCAGCTATGGATAGTGAATGTCTACTCAAGGATTGAGCTTTTAGTCTAAATTCCTTTTGCAGATTTAGCCTGCAGTGAGCTGTTAAGTTTTAATTGTCCCTGTGAAGTACTGTACTACTCATTTGCTTGTGAGGCATGTAGTAAAATAAATTCATAGTTCCAGATGTGACCCTACGCCTTGCTATTTCTCATAGGAACTTATTTGGAATTATTCTCTCAGCCTTTCTCAATGGGCTTTTATGAAAATACCATCTGTACAGTTAGTTTTCACATTAAATATAAATGCACACATTAAAGGGAAAAAATATATTTAAAACAAAGTTTTGTCAAGAGGTCTAATTAGGGAAAGAAGAAAGTATTGAATACATGTTAACCCCAAATCTGTACATCCTATAGTATGTTCTAACACATAAAATGCAGATCACTAAAATCAGTGCAAGACATCAAAAATTAACATTTTGCTATCAGAACGTACAGGTTTGGACTATTGAGTTCAGTGAATTCTGAGAAATGAGATGGATTCAAGAATCACTGGATTTGGTATTACAGGCAGCATCTCTTGTCACATGGAATGTGAATATCTGGATAGTAGCACCATATGAATGAAGTTGAATTTCTTTATTTTTGCATTGTATTATATCTCAGGAACGTGAATAATCTCAATATTATGTTATTACTGGAGCATCCCTCTCTGGGGAAAATAATCACTTCAATAATTTCATGCAGTATAGAAACAGTGAATCAAGCAGATTAAGAATGACAAAGTAAACCTTAAATATTGCAAGCACACATTTCCAAGCTGCAATATTTCAGCTTCTCATAACAAAAACAGTTCCAATAATTAAATTTGTAAGATTTTTTTCCTATTCATAGAAAATAAACTTCTTGTGAAAAGCAATTTTAAATATGTCTGGATTTAATTTGTTTTCTGCATGTACAGTAATATGTTATTTATTGCTGTTACAAGTAAATTCTCATTATATATTTTCTGCAGAATGTACATGTGATAAAGTCTTGACAATATGATTCATTTAAGGTAACAGTTTTCAACAACTCTTTTGGAAGTCAAATTAAGTAAAAACAATTATCTTGCTTCTTAAGAAACACCTTACTTACCATATAAAAAAAATCTAGTACATCAAACACAAACATATTGAATTAAACAGTGTTACTGATGAATATGAGAATAGCTTGTTTAATAAAAATATATATATTTATATACAGGTTGCCCTAATACCCAAATCAAAGTTGGAAGAAAGTTTTGTTGTCCTGAGAATCCTCATTTATAAATATAGGCAAGTAATTGTACATTTTCTCACAAGAAATTGTTTATTAATTGGATGCAAGATGACATCTATTTGCACTTGACAAAAAATGCTAGGATATATTTAATACAACACATAAACTCTTTTTTTTCCTGGTTAGCATCTAACTCTCATTATAATGTGATACAGAATGTATACTGAGTATTTCCATGGGAGAAAAAAGAAAAAATAAAGATAATTTTATCTAAAGAGAAAAGATGTGTATGGTTTGTGCACTGCATGTAGTGGTCTTAATAAAAATGACAAATATATTTTAAATAGAAATTAATAAAAATAATTATTATATTTTATTTACAGAATGAAATGCTCTACATAAACCCTATCTGTAATCTGACCAGATTCTATGCTGTCTTTTTTGTAACTTGTCAACATTTCTGTGTGACAACAACATGTAAGTTTGCAGCAGCTGTTGCGTGTTATCACTGTGCTTAGTAAGAGAGACAACTGAAAAAGTGGCCTCATAAATATTTCTAATACAAATTTATCAGTGCTTGCTTTTATTTTTGAATGTTTTTATGATGACTACTTGTTGCCTTGAGTTTTCTGTCTTTTGTCTTTCTGTAGAACTTTCACACGCAGCCTTAATGTAAATAATGTCTATTCTTAGAATGTTTACATACTTCTCCTGTGAGAGAAGAAATGATTGATGGTGACATCCACCATCCAGGTTAAAGGGGTGGTGACCTGTGTAGCCAATCCCTTGACCTCGGTACATATGTATAAAATACTGGAGTCAAAATAAAGTTGGGAGAGTTTTTCTACAACAGCCGTGTCCTGAGCCTCTCTTGAGTGTTCCTAAATTGGGACACGCCCAGCTTCGCACCACAACAACTACTTACCAGAATTATGTTAGTTTGCTTTCACCCAGATTGTAACCTCATAGAATTTTGTGGCACCTGGTTAATTCTTTTTACCTGATTTTTTACCTAAGTTCCTACAACTATAAAACCCCAAATTGCTTACACTTCTTATTGTTTCCTTAATATTTCAGCATAATTTTCTCCATAGTTGAGCGACATATACAAAAAGAACATTTGTCTGAATCCATTTCATGTATCTAATTAGGTGTGAAGTTTTAATCTCAATTATGCTGTTAGTAGCTAGATGTTTGGAAACAGAAACAATGATGCCTCAAAGAGGAGCATGAGAAAAACATGTAAGGACATTATATTGACTAAACTTGCAAAAAGACTGAGATGGGTTTTTTTTAGATCTCACATATGCTGTGAAAGAGAAATGGAATAGAGCCAGAACCCTGACTATACAGAACATTAATCAAAGCATTCTGATTATATTCTAATCTGATTTCTGACTCCATAAGAAAGTTCAGCAGAACTTTATGCCTGAAATCATGGCGGTGCATCAGCAAAGAAATGAAGTAGGAAAAAAACAGCTTTTGATATTTGGAACCCAATACAGAGAACGTTATGCTAACCAGAGTGAAAATCAGACAGAAGTCATATATTCCCTATTCAGCAACACATCTATACCCTTCAAATAACAACAGCTGAAATGAGCATATTATGAAAGGAAAGAAATGAAATCCATTCCATCTCTTAAATAGGACAGTCCCTACTGTCTCAGACATCCTTACCTTGACACTACCTCATGGTTGTCTTAGCAGATACATACTGGTTTACAGACCTTATAAATGTAAGAAGCATTAATTCTGTTCTGCTAATGTGTTCATGCACTCACAATATTCAAAATGTCAAATGTAGCTGTTGTGTCAGTGACTATTATTGACAGTAGATGACGTTTTACCCTCACTCTGATGCACTTATCATTTGAATGAGGAATCTCAAACTTAGGAAAAAAAAATTCTCATAGAAGGAAAGTTCATTCCTGAAGACCAACAAGACTATGTAACTGGCAATGAATCTCTTGAAAAGCATTTTTCCTAATAATATCCTGTGTGTTGGAGGGCAAATCTTAAAAGGTGAATGTCTTATTAATAATTATACATCCTTTTCTTAAAGTCTAGCTGTACTCAGGAATTTTTTAACCATTTCAGATATGTTTATTCTGTCTCAGTCCTTAGATTTCAAGTGTGACCAAGGCAGAGATATCTTCTATAAAATAACTTTGGTATGTATTGTTCAATGCATAATTACTAAATGAGTGCACTCAGAACTGAATGAAAATGATCACACTCACCATGTTACAATCCCTTCAGATGCCAGGTCCAACTGGAATATTGACTGATGGTCTGAGAATGCCCTCACAGTTTAAAGAGAAACCTAGAAGTCAAGAAAATCATGCTATTCCTAGGCATCCCTACTGTAGCATAATTTTTAATGAGAATAAAATAATATTTTTACAGTCCTCATAGGCACATTTTAAGGTGATGCTCAGTTTTTCAATTAGCCTTTAAAAACTGTTTTGAGATCTTGAGGTGAAACATTTTTCAAGCTCAACACTTTTTAAATAAATGCAAAGTGCTGTCTTTGAATTCAGCTTATTTGCTCTATAGTGAACCTGAAGTATTTCTCCTTTTCTCACTGCATCTGTGATCATTTGTTCTGTGATTTTTTTGGGGTTGATATGCAGCTTTCTTCTATTTTTTTCTCCATTACCCAAGTTCTGCTTGTGGATATTTTCATATTCTTCTTTCCTTTATTTTCAAATTAGCTTCCTAAATCTAGAAGTCAAATGTATTTTCACTAAAATTTGGATTTTGTGTTACTTATTTTTAGAATATTGTGTCCTTGATAGATAAAATAGATTTATTTGTCTAGAAGTCAGGACTCCTGCACTTTAGGCAAGACAGATAGGTAATTAGATGTGAGGGAAGCTGCACCTAACTTCACACCACCCATAATTAAACATGTAAACTGGAACCATGAAAAGATACAAAAAGGAGATCCTGTCTACAGTGCCATCAGTGTGTTAGAGGTACACTTAATCTAGTTTTAAACTTAATTAGCTAGATCAAGTCATAATCTAGCTGAAGCAGTACAAGGCTCTAACCTTTTCATTTCTATGACTTATCACTGTGTAGAGCTCTCAGACAGCTACAGTCCAATTAAATGACATACTGAAGGGGTGTTTTTCCCTTCCTTTCTTCTTAGCAAAACTTAGTAAAGTGTTTCAATACCTCCTTAGCAGCCTAACTGGTACGAGGAAATTGTTGCAGGAAATGGCTGCTTTTCCCTGAGAATCTTCTCAAGAAGCAGATAATATTATTTCAGCCTTATTGCATCAGAGGCTTCATACCACCTGCAGTGCAAGAAAAGTTTGAGATGACCATGTATCAGGCCAAAATTACACAGACCAACTTCTCTACCTTTCTAACATTAATTAATATGAAACATACACAATAAACATAATTATTTGCCATAAATTTAATATGATTGGCATAAATTTAATATGGTTGGAATATGATTCAATCAGTTACTCTTAGTAAGGCACTTGTAAAATTTGACAGAGCATCTAGCTGACATTTATCTATTTACTTTTCCACATTTTTGGACAACTATATGTGATCCCATTTTTCCTTTGGTTTTCATTGAAATTTGATCATTATTTTTCCTTCTATGAAAATATGAAACATTTCCATGTCTTTTCACTCTTTTTTCCTACCCTTTACTTTGCCTGATTTGTAGTCTGCATTTTGGTTCTTCTGTATCTCATCATATCTGGCAGTAATCAAATTCCAGTACTGTTCCTGCATGAAACTCAGAACATTCCCAAGAGGGCTGAAACAGTACTGTTGCTATTATTAAATTCTCACTGTAAAATTTGAACATGCTTAGTTTTACATGTTTCCATATGCATGGTTGATTTTCTTGTAAACGATATTGTGAGGCCTTGCTTTAGAGTGACCATTGACATCCTTCTATATCCAAGCATGATGTAAATTGGAAGTCTTTCCAACAGCAAAAATTGTCAATCTGCATAGTTATGTCTTTAGCAGTTATTAATCCAGTACTCTTTAAGTTTGTGTTTTTTCTGTAATTGACTATTAGGAAAAAGAAGATTGTTGGTTGGTACTGGAAATAACAGTATGGCATTATAGATTTCCAATATTATAATTCTACTTCCACAACAACAACAACAAAAAGATTCCTAGATTATGCAAATCTGAGATAGTTCCCTTGACAACAGTGGTGAACGTGAATTTGCACTACATACATGTTTTAACTACAATGTTAATTGATTCAGCAGTGACTCTGCATATAATTCTTTCACATCATTAATTTGTTTTTAATGGTATTTTTAGCTGATCCTAAATGTAGTATTGATTCAAATGCTATTATTCCTACACATACATGTTATTAGACCTTACTGTTAATGCTGTCCTGGAAAGCAATCTGGAAGAAACTGGTACCCATTTTAGAAAAAAAAATTTGAAAAAATTCAATTAGAATCTCATTTTGACAGCAACTTTCTTACTATTGTGAGATCTTCAATATTATAATTTATGGATTTTCTTTGATTTGCTTCACTTTAACTTAATTTCTTGCTATGCAAGTGAAGATCTATGTCAAATTTTGAATCAATCCAATCAGAGGGTTATATTTATTATTCTGGCTCCACAGTCTTCCATGTCATATTACCTTAATGTGAGAAATATAAATGAACTAAGTGCTTTCTTAATTTGCAAGCCTAACTCTTCTTCCACATACCAATCAGATTAACATAACTTGTTTGATCTTCTTGTGGAGAACATTTCTTTATGCTATCCCTGTATATTTCTGTGTGTCTGTTCATATGGTTAAGAAATCTGGTTGAGTTCATATTTTGTTCACAGTCATACTGTATTTTAACACTTACTATGCATATATGTTTGTACAAGGGGAACAATCTGCCTGAAAAAGATACATTAAAGGTATTGCTAGCAGTTGGTTTGGAATTCATGCTGGGAAAAGTATTGTTGCACAAGATGTTAGAACAGAAACGGTGCCAGATAACAACCTGTCATTACGTACAGAGATTTCCAACTGCTCCTAGTTAGAAAACAATGGTTTTACAGCCTCCTAAAAGGAGTCAGCCTAAATAAGAAACAATCAAAAGACATCAGTCTTTCTGATTAGGGGACAATTATTGAGCACATAAAACAATGATAGAGATGATCAGTTTTAGGGATTTGTGTACTACTTTGGTACCTCTCTGCTGGATGAACAAGAGTTTATGGCTTGACCTGGTGTTGCAATCTAGATGGAGCATTCATTTCATATTTATGGAAAAGAATACAAGTAATATTATTCATACTAGGTTCTATCACTGCAGGATATAGATTAGATTAAGTTTATACTTTTGACACTAGATATAGAGACAATTTTGATTCTGGCCTAAGGAGTTTGTATGATCCCACAATCAATGATAATACTGCCTACATTCTCAAAAATCTATTAAATACTTTAGGACATTTTTATAATAACTCCATGAGAAGCATGTCAGAAAGTGGCTTCTCCATATTAAATGTATTTCAGCACAGACTGCCTTAATCTTTCCTGATAATCAGATATTTAATCATGAGCATTTCAGGGTTCACTTAGATTCAGAAACTGTATTTCAGCCGTATATGTAGAAAATGTCATCTAAAAAATGGGCTTTTTCAAAGGAGAACACTAATGCCCGTCCTGCTGTTACTTATCTCTCACTGTAATCTTGTGTCCCTACAGGAGGCACCACTCGACCATTCTATATAATGACTGTTGCTGGCAAATGAAAGCAATGGAACAAATGCCAGCCCTTCCAAAGCCAAATCCTGTCAATGCCTGCTCCCTGGTTGGCAGAGAGCACCCTACTCAAATGCTAAGAGGTTTGTTGGCTTCACTGTCTGCTATAATTCACCTTGTTACGGAAGAAAACAGCTGTGCCACGATCATGTCCTGGAAATATGCCATAACAACTCACTGAGTTAAAATCCCAACTCGACTGCTAGTACTAGGATTCGGTGTCATGACTGCTGGTGGATGAATTGTAGAGTGATCTCAAGGGGATAGACCATAATTGATTATTTTTAATGCTATGTCTGAAAAAGGATCTGCATTTGAAAATATTTTTTGCATGCACAATTAGCCCAGCTCTGGTATTTTATCTGTTCAGAAAGCAGAGAAATCAAATGAAACTTTTCATTACATCCACATCATTATACACAGTGGTAGGATTTGCTATCCAGTTGTCAGACAGAGATACTGACTGATCTACCCATGAAACCCTGAGGGACACCAATATATAGCTGTAAAGTAAAATAAGCCACCTTTATTCCCAAGAGACATCTTTCTACTTTCTTATCTAATGAGGGACACCAATATGTAGCTGTAAAGTAAAATAAACCACCTTTCTTCCCAGGAGACATCTTTCTACTTCCTTATCTAACATGGACATCAATTCAATATCACAATGTCGTGTTAAAATGCTTTGCTAAAGAATTTCACTCTAGTGTTACATAACCAAATGGACTCATGTTCTGAATAGAATGATATTAATTACAAAAATATACTGTAAGCTAGATTTGGGCCTCCAGTGGCTTTAATCCTCTATTTATTTAAGTTAATAATACCCCTTAATTTTAAAAAAAAAAAAAAAAAAGAAATGTCATAAAGAACAACTCAGGAGCAATCTGTTCCCTGTCTGAAGGTCACCTATGAACTTTTTAATTCCCTGCTAAAAATTCTCAAACTAGGTTCAAAGCAAAAACTTGCAATGGAAATAGTTTTCATAGTAAAATAAAAATATGACCAAAAAAAAGGAAAAAGAGAAGTTTTTAAAAAAAGAGGACTGAGAAAATTATATAATGTCAGATAAATGATGAGTTAAATTTAGGGAAATATAGGTATACTATAGTCACATATGTGGATTGAGAGAATATCAGATTTTTTGCTTTGACAAATTCATTAAATATAAGAACTCTGAATATGGAAAAGGAATGCATTTTTACAGATATCTATTTTGTCTCTTGAATATCTTCATCTCTGGTAGTAAATGTAAGTTCTGTTTTGGGTGAGTCATTTTATAATACAAATATCATTCTCTAAAGCCTCTTGGTATGAAAAAATGACTTGTATTTTCTCAATAGAGAAAGGAAATTATGTGAAAAGAAGCAAGAAATATTAGTTTGTTTCTGATGATTTCTGTAAAATCCACTGAAACAACTTTCAGAGAATGTTACCACTTTGTGGGATTAAAAGTAATGGAATCTAGACTTCAGTAAAAATATTTCTTGCTCTCTGATTATTTTTTTTTTGTTTTACTCAAAAATTAAATATGTATAGTATTATTGCAGGGTCATATGAAAGCAGCCAGTTACACCTTGAATAGTACTCTGGTTCCAGAAAGAATATTCAGACCATCAGACCCATTCAGTCTTTCAGTCATGAAAGCTGACCAGGGCTTTGGTCATCATTTGTAACTCGAACGCTCCCTTGTCAGCTGGTTACAGGCTAGCAGCCTGGCACCTGGGAACCCCGTGCAAATGACTCCACTGAAATGACACTTCAGAAGCCTACTATTGTTCACAGTTATTTGTGACTCACTGCATGTGATGAAGCCCATTTCTTTATGCAGAGTCAAAAGTATTCGGAAGGTGTTGGGTGCCCAATGCATCAATATGCACCTGACAGGAATCCGAGGCAGGAGGTGTTGAACTGCTTTCCTTTGAACTGTCCAACAGTGCTTAAGCTGAGCCCTTGTTCTGGCAATTTACTATAGCACATTTCCCTGTATTCTTTTGAGCACTTGTGAAAATACTAAAATCTTACTAATCAGTACTATTTTTAATTGCTAGCACAGATATTCATTGTTAATGAGGAAAAACCAGTACTGACATCTGTCAATGAAAACAGATGTAAAGAATGTTAAAAATTATTCATTTAGATATTTAAATATTATTTTATACTAAATTTTCAAGAGTACTTTGCAAAGGTATTAGAAGCTGACAATATACAAACTATACAGTCAAGCAAAACACCCTAAATCTCAAATGCAGTTCAAACACTGGTCAAAGACCAGATGCTAGAGATGAGAAAAGAATCTTTCACAGAATACTGAACTGCCTCCACAGTGATGCTTAGGAGCTATAAAACCTACTTTCTCTGCAGTACTAAATACCAGCAAGCATTTGTACTCATGGATATTATAATCTGCTTTATCGAGCAAAGGGAGTTTTATCAATTGCTATATAATTTGCTTCACTGAGAGGCTGATATATTTACTTGCTTTTGATTTTACAGGCTAAAATATTTAGCATAGCCTCATTATAAATGAACACTTTAGCAAACTTTTCTTTTAATGTTCAATACTCTTTCTCATAAAACTACAAGAAAACAAAACTACACACCAAAACCTTCAAAAAATCTTAGTAACATAAAATAGAGACATTAAAATAGTTTTAATCATAGCTTAATAATTATATAGCTATGAGATGTCATCACAGAAGAATATGACATATTTACAGTGTCATTTTTAATAATTAATTTATTTTAAGACTGAAATAATGCCACTTGGTTTTAGTAAAAAAAATCGTTCAGATTTGTACATGGAAGTGGTGATACACAGTATTTTATGAACACAGTATCTTATGAACAGTTTCATCTTTAATGTTTTTAATGGGTGGACTTTCAAAGACTGGACATTCCCAAGCAAACAGTGATTAGATGGAGTTAACATGACCTTCAAACATCAGATGAAGATCTGCAAATGTCAACCCTGATCATGCCCTCATTCCCCTACCAAACAAGAGTCTTCATTGGTAATTTATAAAGCAAGCAAAGGTGGTTCGTAGAAGGTTTATCAACAATGAAGAGTCACACGATTTACATTAAAATTTCAGGCTGGCAGTGTCAAAAATTATCAACACAAGATCAATTGACTGGAAGTTTGAGTTTTCTGCCCTGCAGCTTCCTAAACTTGAAGAGAAAATTACAGTAATTTAAAAGCCTCAGATACAAAGGTCTAAATAGAACTATAGGCTAACCTAAACCTTCTACATTTGCTTCCAAGTCATATCACTTTACATAGTGCTAATGAAGAACTACTTCAAAACAGATACTAAATAGGATGTCCTAATACATGAAGACTTGACGAAGTCAGTCTGAGCATGAAAGCTTTTTTTAACTTGTGAGAGCTCAAAAATCCCTCATAAGTCTTGTACCTTTTTCTCTGCCATTGTGGTCAAATAATTTCTTAGGGTTGGGAGAGAAAGCCATATGGATTTTGAAAGATAGGTTGGGGCTACAGGGTAATCTGCATTAAATAAACACCTGGTAATCTACACTGCTCTAAATACGTGTAGATTTTGGTGCTTCTCTGACACTTGCACAGCATAGGCCACTCCTACTTGGAAGTTATACATGACTACAACACTCAAAAATTCTGCAGTTAGCTGATGCTGCCTGGAGACCAATTTCAGAATCTCCAGTGAGAATATAAAATGAAGTCTGAGCTATCAGTGTGGTCAGGCAACTTGACAGTATTGTATTATGGGAGAGCATATCAATACACAAAGCACTTTCTTCACTGTGAATATGATTTTCAAACCTAAGTGAAAATGCATTCACACTGTTATAGAAAAATATATAAATTCTCTAGATGCTTGCTGTATACAAGTGCCCTCTATTTCTTTCAATTTTTTCATTGCTTCCCTTTTTTTACTGTGAGAAAGAAGACATGCATGGATTTTTTATTTAAATAACTGCATTCAATGAAAGTTTAAAGATGGGATTTTAAAATATCATTCATAAAACTATAGACAGATCTCATGGGTCTATTTTGGCAAACTAAATATATTAATACATATATCTTGTCTTCATCTCTTGTTGTCTTTAATTTATCTCGCTTTACTATAAAAATGCAGTCTTTCTGACACGGTGAGACTATTTCAGTTTTGCTTTGAAATCAGTGACCACAGGCATTAAGTTAGAAAAGTGGGTGATATTTCAAATAATGACATAATCTTGGCTTTTGTGCCATGTTCAGGAGTATCTTTTACATGTGGTGAACCTATGGAAGTATATATTAAATCTCCTTTCTCCTTCTCCACTTTTTTTTCACATACATGGATGCACTCTGTGTTTACCTGAAAAAAATCATCTGTTAAATGACAAATTTGCTCAATGACAAATTTAAATGTATGTTACTCAGAAAATAATTGGCGATCATACTTTTTTTTTTCCTCAAGACTCTGGATCCACAGATTTTACCTTTGGTTAAAATGTTATGCTTTTATCTGGAAGACTGATGCAAAATAAAGGCATATTTTTAAATTTTTTTTCTCCCTTGAAACTATTAACACGGTGCTGTTTATTTATCTAGACCCCTAAGGTTATTTATTGGTAATAAGCATTAAATATTTCTCAGATGATCCTTATTTCATATAAATCTGCAGCTGTATTAATTTCATTGGTGCTCTGTCAGTGTACCCCAGCAGAAGTTATAAAGCACAATATTTAATTATAAGAGCATGCTCAAGAAGAAATAAGCACCTCATCAAAAACCCTCAAGGTCTTTCAGAAACATTAACTGTACAAGATTTATTTCACCAATGTGTGGTAGACAAGCATTATTAGATTCCCTAGTGTTTTCTTTATCAAAAATTTGAAGTCATTATGTTTATAAACTGTTTCAAAGGAAGGGAACTATATTTTAGAGAAAGCGGATAATAAAATGTTGTGTCTTAAATAGCATTTCTAAAATAATTACTGCAGTTAACAGCAAAGTTCACTCTACTTTAACTTGTCCCAACCAGTACAAACTTCTAGCTGACCACCAAAAAAATTGCAAAGGTAACATAAAAACATTTTGATGAAGAAGTTCCGCGAAATTTTGAAAAATTGCAGCCACCTGCTTTTTAGATCCTTGATCAGATTAATTGCATTTACCCAGAGATGTATGGGAGCTGTGAAGATACAAACCACTGATTGAATGAAGAGCTGTGTGATGTGTGTGTGTGTGTGAGGCTGGCAGGGTTTTAATAAACATATTTTAAAAGAATGATGTTGAAGAGCTCTATTTAAATTTAAGTCGGATAACTAAGAGAAGTCTCTGATCTTTTCGTCCCTTTCATAAACCAGGAGGGATGAAAAAGTCCTGTATCATGTCTAAAAATATGCTACTCATTTTGAAGTACTTCCACTGTCACCATAAGTCATCTTGATAGCAAGTTAAGATTGCAAGGTTGCAAGGCCAGTTTTTTTAATCGTCAAGTGTGCTTCTTTATCTACCTTTTCAGGCTGCCTTGAAGATCAATTTTCTATCTATCTCACTATCTGTGTCTTCATATCAAACTACTAGTTCCTTATATTTAATATTTCCTCCTAAATAACCTCCATTATCTTATATCTACGTCTATACACACGCACATGATATATATATTTTTTTTCATTTTCTCACTTCAATACTTTATTGTGTCAAATTCACAAACCACCCATACAGTAATCCAATCCTCTCTAAGAAAATACTGTTAATTCACTAACCAACCTCCTCTTTGGCCAGTTATCCCATTTAATCCAAGGTTTGTAAATGTACAGTCTTATTTTATATCTGTCTTATATTCAAATAAAGAATACAGATGGCATTTTTAATTTCTCTGTCTTGCCTATCTTGCTCTTATGGTATACTGTTTGCCAGTATCCCTCACTTACTCTAATTTCCTCTATCATTATTTTTTTTCAAATACATCTCCATTCCTGTTTCACTCCTGCTCTCCTGGGGAGAAAAAAAAAAAAAAGGAAAAAAAAAAGGGGGGGGGAGGGCAGGGAGCGGGGGAAGTATTGTTTTCCAATTCAGAGCAAAAAAGGCTGTAAAACAGCCTGTCTGGTTTTCTCCCCTGATGGCATAAAGTGGCTCTGCCAACTGAGATGCTTATCCCTTCTCCCTCACCAAACCATGGCATTTTAATAGCTTAACTTTACAGATTTCACTCTGAACACATGACTATAATTCTTGGTAAAAAAAAATCCATAATTTGAGGCAACAGGCTTCATTTGGTCAGTGAAACAGATTGAAAATATTTTTAGGCATGGCTTGTTTGTAACCTAATTTGATCTCATTACTTTACAAAGGTGACCTTGTTTTAAAGCTTTTACCACCTGACATTATAAAAGTAAAATTCTTTTCAAATCTCCCCTGTTAATGTGTTCCTGCTCTGAAACACATGCACGATAATATTAATATTCTCCTCACAAAATACGTGCTAATTTCCTTGCAGTGAAGATAGAAAGCATTTCATTACATATCACAAACTTCATTTATGTGAAATGAGTCACCAGGCCTTCTGAAAAGCCAAATGAGTACCTAATCTCTAATGCTGCCTTCAGCTATAACATCAATCCTCCCTGGTTGCACTCATCTTTTATCAGCTATTCAGTTTCTAAAATTTTCCATTCTGTTACAAAATTGTGTTGTTCATCTGTCAAAACAGCTTTATGGATTTTCAATATTAAAGCATCAAAACAAAACCCCACAGAAGTACACTATTTTTTATTAGAGAAACAAAAAAAAAATTAACTCTGTTTTACACAAATTTTGACATAATTAACTTTATAAAAGTCATACTGCTGATAACAAATTCTGGGATACTAATAATAGACATTATTTTCTGACTCGTTGTCTTCTGCAGAAAACATACTGTAAGAGGTATATGATGTATATAAATAAATATACATGAACGGTAAATGATTTACACAAAATATAACAGATCTATAAGCTCTAATTTTGCTTATAAATTAATAGATCCTACCATGTGTAAGTTGTCGTACAATTGAAAACAGACGCCTGAGACCATGCAAATGGAAAGCCTAAAAGGTAAGAGAAATTATTTTGGAACTGGTCAAATTGATCATTAACAATATTTTGGCAAATACATTACTAAATGACCAAAGCAATTTATGGTGACTTAAAATTCATTGTGTGTTTTGATTCAAGCTCCCTGCATAACTTCTGCTGGGAAATAGCCACCTGAAAGTGAAGAAAACAAATTTCATTCTGAAATCAAGAACAATTCCATCTTTCATGCAGCTTCTCTTCATCTGTTTCCTAGAAGGACTTTAACTCATACTGCCAAACTTTCAAGTTTGTGACCTATTGGCTAATAGTCTATAAAAGAAGTGAAAGAAAAAGGAGGGGAAAGGAATTGGAACTCACATGTCCAGAACTACAATTCTCCTGCACAGAAGAATATAAAATCACAGAATCTAAAAAAAAAAAAAGTTGAGATAGGAAGGGACCTCTCAAGATTATCTGGTCATTCTTTTCGGATTGCTATCCAGGTTAAGTTTTTGCATGGATTTCCCGTGAATGTCCTATGCCCCAATGAATTAGAAAATGTACACAGGAGACAAAATTTGGTTTCCCTCAGGCGGAAAGGGGTCTCCTAAATCTAATTCCCGGTCCACTCATGACCTACCCAGAGGAAGAACCATTATCTTCCACCTGATCCATAAGGGCTTTGTCTTCTAATCTTAGCTACATTTTTATATATATATATANATATTTCTATTTGATAATACATACGTCAAATATTTATTTCAGTAAACAACATAAACATAATAATAAAATGCTTGTTTCTATTAGATGTAAGCTACTACAGAAATTTTTCAGCTGTTTTTCATATTAAAAAATAATACAGCAGACCCTTAGGGTCTGCTGGTCTAGATGAATTAAAAAAAAAAGATTCAGTTTGTTACTGCAGAATTGAGAGAAAATATAATGAGAAATTGAGAGAAATAATGACCACAAAGAAACCATCAAGGGGAAAAAATAATGACAGAAATAACAGCTTTAAAATTTGGGAACCCTTTCCTTATTTTTTCTTCCATAATGTCATACATACTAACAATATGTATCATATTTAATTTTATCATTGGCAATGAGCACTATATTCTAAGGAGTTATTAAGATGTATATTCTTTTGACTCTCCCGTGGCTTTTGTAAGAAGGGACTGACACATATCTGTTAAAAAACAAACTGTTAGAATGGGCAGGCTACTTTCTTTTAATGAAGTCTTCTCTAGCAAAGGGCACTGCTAGTGTAAACTTGGATTTTAGACCATCATTTTAGGTAGCCTAGCTGCCTTCATACCATGCACAAGGTGAGGAGATAAGTGCTAGGAAGGGGCAGGCTGAGGAGCTATTTCCCCTCTGTGCTCAGATTATGAGTAAACCATGGGACACCGGTGACCAAGAGGTGACAGCAGAAGTATAGGCACCCTTGTGGTGTTCATTTTTGCCAGACCCAGGGCACAGGTCCATCAAGATAATGAGTATATCTGGCGTTCCTGCCAATTATGTTGTCAAAGACAGATACCTGCCTAGGGCAACAAAGAAGCAGCAGTAACATATCCATGCTGCTTATTTTGCCCATGTTTGGGTGTGTTGACAAGAGAGTTGGGAATTAACAGAGGCCACCAGCCACAATCTATTCTTCACTCCAGAGTTCCTCTTCTGCTGTATTCCAGCTACACTCTTGTTCTCTCCCTCTTGGAACAGGACTCCAGAAATGTACTGTTTTTAAGAGTCCTTGTCCTATTCAGTTACCTAGTCTGCATAGAAACAAGCATTTTTCTCCAAGTACATTTCTGGCTGAAGTTCCAGAGAGGGCCATCATCCTTACATAGTATTTTGCCCAGCTACATGTAATTAAATACACAGAATTAATGTTTGATTGCTGACTTACAGCTTAACTAGAGAGTGGGGCAATACCATGGAACCAGAGTGGCAAATCATGTCTTCCCTACTCTCATATTTTGAGGATGTATTAACCAAGTCTGCAATACTAAGTAATTTTATAATATCCTTTGAATGTTCTGACATCATGGTTTAATTACCAGCTGGTTGTTTTTGCTGATGAACTTGCAGCATTTCCATGGAGTCAAGACAAAGTGTGTATGCAGTAGCAGAAGGATGAGGAATACACACTATGTGTCCACCACAGACTAATGACATATATTAAATGAGCATTTGCTAAAAGTTACAGAAGAGTGAAAGGGTGTATTGGCCAAGTTTAACTTTCTTCACTTTTAAAGGAAATGCAGACACTTCCTCTTATTTCTGTTTGGTAATAGCCTGTAAGAACACCTTGAGTGAGAAAATGCTTTTCTAAGAGCATTAGCATTTAAAGAGTCTTTACTGATGATCTGAAGAAGTGCAAGTGGTATATTACCCTCTAAAAGTCTTGCTGCTGGTTGCTATTTTTAAACTAATGTATTGATAATCAAGAAGAAAAAGTGTGTTTTGATTTAAAGACTATAATCTTTTTTTTGTGTCAGTCAACTGCATTAAGATCATTTTGTTTTCAATTATCGTTTTTCATTGAGCACCATTATCACTCATCAGCCCTGAACAAATATCACACTGTCCATCTTCCCAAGCAAGTACTATAATTACTCAATAACTGCAATATTGATTCTGGAAAACCTGAGTCTTACTGGCTGGCATACCAAATTACTTACTAACTCAGAATTACAACAACTGGGGAGAGATTTTTCTAGTGTAGTTCTAAGCAAGAGGTCACTTAAATTTAAAGCTTTCTCTCCTTATTTGATGTTTATTGTTGTGTTCTTTAACCAGATTTAAAATCATATGTGAACTGAAAGCCTACAGGCCTGCAAAGCTTGACATAAGCAAAAGCGTATCAGATGTTGCACAGCCTTTTCACAACACATCTGCAATGTATTACCAAGACATCATATTGTGAAACATCAAATCCATGAAGAGGTAGCCCAGAACAGAGCATCACACAGTCCTGCCCAGTACATAGGTAATGTTTTCAGCTCCTCATTTTCAAACTTGTTTTCTCACTCGTGCTTCACAGAACTTTATCCTCTGCAATGCTTCCAATGGCAAGCTACCAGCACAATCCACATCTCTAAAATGGAAAACAATTTATTCCGTACTTCCACGTGGCAGGACATGGAATTAATTTTTGAAGTCTCACTGAGACACCCATATACTTTTGCTAAATATTGTCGTGTAAATTAAAAGATCACACCAAAGGATGTCTGTGAATCTGACTTTGTAGATTCCCTGCAACTGGAGAACTGTAATGTATGCCAGACAGACTTGGAGACTGCAACATCTCCAGCAAATTCATGACAAATAATGTTTAATACCTGAACCATGCTACTTAGGAGCTGCTTTTACTGGATGAATTCCTTTCCGGTTTTCTGTTTCTCTGAATGGGCCATTGAGCAGTTGATTGCAAACAGTAACATGGTAAAATATTTGTATGTAGAATCAATGTGTGGGACAAGAGCCATGCAGTGGAACCTACCTGAAATCGTTTCTCTTTAAAACCTGTGGGCTGCTGTCATGCAATTTGGGTATATGGGGAGGTAGAAAATTTTCATTGAGTTTTGTAGGAAAGCCTCCGCAGTATTGATCTGGTTATCACTGATTTAAATGTCAGGTTGATTGTTTCAGTCTTCACTGTTTCTCTTTTTTCCTTGTGCCTAGCTCCCTACGCACTGCTCCCCCTCACAAACTGGCATTTGCAATCAGTATGCATTAAGAACAGCTGACTCTCACAACCATATCCTTGCTGACATTATTTTTTAAGGCAATGACAATATATTTATTATAACCACAGAAGCTGTGAGAATGCATGATGTAAATGGACTGGCAAATGCACACTGGAGTGAGCAAATCAGTACTGCAATCTCAGTTCATTATCTTTATACAGCAAATTCTCTAACACTGTGCCACAGCAAAACTGACTCACCACTGACAAAGTCAACTTAAGACTCTCACCTGCTGTGGAGGATTTTGCATTTGGGAACCATCACAGAAGCCCCATAACAATGATACCTACCAGAAGTATGTTATAATGTCACTGAGACAAGTTGAGAACTGGACACCATTTTGGCCACAGCACTGTATCTATGTAATCATGCCTGAGACCTCTTCTGAGTGGTTATAGCTTACTGAAATGGAATAGTGATAGTCTTATTTTACTTCATTTTTTTTTTCTCCTCAATGTGCATTACATAATAGTTACCAACAAGGAACTAGGATTCTACTTGTACTCTCCTCCTGACTCACTTTGTTTGGAACCTACTGATGTTTTTCAAAGGTTTCTAGGGACCTATATAACTGTGTGCTCTGCAGATTTTGCTGGTTCTATAAGTTATGAACAAGTGTATGCAATCATGTCCCCAGTGCTTCCAACTGTATCTTGGAAATTACCTAATATTTGCTCATGTTGCTGTTATCATGCCACACTCATGTTACAAATTTTGAAGTTAGAAAGAAGCTAATTTTTGTGGTTATTAAAAAGTTACATCCATAAAAATCAGATTCAAATTCAACTCTTTAGAGGACTGAAATAGATTATAGAACACTTTAAGTAATAGTGTCAGTAGAAAAAATAATTTACAATAGCTGAATACAGAGGACAAAAATTGAATTTCCAGTTAATTTCAGAAGGTTTCCATATGGAAGGTTGCCTTCATAGGAAAGCTACCACTGGGGAATCTTATGCCACTGAAGGAAACTTATACAAACAGACTAGAAATTAACTGTGCATTTAGATAATCAGGCATAGGACAAGCAAAGCAGGAGCGGATCAAGTTTTGCATCAACTCTTTATATATTTTGGGCCCAGCAAGTTCCACACTGGAGAAGAGAACAGGCAGCAGAATTCACCCCTGGACCACAGATCTGGACCACCCTGGGCCCAGGCTTTTTCACTAGCTCATTTGCTGCACTGTGGCAACATGAAACTTCTACATTTAAGAAGACTCCAGCTCACCATCTTGACAAGCCCTTTCTCTGCTATCAGTATGAACTCAGTGGTGAATCACAGCCAAAAATCAGGCTAAAAAGTTATTCCCTGCTTCCTCTGACCAATAACCACCACCTTCCAGATGAGCCTGAGCTGCTCTGATCTTCCTTTACTGTCATAGAAAGTTGCAGCTACTGTCTCCACCTCCCACCTGAGCCAAACACCTCTCTCCATGTGGCCACCTGGAGAAAAGAGAGGAAGACTAAGTTTCATCTTTACCAATAACTGAGGAGATGTAATTAAGGGACTTATCCCAAAGGAGAGTAGTAGCTCACCACCTGAGTTCTCTCATCAGGGCCGAGCATGCCTAACATGCAGTAGCTAACAGCCTAGAGCTTTCCCCCCCATAAAACCAAGGCAAAGAGCCAAGTTCAGTGGGCTTTTGAGATTTGGGGTTTTTGTTTTTCATTTTAAACCAGAAAGAGGTGATGTCAGTTTCTGCTTTCTGGTGAGAGAAACAGCACGGTTTCTGTTCTCTGCTGCAGTGGCATAACAGTAGTAAGCTGCTCAGATGTAAAGTGGCCTCTGATGTATGTATTAGTGCCCATATATGTATTAGTTCCTTCCACATTCTGCCAAAAACAGTAGCCTAAAGGAAGCTATCTCAGCTCAGGAACTAATCTGAGCAATTATTATCACTACTGCTGCAAAAGGCAAGGCTAGTTCTTGTTTTTGTACTTATGACATGCATACATAAATATACTCTAGTTTGAATAAAGTAGCAATACACTCACTTGGCCCAACCCCAAGGCTCTATTGTATAATATGGATGTAGGCAGAGAAATAACATCATTCATTATCAATTCCATTAAATATTTTTTTATTTCTTCACTTAATTATTTTCATGTCCTGATTGCTTTTCTGTACATTTGGTGCATAGTAAGGCAGTAGTGTGCAACTCTTTAGAGTGTTAACATAACAACACTTCTGCAGTAAATTACTGAATATGCATAGCAGCAGCAAATCAGTAAGATGTATTACTCCAGCTGAATTTCTTCTGGACCTCTGAAGGCAGTCTAGTTCCAAAAACCAGCTAAGCTTTTCTTCACAGCAGAAGTTAGACAAGATTGTCACTGATGAAAAGCAATGGTCATAACTTTTGCAGAAGCCAGTATGGTCTGACTGTGAAGAGCCTAAACTCAATAAATCCTGAAACATGTCGGCATCCACCAGTCTGGTGCAAATCTGCAAGCTCCAGCTCATAGGCTCGACTGCCTGCAAAACTCAAGAGGAAGACATCTTCATCTCTCCCAAGTGAAATATCCTTAGAGATCAGAAGCTTCAAAACTAGCAAGAGCTGGAATACACTTTCTACCACAGACGATGGCTCCTAGTTCCCACCATATTCTAGTTCAGTAGGAACTAGTAGCAAAGCAAAATATTCCAGTGACCCTGAGAATGAATGACTCTCATCTCTGGTTGAGCTCTTGCTAAGCTGAGAACCTTTATAAACATGATTTTTTCCCCCTACCATTCAGGTAATATTAGAATTCTATACTGTGCTGATAGGTGACCCAAACTCCTGCGGAAATCAAGAGAAATCTTTTAAGCTGCTTCAAAAGTCAGTGTGTCAGGTCATATATCTGTGCTAAACCAGAATGAGTTTTAAAACCCCCCTAGTGGATAGTGATTTTTTTTTTTTCTTTTTTACTCTCAGGGTATCACTTTATAGGAGAAAGAGACAAGATTTATGAATTTATGAACTTCAAAAGCACCTTCTACTTCTGGGTAAAAATTCCATACAAAAAGGGAATTGTCTTTTTAATGTTCCATCTCATGTTCACAAACAAACTCAGAGATGAAAGAATGTTTTCCACTCAATATCCTTTACGTGAAAACTAAGACAATCAGGCTAGTGAGAGATGAGAATAAGACAATAAACTACTCAAATCATAACAGGACAGAAAACTAATCCAGTGCCATGTAAAATTGTTTTGTTTCTGTTCTATCAGTCTATATTGTAATTCTACCTTGTATTCTTTATCATACAATTTAATTGCTTTTCTGAGTTTCCAGGGTATTTTTTTTTTTTGTTTATTTGTCTGTTTTAATTTCTGCATTCATTAACTGGCTGTGAATGTTGTTTTTGGCTTGCTGCCTCTTTCCTGCCTTAGGGAGTATTTCTTAGTGGCTAACAGTAGGTGCTGAGTCCTGAAGTGTCGATTCAGAGCAACGGAGACAGGTGGGCCGTCAGCAGGAGTAGTAAAGTGATATGCCACCGTAAATAGGAAACTGTGACAGCCTGCAGAAACAATCTATTTTTCCTTTCAAACTTCAGGCAGAACAGCTTCTAAACTCTCAAAGGCAGATTCATATAGGAAAAAAAACCACACCATAGTTTAGAAATCAATTTCTTATTTAAAGAATTTTTCCTCTGTTGTGATATGTAGGCAGGTATGTAGGAACAGTTTAAAAGCATGAGAACATGGTGAGTTGCAACACATGGAAATTCAAATGGCTGCATTTGGCAAAAGCTTTTCCCCTCAGCCTTCCCCCACTTGGAAACAATTGTAAATGAGATAATGTTTCTCCTTGGGTAAACAGACAGTGATTTAAGATATATTAGATGATACCCTAGATAGGAAGAACAAATGAACACAATATTTTTTTCAGTATTACTAATATTATGCTATCATTTAGGTTTTGTCATTTTTGAAGCCTGCAACTGTTCTAAATGAACTTTTCTTCCTCCCACTTTCTTCTAATCCTCACATAACATGCATACATTACTTAACTGTTATCAGCACTGAAGGAGAGGAAAAAGAAGCTCCTCACTCCCCTGTGAAAAAAGGTTTTGTTTCTCTCTCTTTTTCTTTTCTTTTCTTTTTTTTTTAATGGCGTGTTTAAAGACATATTTATAATTTTCAGTATCTTTAAAAATATTGACATTGTATTTTATATCTTAAGACATGTTCATAATTAGGACTGTATGATTTTTATAAATGACAAAGGAGCCAGGAAGGCTTTTTGGCCCTGCAACCATGAGAGTTGCATGTGCCAATGACCTCTGACATGCTGATAAGGTGGGCTGGAAGCTGCTGCATGCATAGCAATAACGCAAAGAATCAAGAAAGTTATTCCCTTCTCAAAAAAATATATTTGTTTACTTTGATTTAAAATTTTTCTGCTTGAAATGTTGGTTTTGCAAGATAGGCCATTACTGTCTGAAAAATAGAAAATATCTGTCCAATTTGGCTGTATGAATCTTTGGTAAGTATGTATATTTTTGACTGTTTCAGAGAATTAATAACTACTGATACAAAATTAGGCCTAAAATTAATGTAAAATATTTTAGGAATTCCCCTAGGAATTTTGGTTTTCAAATTGCCAAATAATTTTGGCTCTCTACCCAATGACTTCAGTGGTCAAAAGAACTAATGTAAGAGGAGAACACTATTTTTCTTAATTAAAATATTATTATGACTCTATGCAAAAAGTAGCCTGATAAAGTAATTCTCTATCTTACATGGAGAAGAATGTGGAACATTTCACGTGTTTTCTAGTGGGAAATATTTCCTTATAAAAGGAAATTGATACACTGTAAATACTCTCTTGACTTCGACTAATTTTTTCTACATGTCTTTTATTCTTTGTGTTTATTTTTTTGTGATCTTTTTGCTTGTTTGCTTGTTTGATTTGGCTTTATTTATTTTAGGGATAGAACTGAGCAGTTGCAAATAAAATATCTAGTGATATGTTAACAGTCGAAGGTCTGAGCTGAAACGATCTCAGTACCTTCTGTGACCACACCATTCTGTGGCTGCAGGTGGCTGGCTAGAAAAGGAACAATGCATCATGTGTACTGTGTCTAGCTTCAAGATACATCCTGGGAGGTCTTTGTATCTTGCCATGAAATCCAGCCTGTAAAAAACAAAGACTAGAGCCTGTGATTCTAACCTAGGGTTGCCTGGGGGTCATAAAATTGCATTTCCTAATATTCATAGTTGGCTGAAAATTAATAGTTTTCATCCAAAAATGTTTGGGGCTTTCATTTCCTGCCAGAAACTTAAATTTTATGCAGGACAGCAGGAGAAAAATGGGCAAGATTAGTTTTATTTTAAAATTTAAAAAAATTAGCTGTTTTAATTTTGTGTCACTCAAGTATTACCATCCCATGAAGAAATCCTTTGCTACCTGCTTACGAAATCTTTCTGCTCACCTTATATCAAAAATATAGCAAAACATTATATTTAAAACTTTAAAAGAAAACAGAAGGATGCTTATAGGGCTTAACAGTGAAACAGAAGAAGGATGTAAAAGTTGTTTTACAGAGGTAAATGAGAGCAATTCCTACCACTGCATTGCTGGAACTCTAAGACCAAAGTTTGGAAGAGAGTTTTTATGGTAGAAGTATGGGCTCAACAAATACACATGCCTTTTCCAAAGAGCTTACAATCGAGCTAGAAAACAATTTGACAATTTTAAAAGGAGCAGTATGTGGTGCCACACGTATTAGTCATTTCAGAAATTTTGACAATTGATGGTATGATGTTGGTCCCTCAATGGAAAAGAAATGGAGAAAAAATAGTTTCCTCTTAAAAAACAAGAAGGACTATTAAGTTATGCAACATTAAACATAGACACAAGCTCTGTGCCAAAGGCAAATCCTTGTTTCAGGTAATAAAGATACATTAACTGCTGGAGAGAGTGTTATGCAACTAACAGCCATAAGAAAATGTGATGAGCTGTGAATTTAATAAAAACTTTTAGATCATTTTTACTGAATGCAGTGTCTTTTAGTAGGTGTTGTAACACAGTTCTTAACTTGTCAGAGAGACATTTCAAACAAATTGTGACTTATCTTCGTTTAATAGTAGCAGGAAAATCATTACCATCTTTGTTCAGGATGCCCTGAATTCTCTGCAAGTTGACAATAGCTTTATTGTTCTTTCTTACTCTGAATTCCTAATACACTAGAGAAAATATTTGGATTAAAAATATAACATGGAAATTCCAAGTTTTCTCTGTATTTTTTAGTTTTATCTTATTATTTAAAAAGGAAAAAGTGTTCCCATTATTTTACTGTCCTTTTTAAGCCTTGATCTGTCTTCTTAGATTCACTCAACTTTTCTTACTTTCTTTTGATACATGTGGCTGGAGATGAACTTCCATCAAGACCAACTTTCTCATCTCAGTACAAAAATTTCCCCTCCCTAAAAAGTTACTTGAAATATTGCTGTAGAATGAAGTCCTACAAGATCCTGGCACTGCATTTCTCATTGGGAGAATCTATATTGTATTTTTAACATGGACTGGTATTAAAACTTGATTTCTATAGACATGCTTAGGAGAAAAACCTAGGCCTGGACTTATCTTAGAATCACAGAGTAGCAGAGTTTGAAAGGGACTTCTGGAGATGATCAGGTCCAACTCCACTGCTCAAGCAAGGCTAGCTAAACCCAGTTGCCTGGACTGTGTTCTGGCAGGTTTTGAATGTCTCCTTCCCAAGTACAGGACTTTTTACTTCTCCTTTTTGAACTGCATGAGATTCCTGTCCTCTCTTTCTACAAGCAGCGCCTGAATGCTGCTTTTTTGCTTGAGAAAGTTTTAATCATGGCAGCTCTACAGACTGAACTCTCTGAATATTCATAGAACATGTAAAGAGTATGGATACATTTACCCTACCGTTAAATACAACCACAAGGCTCCAGGAGCTGCTGGAGAAAAGGCAGAGAGCTCTATGGATCACTTACTATGGTATCTATTGTGATTCTGAGTATAAGAAAATGAAAAGCCCATCAATTCAATTATTCTTCAGGCCTGCCATGTTTTATCTCCCTGTATGAACAATGAAGAGAAAAAGTTTTAATACTACAATAAAAATAATAACTATAATTCCTCCACAACTATGGCTATCTCACATACAGGAGATGGTTTGAAAACATTTTAGTGTTTCCACTGCAAGCAAATATACAGAATCTGATTATTCTTACTATTGATCTTTACCTAGTCTTGTGCCGTTTTATGAAGAAAACAACAAATTCCTGATTAATTATAAGCCAATGATAAATATACTGTTTGGGGTATTTTTTCTTGTTCTTTGGAGTTTGTTGTTGTTTTGGGTTTTTTAAATACATAGGAATTCCATAGAAGCCTATTCTAACCTGTTTCACATATGAATTACCTAATGGCCCTTGGATGCTTGGTGCATAAAATCCTGGGGGAATGTTTCTGAAAATATTCTGATGGTATTTTTTCCCTTATAAATGAATATTCACTTCAGACTTCTTCATGTATTTTACTTCTTATTTGATTAAGCTATTTTTTAATGTCTGCTAAAAATTGTATCTGAAACTTAGAACAATGCTGAAGACAAACTACTGTGGCCCTTTCTTACATTTGGAAATATAATTTTATGGGAATTATATAGAATGGATTTATATAAAGTCCATTAAATTTGGTCCAAAGGTCTTAAAATTTATTTGCTGGGCTAAAACTTTCCTGCAATGGCAGTGGAATCAATTAAGTAAAATATTCTTCCACACAAAAAGAGACAGCACTTATAAGTTACAGAGAAATACCCTTAATATGATTCCTGGTAATTTTTATTATATGTATGCACAGATACTCCCAAAACATACAATTACTGAAATTTTTGGTGACTGTTGTTTAAATGTCAAAAATATAACACATAAAATAAAATATAAATTGTTGTGAGAGACTGAAATGTTATGGTTAATGGTTTAAACATTGTTCCGAAGGATTTTTTGTCCATTACGGCAAAAATATATAAAGGATCCATGGAGTGGTGATACTTTCTTGTGGTGCTTAATCTCTCTCTGTCACTCTCTTCCTCTCCCCTTCCCCTATTTTTTAAATTAGGTAATTTTGGGGTTTTGTCTGACTCTCCAACCAGCTGTATTGCTATTGGAGAAAACCCTTAAGCACTCAGCCTGAGACAGAATCAGCCTTTGTGCTAAAGAAAAAAATTGATAAAGACACAAAGCATTGAAACCACATGAAACACTGCACATCTTTTGGTAATAACAGAGGAGTGGATTTTTATATCTGATCTTTCCTTGTGCAACTCACCTGAGACTGTTCTCCTTCCTGGTAAAGTCAGGCAGGGAGCAGAGGTAAGAGGGCATACACTTGTTTTGGCCCAGTCACTGTGTTAAGAAACACAGTAGGTACAAAGCTGTGCTGTAATTTGCTGTGGGTAGAGGTGAAAAGGGGAGGAAACACTACTCCATGAGTCCTGTGGCTTAAGTGTTATTTCCTTTTCTGAGCCGTGACTAAAAGTACAAATTAGTACACTGAGTATAAAATAACTGAAGAAAACTGAAGTGATGTGATATATGTGATAAGTTTATCACATATATTAGAATGGTCTTGATTCTCCAGCTACAAAAATTTGAATTCATCTCTTGTGGGAATGGACTGGTATATCTTAAAATTTAATTTGCGCAGCCTAGAAATTTTTAGGGTCTATATAATACTTTTCTGATCCTACAAAATCTGTTTCTTTTGTGCCAGAAGCATACTGGTGCACTCAATCATACTTGAACCTGAAGATCTGGGACAGCCTTAGCAGAAAAAATGCAAAAGGGAAACATGACACGAGGTCAATTCTGACAGCTTAAAACTGTGGTATCTGAAAAACCAATGAGATCATATGATTTCTCAGAACGTGCAATGGGTTATAGGAGAATACAGCCTGCAGGCACACTCTTTGGATATATGCCCAAGACAGACAACAGCATATGTTCAAGCACAGGGACATCAGAGTAGTGGAATAGAAAATAGCTGTGTGCTTATCATGAGATGTGGGAAAGCAGACAGGGGCCTGTTCTCCCTGGAGGTATTTCCAGGGGCTGGTATTTGTTACTAGGTGATACTGGTGTTTGGTACTAGGCTTCCTATGTCATTTACATATGGAATGGAATATACAAGAGGAGCGTGTTGGATCACCTTCAAGCAGCAAGTACTCCCATCCAGTAAACACTGAGAAATGTTAAAGAACTAATAAATGGTCTTGATGGATCAGCACAAAATGGTAGGATTGGTGGTCATGTAATTGTGATTGATTTAGGGAAATTCTTGGTGACTAATGGCCCTCAAACACCTACATCCATCTGTGCGTTGCAGTTGATGTTACTTATTTAATTGTGTAGGATGGAAAACCCAATCTTTTTAAGATGTGCTGAGGGATCTTTCTTTTGCTTTGTACTTGAATTTCATGTTTAAGTGTAAATCTTTACTCAGCAGAAACATGAGAATGTCCATAAGAGAAATATTGATGGATTTTCTTTTTGGCTTTATACTCTTAAAGAAAAGTATTTTAGCCAAAAAGCATATCTGGCCTCTTCCTCTTGCACTCAAACACATACAGGCTAGGGTTGATAAAGCAATGCATTTATATTCTCAAAAGGACAGACTTGCAAAAGGAGTCAGACAACACCTATAGCAAAATACAGGGATAAAGTTCTGGTACAAAGGAGGAGCTGCCTGTGTGAGAGAGGGTTTCATAATGATCAGTAACCCAAAAAGAAAATCTTCAGCTGCAAATTCTCATGTACGTGCTGTTTCTTAGCTGTGTCTAAAATTAAATGTCTGCACTATGGGAAAATCATCCTCCTTCTGCTTGGAAAGACCAATTAGTTGTTTGTCTATCCCTCACTGCAGTACTCCTTGAACATTCCACAGGTTTTGTAGGCCAGAAGAAGAAGCAGTGAAGCATGGATTTGAGGATTTCAGTCATTCAAACGGGACGTAGACTTGGGGGTTTTTAATCTAGGATTCTGAACTCAGTTTATAATATACTCTCAATGTACCTGCTGTCCATAAGCCACCAGTTGTGCACAGTGCCTAAAATCTCCCTAGTAGGAGATAAAACCTTCTTTTGGGGATGACAGCCCACACATATGCTTTGAGCAATCCAAATTCAATTACTCAGTGGTGTGATACAAATTCACATTTCCCACCTCACCTAAAAAAGATCTTTAGCTACAGGAACTGCTAAGAAGCTCCGCAGGATGTACTCTTAACCCAATCTGTTAAAGTGCTCTACTTGTGTGGCATAATTAAAAAGACTTGTGAGCCTGTCTCTCAAACTAAACAAAAGCTTGGAGTGCTTATCTGGGAACTCTCTTTACAGAGACACAGAGGTACTGGTCTCTGAGCTAGGAGGGTAACAATATACATAAAGTATTGTTCATGCTTTTTTATATTTTCCTTCAATATTTCCTATAAAAGATTGTGCAATACTTAGCTGAAAATAACTGGTCTTTATTACCACTGTCAATGACTATATTGTTTGCTAGGTGCATTCAATGGGTTCGTCACCACAGCAAGATGAACAGAATTCAGACTAATTTTGAGGTGGCTGTTGTGAAATTCAAGATGATGTAAGAAAAGAGTAATATAAAAGTTATCAATTGTCTGGGTGAAAGAAACACACTAACAAAAAGAGAAGTTTTGCTTCCCTGCCACACTGCACCCTTTTCCTACTGCTTAGCAACGGATAAGATGCCACTTATTTTGAGACAGGAAACAGAAACAGCAAGAAAGCTGCACACAAAGCTGGTATCACTGCAAGTGTCCTGTACAGCTCATTGGTGCACGGAGAATTGGCCTATAATGAAGTTATTTGCATTCACATGCAGGCCCGGCTGTGTGGACATCAGTCCAGACTCTGGGAGCTGTTGTTTCACTGAGTCAAAAGAAATTAGCACATGAAAGCCACATCCGCATTACTTAAGCTGCAGCTCACTCAGGATTGCCTTCCTTTTAGACCAAAGCAAATCTAAACGTATGATTAAATCTTCAGAAGATTTATTTTATTTCTTGTGGATAGCTGCTAGACTTGAGAAATTGTGAACAAACTACGCAAAAAGAATTTGAGGTGTTACCCACTCTGAATCTCATCTCCCTGACGGTAGAGCCACATAACTGCAGAATTTTTTTCATATCTCCCCAGCCAGGTTTTTTGCCAGTTGGCAAGGTGAAGGCATTCATCTTTTCAATATCTCCCATGCCTCTCCAATTTAACTGCAAACTTTATTCTTATGTGCAACTAAGATTCAAAGAAACAGGCATGCCTGGTGTTAAATACTGATTGCGTTAAATTGAAAAAAACCCTAAAACTTGTGGCACTGTCAGATTGATAATCCAAAATTAAAAGTTATCTTACAATTTAACTCTGGACCATAACATAAATAAGGTTAATTAGCTACATAGTCAATTCTTTTTCCATCGGCACAGATGTACAATGTACCATTTATGGTTTCTCAGTTGTAAAAATACATTAGTGATTCTCCACACATCCTGACACTGATACAATAATTTGTACTTGATATGGAGGTCAACCTGCCACCACTGTATTTCTGATGTAAATTTATTTTCTCTCTCTCCCAAATATATATATATATAAAACATAGAAGAAAAAGCCTCAGTGTTAGCAATATCTGGGGAATTCAGTCACAAAGTCTTTGGCTTATTCACAAAACAGTTACAGCCCCAGCACTGACAGTGCAAATTCCTTTATAGGATCCTGTTAATGCACTTCAATCCTGACCTGAAAGAACCTTTATGGCTGACAGGATAGTTTAATTTTCATGCCCATTCAATCTTTGGCCTCTGCATTAAGAATGCCAACAGGGGTGCAAATTAACACCAATTATTCTGATGTTTTATGTACTGGGCTGAGAGCACCAACTCATCTAACACAGGCCATCACCCAGCTGTCAGATGTTAATGACTTTTGGTTACTTCTGTCCTGCTTCAGATTCATCTGAGTAGCTCAGAGTTGAAAGGATCTCTGTTTCATTAATAAGAAACTGACCTGTACAACCCTCTTATCATTCCCTTTCACAAATTCAAGCATAAATGTTTATTTTTCCATTAAATAATAGCAAAAACCTAGCCTGTTGCTAACTCAGTGAATTTATGACAGTATGGAATTTAACCTAGTCATGTCAGCTGCTGTAGGCATAGTCAGAATTTTGTGCTTCAAAGCTGGTCAAATAAAGGAGTATATATGTATATATGTTCAAACGTTTTATTCTGAACACTTGTCATTTAAAAAGCACTAGTATAACAGCTGAATATTATGTAATTATTTCTTAGGATGGAGGAATAATAAAAGCATTTGTTAGCAAAAGATTGATTTGTTTCACACAGATTTGTTTCATAATTTCGCTATGGAAATTATTGGTTTATGTTATTATTTGCTAACACTACTCAGTCAGTGCTGTGTTGTGTGGATACACCTTTTGTGTGGATATACCTTTCCTGTACCTTACAGCATGGATGGCTTCACGGTGCCCTTTCCTTTTAACTACTATTAACAAGGACGACCTGTTTCCAGAATAGTCTCTGAAGAAGCTGACAGAAGTGCAGTTTTGTGGGCCATTCCTGAGATCTCCCTCCTTCAGTTATTTGACAGAGGCTTAGTTTTGCAGTCTGCAAACTTATTATCTAATAAAGTTATAATACCTGTTGAGCACAGTGTCAAAGTGTGGGAATGATGAGTAACAATACAGAATGTACAGCACTGCACAGCATTCAGCCATATAAAAGTCAAGGCAAAAAGAGAAGATGAAGAGGTTTCTAAAGGCACTGTACCTTCACTTGGGACTTACTTATCTTCAAAATGTTCTATTATTTTAGGATTTTAGGAAGGCAAGCAACGTGTGCAGTGACAGGACCTAGTTGCGAGAAAACAGCCGAGCTCAGTGACAGTATGTGCTGAGCTCCTGTACTCCAGAAAGTGAGAGACAGACACTGCAACAGCCTAAGTATTAAAGGGAGCTTAATCTGCTTGAGATGGTTGAGAAGATGAGAAATGGGAGTTCAGATTGAAAAGAAGGTTAATTTATACTTCAGAAAGCCTCCTCAGCAGGCATTTTTAAGAATACTTTAGAAAGGCTGTATCAGGAAGGTAAGGAAACACCCTAGATGAACTGCATGTAGATTCAGTTACCTGTCTTAGAAAGCTAGATTTAACAAGATAAACTTTTGAGTTGCCTAGATTCCATTATTTTGGCAGCTGACTATAATAAATGAAGTAAGATAACATTGCTTACAGTATTATTTGTCTGCAGACAATGTTTTACATCCAGCTGCATGACACAGCTCTTTGAGCCTATTGTTCTAACTTAAATGTACTTGCTAGGGAAGATAACCTTGTAGAACAAGCAGGATTTGTCTCTAAATTTGAGGTGCTTATTTCCAGAACTTACCAAGTTGAATGTGGGTGTGTACCACAGGAAGCATGACTACTGCCTCTTTCAAAACCCCCCAGAAAATCACTGTGTTTGGTTTCTTAGGGGCATGTATTACTCCATAGATTTGAGGTGAAGGGATTCCCACTGGGATGAAAACTTTTAAAACACTTTGATATTCATCTTACATCCATATCTGGGGACAAAGGCTTAAAGTGATGCTGTTGGTCACTAACCATATTAAACCTTATGAACTGACAGAGGTCTCTTCCTATCCCACCTCATGCAGAAGACAGTCTTTAAGACTAAAACTTTTCACTAAAACTGGGTGAATATGCTTCAGGCTCCGAATGGTAAATTTGCTTGGCACTAATGCAATATCTGTGGTAACTACAGGACATGTTTGAAAACAAGCAAATGCTGAAATGTCTGAACTGCCACTCAGATTAATTTAGATATTATTAAATGAGCTATGCAGGAAAAATAATTACCATTGGATTATTCAAATCTTATTTATTGAAGATTAACTGTCCCATAGATAATAATTAAAGTTTTATGAAACAAGTAATAATAATGTTAAAATGGTTTTTATACACATACACACACCCCCCCACACACCCACCCCCTTGCACTGCATCAAAACACTTATGGCTGTAGAAGAATGCAGCATACAATTTTGCTGTATATAGAAATCAAGAAAGAAAATATTAAATAAAAATTAACCATTACATTTCAGGCATTAAACTGTGTTCTGCTATCCTTGCTCCTTCCTTTTTTTCTACTACAGCTTTTTAAGATTTTGAGGAAAGTATTGTAAGAAAAACTTAATGAATAACATTAGTGGTGCTGTTCAGTGAGGTATTAGAATATATTTGTAGAATTCATGGTATCACTGGTAACACTCTTGACAACAGCTGTGATACAAGCTTCCTGACTTGTTCTAGAATAGGGAGATGTGATAAAAGCCTTTTTCACTGTTTTCAGCACTTCAGACTTCAAAGTATAAAGTTTAGTTATGGGGTCACCTTAAGCAGATACAATGCAAAACTATGTTACATTAACAATGTGGCAAAAGGTAGTAATTTGCAAAAATATAATTAGTATTCAGCCTGATGCTCTCCACTGTCTTCTTCATAACCACAAGTATCTTTTCAAATGTGGATGCAGTCATTTTTTATGCTGCTGTTCCTCACAAGTACAATAATGCACATCACAGCAAAAAGTAACTCAGCACTCCTCGGAATGCTTCTAAAGAAAATGGGGACACTAAAAATCATTATTTTTGATCATCCAAAGTTTCCAGCATGTGAAAGGGCTGCTTATTTAGAAACAAAACACTGTGGATGTTGAGCTTTCACATGCATCAGGAGGGGGCAATATGGATATTGCAAACTCTTTTTAACTTAAGAGGTCAAGTTTATAATTAGTAATAGATTGTATTGCAACTGGATCTGAGCATTTCCAAGTCAAAGAGCTTCTTTTAGCTACTGTGTGGGGTAACAGTACAAGAAAGCTCTTGCCCAAAGAGGATAGGAAAATATACAAGAGAGGAAATATTAGACAGTAGAAATCATTTAAATAGGAAGAGCAGAAAGTGCCACTAAAAATTTAATTCCAGTTTTCTTATGTCTTTGCTGCAGCTACAACTAGAATTTGTCCCTAATAGACTCACTCATCTCTATCCTGAGTTGATGCCAACCCAGAAATCTGTTTTTATGATTTTTTTTTAGTACTTTTAATGATGCATGCTTTTGCATGCTTTTTAGAGCCAGATATAATTATCATCTGGATTTTTCCATTTGAAAAATTTGTTCTGAATATTTAAGCATACTGACTATTTTGTAGGCTTAGAGAGTCTTATCTGAATCTCTAAATGTTCTTTACTTTGTTTTTGAGTTTTCAGCAATAAATCCAATAAATCTGTTAGGTCTTTCCAGTGTTTCTTCAGTAAAATAAATAATGATTTAGATCAAGGTTCAACCAGCAAATTTCATGTAGCTGTGTGATTATGAAGCTTTTGTGAAAGTTTCACAACATGAGTCATTGCTTAAACTCTTTGTTCAGAGACTGGGAAATACTTTTTCAAGATGGATAAAGTATGATAGACAGCTGAGAGCTGGAGTTAAAGCATAAGTACTGGAGGGTAATGACGCTTTACCAGAATGCGGCCTCTTCAGGGTTTTTTGGTAATATAAGCAAAGCAATTACAGAGTTCACCATCATTTTTTCACAGAGTTAAAAGGCATTGGAAGCATCAGTGTTAAGGATAGTCAATAAAACAGTGAGAATTACCACTATCTATCAGAAAACTCAGAGGCTTTTTTCCTTCTTTAAGTTTGCTCCAATAAATACCTGTGATGTACAGAAGCCCCCTATATAACAACAATAAGACATTATTTACTTATCATAGCAATATTGGAAAACTGTTGTAATGGATTACATGAATAATTCAGAAGGAATTTGGAAGAGTACCTAACAAGAAGAAAAATCTCATAGCCCGTCCAGAAATGGTCCATAGAAATTACAGAATTTTAACTAAGGTTTAACTCCAGCTGTTGACCATGAATAAATTTTCCCATTTGCAGTTTTGCAAGATGCTGATATGGAGACAATGATACTGATTCAGTACCCTGTTTGTTATTGTATTGGGTCTGACTGAGATGGAATTAATTTTGCCCACAGCCCTCATAGTGCTGTGCTCTGCATTGGTAGCCAGAGAGGCGTTAATGACACACCAGGGTTTTGGCTACTGGTAAACAGTGCTCACACAGCATCAAGGCTGTCTCTCCGACATTCCTTCCTTAAACAATAGCTGTTGCGGTGTGTGGTATTACCCTCGGCACGGCCAGCCCCGTCACCACAGCAGTTCTTGGGGTTCGGCAATTGGGAAGTGTCAGCAAGACAATGGCAAGAGGAGAAAGGAGGGACACTCCAGAGGCTTAGAGAGAAACCGGGTTTATTGGGATCAGCACAGACCCCTTGCCTCGTGTCCGGTGCCTCAAGAGTGACCCCAAGCACGAGGAGAGAGAGGGTTTTGTTACAGAAGGTGGGATCTCAGGGAGGGTAGGAACAGAGCCAATGGGGTACAACATGGAGTGGTTGTTAACATAACATACACTGACATACATGGAGATAGGAGGGGAAAGGTTCCAACCCAGACAGTCACCAAAGGTCCCTCTCAGAAGCTTCTGGACTTGGGGGACAGGTCTTGGGGTGACTGACAGGGCAGGAAAGGCTCTTGACACCTGATGGACAGGCAGCCAAGGCAGGAAAAGCAAACCAATCAGGAGCTGTATGTGGGGAAGGCTGTGGGGAAAAGTAGCAGCTTTGGGTTACAAAGAGAAACTGGGGTACAGCAAACTGAACAAAGGTACAAAGAAAAGCCATTTTGTGCAACTCTAGACTTACAGCAAACTTATTGTACAGAACACACCACCACAAATAGCCTGGGTGTGAGCAAGATCCTGGGAGAAGGCACAGCCAGCACACCTGACCCAAAAGGACCAATGGGGTGTTCCAAAGCACTGACTTCCATTCATGTATAAAAATGAAGGGAAAGGAAGAAGGAGGAGCGTTATTTATTGCGGCCAGCATTTGTCTTTCAGAGCAATTGCCATATATACTGAAACCCTACTTGCCAGGAAGGACCTGGACATGGCCTGATCATGAGAAGTAGAGAACAAATATTTTGTTTTCCTACACTTCCACGCACAAGCACCTGCTTTTGCTTTATTAAACTGTCTTTATCTTGACATAAAAGTTTTGGTTTTTTCCTTTTTCCATCTTATTTTCTCTATCCCTCTGTTCTGAGGAGAAGGGAAGTTATAGAAGTGTGGTGTGCACCTGGCATACAGCCAAGGTCAACACACATTTATTAAGCTAAAAAAGAATGCAGTATTAATATTACTTTGCATATTGGAGAAAATTAATTAAGGTGTTTTCAGATTCCTAGGACCTTAACTATACTGAAAATTATCAGAAAGAGTATATTTCCAAAATAAAAATTATCAGGATCTTTGTTCTGTTTATGATTTCTTTTAAAGCAATAAAATTATTTGGCCTTGTATGTCATCTGAACTCTATTTCATTTCAGAAACCCTGTGTCCAAGATGTTAACATGGAAACTTGCTGGAAAATGGACTTTGACGCTGAAGACACAGAAATCTCTTTTTCTTTTTTATTTCCTTTCAGTAAGAGTAAAGCTTCTGTAACTTTTGCTGTTTACTTTGTTTTAATCTAATACTTCCTCACACCATAGGAACATCTGAAAAAAATCAGGGGAAATTAAAACTGATAAAAAAAGTGTCTGGCTCAAAAAGTAGTTTTAATGTCTGTAATTGAAAAATTCAAAAGGAAAAATGTGAAGAGATGTTTCCCCTTTACACAACTGTGAAGTGTTTGAAAGAGTGCATGAATATGCTGTAGCACAGTGTCCAAAAACTGAGTAATGGCACCACCTGGACACTCAAGGCTGACTCATGTGTATGGCATTTCTTGCTTCCATTGGAAGGAACACATCTCCCCTAAGTACAGAAAGTACTGTTTCTAACTCAGGAAGGGAATGACATTGCCTTGACCTATTATCCAGCTGCCCAGAGAGTAGTTCACACACAGGTCTGAGACTGTTCTCCCAACCAAAAGGAAGCTTTAGATGAATTGCTCATTCATCATTCCAACATCATTAAATCAAGCTCTTCCTCTGTGTTGTTGCTTTGTTACTCCTCAGTACTAGCAAAGAAGCCAAGCTTAGCTAAGGCTAAGACAAACAAGATAACTTTGTACTCCAACCTGTTGTTCAGTTAGCTTTCAATACTTATCTGTCTTATGGTAAGATCCTGACTGGAGAAAGATGAATAGAGTATGTGTTAAATTTTAAGGCTCATGTGTCCATCTCAGACTGAAAGGGATCTGTGCTATCTTTTTCCCTTCTGCTCTGTTTTATCTAGTACCTTTTTTCTCATGCACAAGAATTCAGGGTATAATCAACCCACATATTAAGAAAAGTACATAGAAGAGATGCTCAAAAAGCCTCACTCCAAAACAGTAACACAAAAACCCCAAACGTTCTTTATTCCATGCAGAAAAGCAAGACCTCTATGTGTACAACTGCAGGTCTCAACATTCACACCAAAGAAATCACTCTATCTTGTAATTTTTTTTCATCCAAAACTGAGCAAGAATCAATTAATGAAGAAGAGGTTTTAGGAGGTGAAGATCTCATGATTAGTGTAATAAAAATGCAGTAAGCTATTCATATGCTTTAGACTTGAACATTTGGACATATAAATGGGATATGTATTAACTTAAAAATGAAATGGAGTATTTGGGTTTATTTTTTTCTGCTCTGTCTGGCTCATAAACATCTCAAAGAGTCCAATTGCTTATATAAATTTTGCTTTCTGCTCCTGGCTAATGTCAAGTTTCACAATGTCAAATAAGAACAAAAAAAACCCTATGACTCTCAAGATAAAAAAAGTTTATTCAAGTAATGAACAAAAGATTGTATCCTTTTTCTTTAGAAATCAGTACTTTCTTCTTTTTTTTCTCTTCTTTAAATAACTGATTGACTCAACTATTGTGTCAGTATGCAATATAACATGTATTTTCTTTTTTCAAACTGATTTAATATACTTTTCAGTTTTAACAAAATAAAAAGTCCAAAAGTCCACTAACTCATTTCAATCATCACTTAGGTTAGTGCTGGGGGAGGGCAATTTCACCTGTAGCAATACAGCATGTCTCAGCTTTTTTTTTCACTGAAATAGGAATGAAATGTAATTTTCCTGATATTGAAAGAAATTTTTACTTACCTATTGTAGAAGAAGGTTTATATAAATTGACTATCTGTGATTCATGTGAATAGGTTTTTAATAGTTCATAATTAGACTGAGAAGAAATTATTCTGAATGTCTAATTAAGTGGAATATATATTTGTACATTGGATCATAAGTGACCTCCCAGCATCACCTTGGATTTTCCCACAGAAGCAATTCTATGACAGTGAAACCTCTTTCAACATTCATGGAGGTTCCACCTTTGTGGTTCTGCCATTCTGGGACACAGTGGTTAAACTGAATATCTGAATGGTGCTTCCAAGCAAAGACAGCTGAATGAAATAATTCTAATACATCATCCTAAATCAGAAGCACTGGTGGTTCTTTATTACCTTGCAGTCTATGAAACTAACAATACTTGAATTTGGATGATCTATTTTTCTTGTTCCCTTTCTGTTCTTTAAAAACCATTATTTTATTTTTCTGACTTCTCTTCATTTTTCATTATCTCAGTTTTATTTACATCACTCCAGCCTTCCTCTGTACATTTCAACTTTTTGTCAAAATGTTCCCTAAGCTTCTGTCTCTTTACATGTGAAAGTATGACCTTAATATTTTCCTCTTTTTTTTTTATCTCTAATAATTCCATAAAATCCTTTTGTAGCTGATTCCCTTAGTTTTCACTTTCCAACAGAATCTATTTTTCCTGGTACCCTTATATTGATTTTCTCACATTTACGGTCCTAAAGAAGAAATTTCCTCCTCATGTTATGTTCAAATTCTCAAGACTTATAAAATGCCTGTTTGAAGTTATCCTCATCTTTCTTCTCATTTTCCTTTCCCTCATCCAGATTATCATCTAGTTAAAAATGTCTTTGGACTGTGCATAATCCATTACTTCATATATTTTCTGCCAGTTAATCCTCTAATTACATCTTCCTTCACATCCATTCCATTCAGTTTATTACATGTCAGCTACACAACGCTCTGTACAAGTTTTTCTAACAGCTTTCATGTGCTGCTCTCTTTCAGTTGTATGCAGGGAGAAAGAAGTTCATGAGTTGTATCATGTGGCAGGCACACAAGTCAGACTTAGAAAGGGAAAGTATTCTCCTTCTAATTTTTACTCCCCTTCCTGGTTATTAGCAGACTGGGATTGTTACAACAGACAATGTTGAGCAGTTTGGGAGGGAAGATGTAACAATTACTTTAGGGGCTCATTTGGAGGAAGCAAGCTGTCTCCTTCAGCAAACTCAGAGTTCAGACAACCCTTGGTATTATGGAGCTCCAAGATCTCACAAAGGAATAAGATATCTAGTTTTTGGAAGACTGTATCCTGTGGTTGTGAGAGGCAGAAGATCTAAAGTGGACTGCTTCAGTAAGGGTTTTTTTTGTCATGATCTTTAAGGCACCCAAAAGTAAGCCTCCTTTTCCCAGCAGAAAGGTATTTAACGTAGGGAGGAAAAAAANAAAAAAAAAAAAGAATCCCTACAGCCCAAGCATTAAAGCTGAGTAGCTGAGTTCCTGGATTTCTCTCTGTATGTATATTTTTCTTTTTGATTTCTCTCTGTATGTATGTATTTTTTTTCCTTTTGTCTTTGTTTCTGAATATAATTTAGCTGAAATTGCTAACACAGACTGATTTAATCTCAAAAATAAAATGTTGGATGTTGCTGCAAGATACACACAATAATTAATAGATATTTCAACACGGAGTCGACTATGGTATTTTGACTGCATTGTCTCTGGTTACAGTAATTGCATTCAACTGAAGTGTGTCAGTTCATGTTATGCCCAACATACATTCTCAGTGAGAAGGCTGTATTTTTTAAAATGGGAAAGACTCTCAGTAAAAGGAAAGTGTTCTCAAAGCTTTCAGCTGGCAGTAGTGCTCCACCAGAGCAGCTCAGTGTGTGTCAGTTGATCACCTCACTGACAGCCAGGCTACATGTCTAAAATACCACACTCCTTCTCATCTGCTAGTAAAAACTATTTCCTTCCACCTCTATCCTCTGGCACTTGTAGTCTAAACCCCATTAAAATGGAGGCTAATTCTTGGCAATCAGAAGCTGTAGAAATAGCCCATGTTTTTAATAGGCATATAGCCCATGTTTTAACTACTGTAGATGAAAAAAATATTATGTGCCTGGATGAGTGGAACCCATTCACTGGTTATCAGAGGCACAAGCCTTCAGAGAGAATTGGACATCTGCCTGATGCCCCAGCTGCTGGAGCTCACATAAGAATCTGTGTGTTAGCTGACAGATGCAAAAAAAACCTCATGTAGGTAGACGTACAACTCCCTGCTACAACTGCCCTGCAGCACAGGTTTGTGTGACTTATCAATTCCTGCACACAGATTCTGTTCCACTTATGAGTGATTAGTTTCAGACAGGGGTATAGACAGGCAAGCATGCTGGAACCAAATCTCTCACATGCTGGGTTAGTTTGGCACACTCTGTAAAGTGTTTCACTCCCCACAGTAACTGTGACCTAGCTCATGTTTGCTGTTGGAAGTGCCCAGGTTGTGAGTGAACACCTGCGTTCAGCTTTTTCCTTCCATAAAAGTAATGAAAAAACTCTCAGCTTAGGTTACTTGTCATAGGGCTGAGGGGCTCAAAGCAAGTCAGGAACATCAGTTTAGACACTAACGGCTGTCACTGCCAGTTCTGTTAAACACGCCCTGTTGCAAGCAGCTGGCACTAAACATCACTATACCCTGACTGATGTAGAAAATGTGGCCTTGAGCTACATTACAAAGACAAAGGCTTTCATATAAAGGAAAGCTTAATCATGAGAGTAGAATCTGGCCTGTGAATGTGTTATTTTTTTTTCATCTTAGTACTATAACAAAATTGTCAAATTTTCACATTCGATAATGTAAAGTGTGATTTTTATTTCAAAATGAAATGTGAAAGTGATAGAAGTAAGAAGAAACATATTCTAAACACAAGATCCAGAGACTTAGAGTTATGCAGGGTTCCACTACTAACAGAACCTATCACATTATGTAAGGCATTTCACTCAAGTGTCTAAATGTAAATTACATTTAATGCTATTTCCAAATGGTATCATATCAAAGTATTGATACTTCAATAAAATAGTAAAGGAAAATTTTCAGAAATTAGGGTTTAGGAGGAAATGCAATTAGAGGAAGAGCAAGCAGGTCTGTATATAAATCTAAATTAATCATAATATATAAGCTTATAGTTTTGATATACAGTAAATAGTAAAGTTAAATAAAGTGAATATATATCTATATCTTTTGAATAACACAGCATTTGGTCCTATCATGGTTTAGGAACAGTACCCCCCTATTTAGTACTCCCACTAAAAAGAAAACCACAAACTGCTTCCCTCCCCATCCTGTGAGAGACAAAATGCAGAGATCATGGGTTGAGATAAGTGAAATTTACTGGAAGCAGCAATGGGATAAGAAAAACGACCAGTAAGGGAAACAATACTGATTACAAAAGTATACAAAAGGAGAGGGTGACTGACTAGCAAAATACTTACCTGGGCCCTCTGGCAACAACATACAATGGCTGATGTGTTTCCTCCTCCCACCAGGCTTTTCTGTAGTGGTTTTATGTTCGCTGAATTTTGTTTGCTAACTCGGAGATAGGATTTTGGGAGAAAAAGGCGAAACAGGCTCAACTTAAAAGTAAACAGATAGTTTATTAACACACAGTGAGGAAAAGAAAAAATGGAACTTTCCAAACCCTTCTCCCCTCCCTACAAGTGTTTACTTTCTTACAAACAACATAGAGACAAAACCTGTGACATTCAGTCAGTTTCATCATTTAAATATAGTCTTTTATCTATTCTTCAGGAGAGGAGTCTCTTGTTCTCTATGGAATTCTCCCACTGACAACCTAGAAAAGTTCTTTTGTGGGTTGGAACTCTCACAGAAACAATCGCCCGGAGAATACCTGCTTCCCTGTGGTCTCCTCCCATTAGCAGTTTTTCAAGTTGCTTATGGGTCATGGAACTCAAGCATTTGGGGTGTCACCTCTTAAAGATAAGCAAATTCAAAGCAAAGGATTTCTCATCTCAAGGAATGGAGATGTCTTCTCACTTCTTTCACTGGTGCAGGAGCTTCTTGTCTTTCTCTTTGTTCAGGCATCTCATGGGACTGTACAGTCCATTACAAACTCCCTTGCTCAAAAATCCACAAATCATCTCTCCAAATGCATATTTTTCCATGGTTTAAAGGACAATCTACCAATAGAGTTCATTTCCATAGCTCAAACAAGAAAGTCCAGCCAGGAGGCAACTCCTTCATCCTTCCTCTAATTAATCCTTTTCTCACTCTCTTCATCTGACTGTCATGCTAAGTCTTCTCTATGCTCAATCACTTTGTCTGTTCTCACTCTGGGAAGAGCCAGTGCTTTGGAAGTCCCATCGCTTTGGAAGTCCCATCTCTTGGCAGGAAAGAGTTAAAGCTTTTCCAGGCCTTCGGTGGTCACATGATCTCTGCCAAGTGGCAGCCAAGATTTTTCAAAAGCCATGAGAATGAAGGAAAACTCAAGTAGGCAAGTCTCAAAGCAGCCCGGCTGATGAAAGGCTCCTTGCCCCCACCCCTCGGTCTCATTCAGGGTGGGCCCAGCTTGGAGCAGCTGCAGGCTCCCGGTTCCCCTCTCCCTGCAGGGGAAAGGGCCCTGGCCGATGGCCAGGTCTCTGGCCAGCTCTCCTCCCCATAGGGGAAGCATCAGGGTGTTTTCCAGCTGCTAAAAACTGATCCGGGCTGAGATGGGGGCACATCATCCCCTCTCGCGGCCTGGGAGTCACAGGGCCAGGCGGGCCTCCTGTGAAAGCCTGGGCCCAAGCAGACCAGGCCATCCCGGACCCCTCCAAAAAAGAGAACTAAGACTACCTTACCTCCTTTGAAGGCAGAAAAAAAAAGAAAGCAATCCCAGGCTTCCTTCTAACTTTTAAAGCTGTGTGACCCAGAAGTGTATTCCTGCATGCAATTGGTTATTTTAGTTGTCAGTTCAAAAAAAATCACCAATTGCACCTCACCATCTGTGCTAAACCAACAGCAATGGGATAAGAAAAATGAGCAGTAAGGGCAACAATACTGATTACAAAAGTATACAAAAGGAGAGGGTGATTGACTAGCAAAATATTTACCTGGGCCCTCTGGAAACACCATACAATGGCTGATGTGTTTCCTCCTCCCACCATGCTTTTCTCAACCCCAAGTCATGCCCCTCTCCCCAGAAGCAAGAATTCCTTATTTTTGGCCCCCCAGGAATGATGTACCTGGTATAAAATAACAACTTGGACATGCCCATGTGGCTCCAGGCTCTGCCATCTCATAGCTACAGCAAAAATTTGACTCTGTCCTGACCGAAACCAGGACAAGTCCAATGAGCAAAAAGTACACAAATATTTTAACTCTCATGCTTCATTAGTTCACAAATACAGATGTGTTGACACACATTCGCACGCATAAATCTAGGCTTTCAAGTAATTTCTTATTAACTCAAGAAACTATTCTTCTGTTCTAATTTTTTTGAAAGAACACTGATTAATATAGCCAGTGGAGAATCAAACAGATTTAGCTTCTTGCAAAAGAATTGCTATAACCAGTATCTTTTTCAAGTTCTCTCTGCTGCTGCTTCAGCTGTCAAAGTCAGTGGTGCACTACAGCATTGAAGGTAATTTCCATTTCATCGTAAAAGCTGTTTTTCTCAATTGTTTGGCTTCTTTGTGTTTTGCCTTTTTTTCCTTCTGCTTGCCCCCTATCCATCTAATACCACTCAGATGTCATTGGCACACTCAGGTTTACCACACCCCGGTGATTCCTATGCACCTATATGACATGCCTATAGCACAAATGCTGATGATGCATTATATGTCCAGCACTTTTTGTCACAGTGACATTCCTCAACAAAGTACTGCCTAGGGGAAGCTGCTGGTTCAGAGTCACTCTCTTATGCAGCAATTACTCAGTTCGATTATATGTTGATGATAAGCTATTAAAAACCACTCATGCAGAACTTTTTGTTTACCAACAATCATGATATTCTTTTTTTCTTTCTGCCATCAAAAAATCTAATCAAGACCAAAAAAAAAAAAAACAAACCAAAAACAAAAACCCCAAACAAGCAAACAAAATACAAACAAAAAGACAAAACAAAACAAAACAAAAATTCTGGCAGGTTCTCAAAGTACTTGGGTTAGTTAATGGATGTAAATATATCTATATTAGCCATAGTGTTTCAAAAACAAATGCTTAGACAAAATGAAAGAGGGAAAGAGAGAAAACAGTTGCATTCAGAAAGTCAGATTCTCTAAATAACTTGTCTCTTGTGTTTTCATATTAATTTGCAAAAGGAAGGATGCAAGCAAATCTTATATTGATGTATTAGCAAGATATCAAAGAATCTAAACAGAATTCTGGTGGGCAAGGTAAAACTTAAAAACAGACCAAAAAAACCACCTCAGTTATTTAACTATTAGCACTCTATGTGTTATAGCACTATATATGTGTTAGAGTCAGGGGGAACCTCAAATAACCACGACTCTTTTTCATATAGAAACAGCATTTAGAAGTATCTCTCTTGGTTTATTGATGTGTGAACTGGAATAAATGAAAAATTTCAATGCATTAGAGAATCCTATGTCTTCAAAAAGGAAGAAAAAAAAAGAGAGGGAGTCAAAGGAAAATGGTACAGATCTATAAAGTGATCTGATATTTAAATCTGTCTGTATTAGAGATATAATAGAAAGGAAGGATCATAACATTGTCAAATAAATTTCAGCTATATGGCACTAAATAAAACTCAGGGCTCAGTAACCTTTCAATATGTGATCAAACATGAAATTAATGTAAAGAAATATTTGTTCTTGAGTGAAGTAAATTAGTAAGACCTTAAAATCTGCTAGTTTATTGTGGGCCACTTCAAGCTAAAAATAGTCAATAAATAACCAGTGTTTTAAAACAATGAGCATGTACTAGTAGGACTTCAGATACATGAAGTTTTTCCAGTCATAGTAAAATTCCCTGTTTGTTTAATCTGTAAGCATTGGCTTGACCTAATTATGTGTATTAGATAAAAATGAGTTCTCACTGCAGGCTAAAATCTCCCAGTGTTTTGTGTTGAACAATACATGAGGTAAAATACAAGAGGTTTTTGCAGAGCCAATTCTTTTATGTTGGAATTTAATGGCTCCTAAAAGAGAAACAAGGCAGAGAGCAACCACACAATCAATAGCCTCTTTGAATGGCAAAGTAATAACAGTAACAATAACAATAACAATAATAGTAATAATAAATTATTAATTAATAATAATAACAATAACTATTATAATAATAGAAGGAATACCATTTGAATTACGTAACTCTTTCATGAGTATGTCTATTTGAATTAAAGCTAATTAGCTCCGTAAAGATGCAAACCAGTTCCTTAACTATTGTGTAATTGTGCAGTGCAGCAAATTTGAGGAAGATTACACAAACAAAAGAAATATCTGAAGGCTGGACATCGCAAGGTTAATTCCAAGGGTCTGAAAGTAAATTTATTCTTGAGACCCAAACTTATAAAACAAAGTGATCCTGAATTGAAGCCCATAGTTACCACTTCTTTTATGGATATTTACAGAAGCCGTTCATAAAATACTTCAGCTTTCAGGTAAGCCATTTTGCCATCGAAACATCAGTAGCTGCTTTGATTTCCCCTGTCCTATTCGTAGTCTGATTACAAGACAGACTAGCTGCTCTGCCAAGTGGAAGAAAGGAAAACCATTAGTGAAATGTCACTCTGACCCCTTTCAAAGAATCAGGTCCCCAAGTAAATCCAAAGATGCTCAGATTTGATTAAAGCAGTTTTCTTCCTCCTCTTGAAAAAGCTGGAGCCATAGCAGAAATAATGAACTGCTCCTGCTACTGTGCATCAGCAGCACTCAGTAGTTTTGAGCAGGATACTGTCAGTAGAAATGAACTGATTATAGAAACTTCATCAGCCAATTCAATGTTCTTTTCCTTTTTTATATATGTGGGTGAGATATTAACAGACCACAGGGAGAAGAAAGCTGGACCACATAAAGTCATACAAAGTCACAGGTGGATTATATGGAAAGGAATTACTTGATATATTTATGGAATTCATTGTAGAACCATACAGAGCACTTTTCCAAATGATTAGAAATCAATAGGTTTTACAGATTCAGCTGCAGTTATATTTTTTCTCACTGGAAAATTTGGAAAAAAATCATATTTATGTCTAAAATTAATTACAGATTTTGAATGAGAAGAAATAATTTCTATTGTTCTAAAAACTGAAATCAGAATACTCTAAATTTAGAATTATATTACCAAATTTTTCTTTATAGAGGAGAAAATCAAATATTTTCTCAGCTGTCTATTCTTCATTTCTTTAATTTACTATTTAATAATGCATGCAATCAGATTAATTACAATATATAATTATTTCCTAAATTAATTCCATAATTTTATTTTTTAAGGTGAAGATTGCTTAAAAATCTGATTGATTGTCTATTTTAATAAACTTTAATTTATTGGTTTAATATTTTCCTAAAGTTTATGGGGGGGAAAACCTAATATGAAATATGAAAGGAAATTAATTGATTGTAGGTCCATAAAACTTAATAATTCTTTTAAAAAGCCTTAAATTTAAATGTGGATTTGGTATTGTAAATCATGAAAAAAAAAATGGAAGATTGATCTAAATAATAACAAAATTCTAATTTCTGATGCGCTATTTTTAGTTCAAGTTAATCTAAACTATATAAAACAAGACTTAAGAGTATCTTTTGGATGGTTTTGGAATATGAGTAAATAGCTTAGTAAAATGATCATTGGACTCTTTAAAGACTTTTTACCTTCTGTATGATTCATTGGTCTATGGAGAGGTGTCCCAGACTTGCAGTATTGCCTACCTCAGCAGCTCCATGTGCGGTGACTTCTCGCTGCCGTTCCTTTGCTCTGACGTGCCATAGGCAGACACACACTGCTGACCCAACAGGCTATGGACAACCCCGTGGTTCTCTGAAGGAGCCAGAACAGGGGAAAACTACAGCCAGTGTCCATGGATAAAGAGCCAAAAAGGGGTAGGCTTGGCACAAAGTTATGCTCAACTCACTAAACTGCAACCCCTCATCTGTACCTTGTTTGGGGAAACAAGAGGAATTTGACAAAATGGACTTTATATCACCATGACTATGCAATAAATACTTCCAGAGCATAAATATCTGACAGTCTATCAAATACTAATTTCTGCTGCAAGAAGAAAGAGACATAATCTTCCAAGATTTTTCATCAATATAGTTTAACATTATATTTGATAGTTAAAGCTCTTCCTTGCAAGAAAATGCTTTGAATTGTGACAAAGTACTTGTTGAAGAAAAAGGTCATCATGCTACGCTATAGTGAAGAAATCGTCTACGTGATAAAATTAAGCTTCAAAAGGTTTTGAAGCAGAACTAGCTAAATATAATTAATAATAATAGTAATAGTAATAGTAATAGTAATAATAATAATAATAATAATAGTAATAAAGACCACCAGCATATCTATGGCTAATAGAATGTAAACTGAAATATATAGAATAGCGATGCAGAAATTTCTGTATATAGCTTCTCTGGGTAAAATCCTTCCTTAGAACTTAAACACATATCACCAAGTTTTTTTCCATGCTAGATTGACAGTGAATATCAATGTTTAGGGTAGTAAAACTCAAACTCAGCCTATCCTCAGGACCCTAGTCAGCTGTCTTGCTGCCAGTAACTACAACTTATGGCAATAAACTCTTAGAAGTTTTGTGTGCAGGAATAAACATTTTTTACAGTTACTGCTTCTACTATATTAGAAAACTACTTAGAAGCATAGAATTTGCATGCAATGCAATATAGCTAATGCTTGCTGCTTGTACTCTGCAGTTCAACTTTCTAAAAAATGATTTTTTTTTCCTGCGGGTTTGCCTACACTTCAGCATTTTGGAAAGGAGGAAGACTGTGAGAAATCAAAATTCCAGTTATAAGGAATTTATATTAACTAAAATGAAAAATAAAGTCTGTGTTTTTTTACCAAATGTCCTTTGTTGGCTTGGATTTAAAATACATGCTCAAATGTCTGGCCACAAGTAGAAAGAGGACAATTAAAATTTAAGGAATGTATTTTTATTAGGATGATGAAGATAATTGAGAGAGAGAGAGAGAAAAATTTTCTCTTGTTTAGGATAGTTCTGGGGAACAGCTCATCTGCCAAGGAAGCTGTAAGCCTTTCTGAATAAAAAGCAGGAAAATTGCTTCTATTCCTCCAGGATAATTTTAAATCTACAGAAGATGCTTAAGGCAGCTGAAGTACAGCTTTGTGTAAAGTTACAAATAATCTGAATAGTCTGTTAAAGACAGTCAGGAAAGAAACTGGGGGGAAATTTATAGCTAATCACAAGGAATTTGAGTATTTGAAATCTGAAAAAAAGACAAGTTTAAGGAGCAGAACCAACAGTACAAGACTCAACACTCTGCCCTTGCAGATGTTTTGCATTCAGTACCTGTGGTACAAGTTCAGACAGGAAGCACTAACTGATTTATAAAAGCAAGTAGCATTTGAGCAGGGGAGTTAGGGCAGTGAAAGTAAGTTCAGATAACTTTAATGACAGAAAAACAAAAAAAAGTAAGTACCACCTATTGAGTAAGATCATTTGATCATTCATTTCAGATGGTAGCAAGATATGTAGAGATAGAGGTACTGATGTTAGGATTGGGATAGATTCCAGAGTGTCCAGCAGTCCACTCCTAGCACATCTGTACTCTTCTTTCCATGTTCCCTCTGGAAAAGACTTAGCACAGGTGAATAGGGCCCATTCTATCAGCTTTGACGGTCCTGAATGTAAAAGAGTACAATAAATAATCAAGGAGTTACCATGGCAGTTGACCCAGGCTGAGATCCAGTCAAGGCTGTGTCCCAGCACTTCAGAACCCTGACTGGTGGTTTTCATACTAATTTGCAAAAGGAAGGATGCATGCAAATCAGATCGAGTGATGAAAGACAATGTATCCATCAGCACCCCCCACCGGCATGGCTTTGGAACATTTGCGACCTGACCACTGAAGGCCTGGGCAAACTTCAACTTTTTCCTGGCACAGATTGAGACTTTAAACCCTAACCCTTCTCGGAGATGGAAGAAAAGGCCAAGTTGGAGACATGTGGAGGGACAATATAGAAATCTCAAAGTTGGTAAAGGAAGAGTGACTTTCTTTAAGTGATAGAGATGATGAGTTGCCTTGGTTCTAGGCTGAAAAATCTCCTCTGGATTTTGGTAACAGGTTAATCCTTTAAATTGTGGACAATATAAATTGGGGAAATGATTTGTGGATTTGAGCAAAGGTATCTGTGATGAACTGAGCGAATATTTTTGTGCCCCCATGAGAGGTTGAACAGAGAGAGATGAGAAGAAGCCCTCTGCCAGTGAAGAAGTGAGAAGACTATCTCTGTTCTCTGAGTTGAAAAAAGATCCTCTGTTTTTTTGAAACAGCTCATTTTTAAAAGGTACCACCCCAATTTGAAAAAATCCATGGCCCATAAGTAGTCATGAGAAAGGCTACATAATATGGGAAAGTTCTACAGATGCAGATTCTCTGGGCGAGCTGCTTTTGTGTGAAACAGGAGTGACTTCTCTCTCTCAAAGACTGTTTTATGTGTGGTACTGACCTAGAGTTCTGAATTTTGCCTCTTTGCATTGTTTGTAGAAAAATGAACAGTTTGTAGTGAGAGGGTTAGTTTTTTTAGAAATTAATTTGTGTTAGGGTTTTTTTGGTGGGTTTTTTTTTTTGTATTTTCTTATTATATTTCTCCTCTTAGTGTATGTTAATAAAATCTATCTGGTTTGGCTTCTAAGTTGAGCCTGCTTTTGCCTTTTTTCTCCCAAAATCCTATCTCTTAGCAAACAAAGTCAGCAAATGTAAAACGTCCACACAAATGGTGCTGTGACTCAGATGAACAAACCTAAACCACAACAACCTACCCAAATAAAGATTGTAAGACGAAATGCAAATCATAACTATTAAAAAAACTGTTTTTGATGGCCTGCAATATCTAACATGATTCCAATACAGTACTTGGCATTTTAGTAGTGTTTAAAAAAAATTACAAGTCATCATCCGTAATGAGGTTTAATCACTAGTACAACAAAGTATATTCAAGTCCAGGATAGTTAATGACTAGCAGATTTACCTCCTTAAAGGGTAGGTATGTAAGTTAAGTGTTCACCATAAAAGACTCTCTTTCACAGTAGTTTAGTCTTTCGCACTCTTGGCATGAGAACTACAAAAGTAGCCAACCTTTAAATTGTAAACCCAATAGCTTAACGAGGTGATGTTGCTGAATAATTTCTGCAGCCACAAGTTCTGAGACACCGAATTTTTTAGATTTTGCAACTAAGAATTATAGTAAAATATGAACCAGCAAAATAACTGAAGTGGCATGTCTTGCTTAGCAAAAAGGCAAGCAATTTCAAAGAAAGCTTGTAGGTTTCCTTTAATCTTTGGAATTCTCAGGAACCTGAAACTATATGTGATTCTGACCAATCTGATCCTGTTCTAGATAGCCTTCATAAAGGAGCAGAAAGACATAGGAACTAGAACCAAGGCCACCTTCCCCACGAAGTATTACTAGCTCATCAAAAGACACCCAACCATAACCGAAAGTTATCAAGTAGATGAAGCCATCTTGCCAAGTGGGAAGTCTTGAGTTATTGCAAAGAACAGAACTAAGTTATTAAAAGAATAAAATTTGTTCTAATCATTGTGCCTATGCTAATAAAACAGAATGTAAAGCACACAGGAATACCTTCAGAGTATGCTTCTTCTGTCAAGAATTATTGGGATCATGAAGGCTTGACAGCTGAAATATTTACATCACCTCACCAGAGACAGTTGTAACCTTAGAAGACCTATCACCACAGTTACAGACCGAGCAAGTAAGCAGGAATAATTTTAGGTATTCAACATGTCCATTTTTTAAATTAAGAGCTTAATGGAAAACACACAGGGTGATGATTTCTCAAAGCAGAATCCTATGATGGAATAGATATATGAGTTCCATAGCTCTTTGAAAATCTACAGTATTCTTCCAAATAGAATGAGTTACATTATGGAAACCAATTATACGCATAAGTTTCTCATATTTTGGTAACTGCCACATAGACATATTAAGACATAGGGAGTTATAGTTGTTCATTCTGGAGATGACAAGGCTCTGGGGCGACCTTATAGTAGCCCTCTGGTACCTAAAAGTGTCTTATAAAAAAGAGATAGAGATATATTTACACAGATGGATAGAAGTCAAAGGGTAATGGTTTTAAACTATAAAAGGAGAGATGCAGGTTAGATGTTAGGAAGAAATTGTTTACTATGAGGATGGTGAGACAATGGAGGAGGTTACCCAGAGAAGTGGTATACCTCATCCCTGGCATGGGATTGGCTGGAATCCTGAGCAAACTGATCTAGTGGGTGGAATCCAGTGGTCCCTTCCAAACCAAGCCATTTTAAGATTCTGTCATTCTTGGTATTCTATCCTAATATAAGAACATTACATACACCATAAACATGATGGGGAAAAATAATTGAAGTTGTGTTGCTATGCTGATATAACTTTGGTGCACAAAGAGAGATTGTATAATTGTTTTTAAAACAGTGAGTGGGTAAGTTAGAAGAGATGCTTTTAACTGTTTTTCTAATATATCCTCCTGCTGCATATTTTGCATCAGTTTTCTCAAATTAATGCAAATCTGCTCCGTCTCAGTTTCAGAGTCTTTCATTCCAAATATGATTCTTCCTCAAAAGGCTGCTTGGGACTCAGTGCCCTCTAGTTCTGGTGCCTTGGTAAATATGGCAAGTGCTCTAGTGTCTGGCACCTGGTATGTTTCTGAGTGATTCAGTCCAGCCTACTTTAAAAGAACATTCGCTTTCATGATTGCTTCAGATTCTACAGCTGTGGCCTGATTGCCTGCAGAGAGATACATTGAAATTCCTTCTCAGTAAACCAATTTTTGGCCTTTTTATTAGATCTACATATTTATTCAGCTTGCTGTTCCAAGATATTTTTGGGAAACAGTGCAACAAACTCCTAACATTATATATCAATATACACTGTGGAATTCTGTATATTAGAAATATATATAATATTCTATATATTGCTAACCTTCAAGTCAAGAATCAGGTTGCTTTCTGTAGTTTAATTACTCTGGATAGGAAGAACAAATGTTTTCCACGTTTTCTTAAATTTTACATCTTTTCTTCATGCCCGGATAGAAACTCAGCTGTCATATTAAAAATTGCTCTAATTGTTATCTTAGATTTCGGTCACAAAAATATTGGGCAACTTTTTTGAAGCTCAGTTCATGTATTCTCTTTTATGAAAATTAAATTAATATTTCTTTAGAAAATAATAAAAGCAACATCCTTTAGTTCAACCTGCTTATTATTTATGTACCAGATATACCAACAGAATTAATACAAAATTATGATTTTGGCAACTAACTCTATAACTAATCTTAAACGGAAGTGAGATCCAAGCCTATCAAACCTAGTACTCAAAACCTCCATATTGATTTTTTTTTTTTTTATTTAGAGCTGTCTTGGTAATTACATCATGTTCCAACTAACCCTACTTTTAAATAGTCAGTTTAAACTAGCTCAAGATCAAAGTTTTCATTTGCTTTTCCAAAAGCCAATTATTATTGAGTAGTTTAAAATAGTAATGTAACTTTACAAGATTGAACTCCATATGACCTTACCATAGGCATATGGTCACAATAATAAAAAATTAAATATTAAAAAGAAGGTATTTTTAACATGCAGCTGTTTCATTTCAATCTTTTCCATTCAGTAATTCTTTCCCTCCCTGAATTTGCAGTATGTTAAACCTCATTAATAAACCATAAGTATAATGTTAACTTGGCATCCTTATCTCCTATATAAAGCTTGAAAATTAGGAATAAAATTCTACAGATGAAAGTAAAATATTTTCAGCTGGCCCAATATAAAAAAATGCCAAGTTCTGTGGCAAGATCCTAATAGACAGATCTTCTGGGAATATTTCTGTAATGTTAGCTTACTTTAAAAATATTGGAATTAAAAATTGTTGGAATTCATCTTGAATTATTTTCTTGAAGAGGATATTTTAAACAAGGGTAAGGCTTTTTCACATATTTTCTTTCAACTGATATTTTCTTTCTTATTGTTGCAGCAGACTGTTGGGACTGTGGACTTCAGGTAGTAATAAAAGGTATGTATTATTGAGTGTCAATAAGTTGTCTGCCTGGAAGGGGGTATAAGATGCTAATAATACCTTATCTGCTCAATAAAATATACATATGTAAGTTACAGGAACTCTGTCAAGGGTCAAAAAAAAATCTTTGTAGTTGTTTCTATAACTCTAAAGCTACAATAAAAGTCTATTGTATAACAGAGTTTGTAGAGCTGTAGCTTCACTTGTGAGGATAAAGACATTGATTGGCCTTCAAAACATTGCCCTCAATAAATATTGTCTTTGTACAGACTCTTCATGATTTAGTAAGTTATTTATGGTACATAACTCCTTATTGTATATCTGTGTGACAGTCCCACCATTCCTCAAGAAATTAAAGAAAATAAAGCACACTGATATTGTCAACATTTCAGAGCATACGATGATGAGGACTGCAGATAGAAAAAATGCATGATTTTTTTTGTTACAAGAGTAATGTCTTAAGATAGCACCTATGTTTGAACTTAAAAAGACATAGGATAGAACTTAAAATCAGGGAATAGGTTTCCTTTAAAATATATGAAGAGGAATATGAATTTATGGAATGTAATTCATCCTGCCCTAAGGTATGCAATTAAATTGCTTCCAAAAGTATTTATCACTCTCTGTTGACTATAAATTGGAACTTTATAGAGTAATTTGCATACAGAAGACTAATAGAAATCTAAAGTTAGGTGAAATTAATTCCAGACCTCCCATCTAGTTCCATTATAAAACATAGAAAAGAGAATTATTAAAGCCTTTGTGTTTAACAATTTAGCATGTAGAAGGTGCACTCTATGCCTCAAAAACTCAGTGATTTTTTGCTAGGTGTCTATGAGAGGTAGTTTTTAGCCGACAATTAATTTCTCCATAATAAAATCTTTAAGGTCTCTTTAAACTAAACCATTCTATGATTCTATGATTCTGTGAAATATATATATATATATGTGAAGAAAAATCATGTGAATATCAGGAATATCCAGATACTGAGCATCCAGAGGACCTCAGTGAGACTAAGATAGGGTTAGTACCCAGAGTACGAAATGTCATCATTAAATGACATTTTATATTTCAGCAGTACAAAGATAATCGGCCTTCAGACCTTGGCCAATAAGGAGATGCAGATAATTTTCTTATATTGACTGTGTGGATACTCCAAAATCATCAAATTCTTGGTAGAATGCATTGCTCCACAGGTGTTTCAGCCAAGACAAACTCAATGCAATAATGGTATCCTTTTTGGATAAGCCCACCTGTCTTAGAAAGTGTGCTGTTAACCAGCATCTTTACCTTTACCTAAATTTTCATTAATCTTTTGACAAATCAGATTGAAGCATAAGTGTTAATGTCACAAGAATTTTATTAGTGGAAGAGATTTTCCTTCAAGTATTTTTATATCTTATTTTAATAGAAACATGATTTTAAGTGTCACAAATCCATCTCAGAAATAAATTTCTGATTTTAATAGTGTGATGTACTAGAGAAAAATATATACTAGGGCAATACACTCAAAACCTGAAACAAGAATTTTATTTTTCCTATGCATGTGGTGTTGCTCAAACAGAAAGTGTGAGGCTGATGTAAGTTTTAGTGGGTGATGTTCCATGACCTATATTTTACATGATATAAGATGAAACAATTGGCTCACTCTACTCTGAAATCACTTGCATCAAATTCTTATCAGTAAACCTTTTAAGAACAGTCAAAAAGTATTGTGCTATATTTTGCATTTTTACTACTTCAGATAAAGACCATTAGTATTTACACCATCTTTTTTTATTTTCAGATGCAATCTATATCCTTTGTGGACATGATTGCATATAGAAGGCACTATAAAATACTGTTTTGAAATGAATCGTACAAAGAGATGACTCACTATGGTTTATACATTGAATTTACATGCACCAGTGTTGTGGTTATATTATCAGAACTGCATATATTGTACAAGGATGACTTCACTCACACAGACAAACTCCTGTCATTCTATCATAAATATATACAAAGAAGTACCAGAAAGCATAACCTTAAATAACTTTAAGCTAAACTAAGGTTAATATGCTTATTTTCAAAGTGCTATGGAACTTGTATTTTACCTATTTTTGTTCAGAGCATGCAAATAAATGGCATGCAGAATTCAGTTCCAGGTCTATGATCAGTGGTCTATAGCACGCAGACTGCAGCTCCAGTGCTGTGTGAGCTGTATGCTAATGCTGAAGTGCAGAATCTCCATGACACGCTGTGTATGTGTAGCAATATGTTTCTCAGGTTGAAATGGTTGCCTTCACAACAAGTCGATAAAATATTTTTTTTTTCTTCTTGTCATCTCTCTGGATTGAATACACTAAATAGAGCATAAGTAGATTATTAAAATTCTTTTAGTTTCCTCTTTCAGTAATCAATGAAGCAATGAAAGAGTAGAGAAATCTTTGGATTTCTTATCTTTACCTTCTGATTTTTTCTTCACATTATTATCTTCAGTATACAGGATGCTTTGTTCATTTATCTGTTATGTAATGTTCATAATTCTTAAAAATATTCCTGTTAAATTTCAAAAGGGCAATGCTTTTCAAAAGAAATGCTAACATCACAAAGCATGTTCAGAGAGTCTGTGTTTACTCACAGTATTGATAACTTTGATAACTTTCATGTGGTTACCAAGGTGAGCCACTGGAATTTGTCTTGCAATTTTTGGAAGAGAACAGAGCCAAGTATGTTCCTAAAACTCAGAATATCCGTCTCACTTGACAATTGCAAAAGAAAATGTACTGACTGTAAAAGTGCTTCATTATGAAATTGAAATTTTTGCCACTTTTGTAAGAATGAGGATTTTATATGTTTTGTCTCCTTATCGTATATTACCTGACTTACACTTCTATTCCAAACAATATTCAAACTTCATATTAATATGGGGCTATTGAAACCTGATCCTGCACAACTCGCATTATTTACTATATCAAAGAAAGCCCAACTGTATATACAAGTAAAAACCATATATACAAGTAAAACTACAAAATAATTTTAGCCTGAATCTAGTCATTTTCCAAATTTAAAGCAAGCAGAACATTATTTTTACTATTATATTTAAAGCTTTTTTGAATGTGTGAATGATTTAAAAAGTTCTGTCTCACTTATACATAGGGATATTTGTTTCTGATGAAGATTATTTCAAAAGGGAAAAAAAATCCCTTTACAAGGGAAGAAAAAGCTATGTTAGCAGCAAAAGTATGTGACAACTATTTGATCCAGTAAATCGACACATTATTCTAGATATTTCAAAAAATCTTTCTAGTTTAATTCATTTGTACTCACTACTAGTAGATGAAAAATTATATATATAATATATATTATCTATTATCTATTATATATATGTTATGTCCCAATACGTAAACCCCCCCACATCACTCACACTATTTGAATAATAATTTGTATCATAAATTCATAGAATATCCTGAGTTGGAAGGGAGCCACAAGGATTGTCAAAGTCCAGCTCCTGGCCCTGCACAGGACACCCCAAGACTGACACAATGTGGCTGAGAGCGTTGTCCAAATGTGTCTTGAACTCTGGCAGGCTGATACTGGGACCATTCCTCTTCTTCTTCCTCTTCTTCTTCCTCTTCTTCTTCTGTATGTCAATGTGGATTTTGTTGGAAAGTTTAAATTAAATTATAATTTCCTCACATGTGATCCCATAGTTTGATGTTTTTGTTTTGGTTTTTTTAATTTAATTTTTTCTCTAAGAATTAGTTTTCAAGATTCATGTCAACAAATCAGTGCTAGTATCTGATTCCTCACTTCATTACATATTATATCAAAATTCTTTAGACAAAAATCATTGAACTACCAACACTGATCTTTGAAAGGTCTTAAAACTTTGAACTACAGTTTGTGTTTTCAGTCAGCTGAAGCAATTGTCTTTGAAAGTAATATCACCATGAAGAATGTATGTGACAAAGAGTATATTAGAAAAAGTTAAAATATTTGCTTCTTGGGATTTTTAAACAGATTAGACAGCTAACCCTTTTCCTTTCCAACTAATGTTTAGATGCTTTTGCTGTTGCAAAATCTGCTCTATATGTAACAATACCTCTGACTGTCTGAATTCAAGTAAAACTCAGATTTATATAATTTAGAAAATATATTTCTAAGGAATCTTCATTTGGACTCCAAAGTTCTCACATCCATTAATTTGGCAGAAGACAGGGACGGTCTAATATATTCCACTGGCATATACTCAAACTGCATTTTCAAGACTTTTACTGTACTAAGTAAACCAAGTAAGGCTATTGCTTTTTAAGATTAAGAGAGTTTGTGGAAGTGAAAAGAAAGAAAAAAGTTTTTAATAAAAGCTCACAGTTTTTTAAAGATTAAAGATTCTTTGACTTAAATATGAATTTAAGTGCATAGTTTCATAAACGTTTTTTGCAGAGGGTTTACAGATTGTGAAAAGTGTAGCGATCATGAAATGCCTAGGGAAAGTTGGCAAGTGCAATAAAATTGGGATGATAGACATGGATACATTATTTAGGAGAGAGAAACATTAGGAGACAATTACCATAAGTTATTGTAACACATTCAAAAGCACACATTGTAACTATGGAACTTGTGTCACTGAATGCTCAATATTAAGCCAAAGACAATAGAAATGTCATAGGCACAGTTGACTATTAGGCATGAAAATCAGATGAGCGATGTCCTAAAGTCATTTTTGTATCATAATTCTGCCTTGGTCTGACTAAAAATAAAATTCTCACATGGTCTGAAATGACATTTTTTAGAGTGACTTATGGTTTTCAGCAACACTGACTGCAGAATGATATTTCAGTTCCTTTTTAATTTTGCCCTGTAAGAAAATTTGACCTTGATGCTAATCACATTGTCACTATTCAGTAGTACCTGGTGGCTCGCTTGTTGAATAGATATGAGCAGCAGACAGACTATATACAGATTTCATTTAGTTCAAATAGATTAATATTTAACCTATTGTCCCAGAGGATGTTAGATACACCTGAGTCAAAAACCATGTATATTTAGTGCTGCATGAAATATTAGCTGTTCTGAATACCAGCTTGCTATATTTTCAGAAAATACAGCTATTTCTAGGGAAGCAATAGTTTGGGGGTTGCTGTATTGGATCTCCATGAACTACTACTGGGCATTAACAGCAGACACCTGTCTGAAATGTTCAGCTTTTTCTGTGTTGGTGTTTGGACTATTTTATTTGTAATGTTTAGCTCAGTATCAGTTTTGATTGGTCCATAGCTACTTCAACAGCCTGGCATGAAACACAGCAGGCTAAAACTTTTAGAAAAAAATAGTACGATCTTGGAATTTGTGAGAATTTGTTCATGATTATTACTTATCATATGCCTTGAGGTTTCCTTGAGTGTTTTTTTAAGATCAAACAGAATATTTTCACAATACAACATATAATGATAAAGAAATTTCTAAGCTAAAGAGACCCTAATATAAAAAGACTGGGATGGAATTAAATGCTGAATTTTACTGATGAGTATTTTTAGCAATTAGACAGTGATATTTTACTAAAAGTTGGCACTCCTTATATTCTTCACCAAAAAGACAAAACTTTACATTCCTTATGGAAATTCCATCTTGTAGCTCCTGAATCATAAAGCTCCTCATAAATGTATGACCAAAAAAAGCTATAAACTAGTTAATACAATGGGCTGTAATTGGAGAGTAGAGCACAAGTAAAGATACTAAAAGAATGTCTGAACTGGCACTTCATTTCTAACCAGCTTAAATAAGCTCTGTAATAAGATTAAATAGCTCATTCAGTGGATTTATTCTGTATCCTGACTTTGAAAAATTGTTTAACAGATTCATGGAAAGTCAAAGTCTAGTCTATAAAATGTTTTTTTTAAAATACTCTCCATTTAGAACCACATTCAGTTCTTGAGTAGAAGGAACATAACACCTTGCTTAGCTTGCTGAAGAGAAAGTAGCTTTTGTCTGAAGAGTATTTGGGTAGAGATAGACACAATGTCATTAATAAAAAAGTTTTGTCTCATTTTGATGGTTCGTATAGTTTTTCAAGTGTTACATAATAAGAGATACTCTAGTGAATTTACTCTTCCAATGTCCTTCAGGAATTGGTTCTTAAAATGTGTCATTTCAATCTGAATATAAAAGGAATAGTAACTTTTCACAATGAAAATATATATACACCTTTAATATACTAATTAGGTAATGGATCTTTCAGTACTTAATGATAAATCAGAAAGAATTCATATAGACATCTGTTGAGACGACTTCCCACCTTTTTCCTGGCAGTTTTCTTTTTTCCACTCCCCCCCCCTAATATTTAAGGACTCCACTGCAATTGGGGGGNGAAGAAAAAAAACCCACAAAAAAACCCCTTAAAAAAAAAAAAAAACCACCAAAAAACCCCGCACACATCTTGATTTCACAGTAAATAGACCTATTTTGTGAAACGTATGCTTTCTATCTCAAAACCATAGCATTAGAGAAATTCCTTTAGTTTGAAAATCTTAGGAAGCAAAAAACCATGATGCAGTTTGATTATTCTTATGATTTTATGATCTTATAATCTTATGATCTTATAATCTTTATGATCTTATGATCTAATTATTCTTATTATTCTTATACTTTTCTTACGCATCAAAATTTGTAAATTCTTTGAAAAACAGCTCTTTTTTTTCCTGGTCTCTTTTTTTTCCAGATAAATTTTACTTCTAAATAATATCACCTATAACTGCTTACTGTTGTCCAGACCACACTGTCCCAGCTGGTAAATCAGTGGGAAGGGTAATAATCTCAATCCAGTGGAATAAGTACAGAGATCTGAATTTCAGGTGCAGTTTGATTCAATGCATTCTTTTCCTTAGTTCCTTAGAGTACTCTATTCTTTTCCTTAGTTCTGTAGTAGGACCTTAGTAACTACGTAACTCTGACACTGTTTTAGATTATCTAATGTATCAATTAGTAATAGAGTATTTGAGGATTAGAATTAAAGTCTTACCACTAAAATAAAAAATAAATGATAAGAAAATACACTGTGGAATAGAAAAGAAGGATTTTTATTAGATTCCCTTTTCTATTCTTTTACTAAAGATGTACAGGTGTCATCTTTCATTTGTATTCCCCAAGGCCTCTTGTATTCTTAAATCATGTCTTGCTTTCTGCAGTTGCATTTCACTCATTCAGCTCTGAAGTACAAATAACTATTTGTCTCATTTGTAGGATTTATGGTCTTTATTTTTGTTGTGGTTTTAAGCCCAGCTGGAGATGAAACTCCACAATACCACTTCCTCAACTTTCCTTCCTTACTTACTTCTCTTCCCTCTACCCTGTGGAATAGGGAGGAGAATTGAAGTAAAACTTGTATGTTGAGATAAGAACAGTTTAAAAATTGAAAGTAAAGTAAAATACAATAATGATGATAAATAACCATGGATGATGATGATGATGATAATAATAATAATAGTAATAATAATAATAATAATAATAATAATAATAACAACAACAACAACTATAGTAAAAGGTAAAACCCAAGTGATGCACAAACAATTGCTCACCATATGCTGACTGATGCCTGACCCACCCTTCCCAAGTCCAGCCTCCTTTCCAGGTAACTCAGTTTGATGTTCTATGATTTGGAATATCCCATTGGGCATTTCAGGTCAGCTGTCCTAGCTATGGTCCCTCCCAAATTCTTCTGCAAACTCTCCTCTGGCACAGCACGAGACAAGGAGAAAAGGTCCGTGACTTAGGATAAACACATTTTAGCAAAAACTCAAAAAACCTGAATGTGTTATCAACATCATTCTCATTCTGAATCCAAAACACAGCACTGTAACTGGTACTGAGAAGAAACTAACTCTACTCTACCTGAAACCAGGACAGTTTTACTGCTAGTTATTTAAATAATGATAATTTACAGCTTTGGACTCTTCAGTGTCTTTATTCCCTTTTTCTTGTGTCAGCTACCTTAAATCATTACAGAACTCAAGACTTACCTGTAATTATGGTAATAGAAAAATTCTGTAGGATTGCACAATCTAGATGGTAAATTTTATACACACATAGGAAGTTCTTTATACTATATGTGGCATAGAAAATTAATTATGAAAAAGGAGAGAGACAGTATTCCCTAAGTTCTTCATTGGAACTTTGGCACAGAAGCAATTTAATGACTCAGAGAGGGCTCTGGCTGTACTCTTTACAGCTTGGCTCAGTCCTGCATACATGCTTCTTATCTATGAGTGAAGAAAAACCTTTAAAATTTTTCATTATGTTTGTAGTCTTTTTTCTTTTTCCATCAGTCTGCTGTACAAGGACTGTAGCCTGAAAAAGATTCAAATATTTCTAAAATTCTCATTGCATGTTTTATCATAAGTAATGTTTTTTTTCCTGAGAAGTTTAGATCTCAGTAGGATCACCAGTTCCATCTCACTGTAACAGTTACTTTTGTCAAACTGTCCTAGAAAAGAGCCATATGATTAATAGAAATAATAATAACAAGCACAAATGTTACAAACAAGTCCTAAACATAATTCCTAATTTGACATATTCACTGTGTGAGTATTCAACCATTTGTGAGTGACCTGAATAAAAGGAAAAGGATGAACCTGTTGAAGTTATATGAGTTATATGAGAAACAGACACCTATTTGCATCCACACACACAATTTTAGAATTAAGAACATTCCAGAAATTTCTTTTATCAGCTTCATATTTAAAATTTAGTAATAATTCATATCATCCCACAAAGCTGATCAAATAGGATTCTTTAAAATAAGTATGCTAAATTTGTTCAATTTCACAGAATTTGAACTTTTTTCCTTGCTTTTTCCTTATTCAGCTAGCTGAAATATTTTAATTAAAACAAATTTTCCTAGCTGATTTTTTAATTTTGCATTTGTGACATTTCAGAAGGGATTTCTTTCTCTGTAAATTGAAGACAAAAAGGTGCTTCTCTGTAACGAGTGTGAACATTTTAGCACATGCCAACATCCATGAAAGGCTAAAAAAATAGAAAATGCCTGACAAGGATAGTAACAGGACAGAAAACTCTTTAAACACAGAGTTCCCATTAAGATCATTATTTTGCTCCATTATTCAAATACAGTGTGCTGTACTGTTTATTATTAAAGTAGCAGCCTGAAAAACAAAACTTGAACATATGCATGAGATGTGGTCTTTATGTTCTCACTTTTTAGTGACTGTGGCACTAGTATTGTTCCCAAAAGGAAATATAATCCTTTCTTTAGTAAGACTATAATTATTTCATGATTTCCCCTTTAGGTCTGTGTTGCAGTGGGTCTCTTCACCCGACCAGCCCTGTCTCCCGCAACAATGCCCTGGGGTTTTCTGCGACTGGTCACCCCGCCATGCCCACGATGGTGGAGGATGAAAGAGATGGGACTCTCAAAGGGTGTGTGGAACTTGGGTTTATTGAGGAACCGTGAGGGAACCTCTCACCCCAAGACCGGTGCCTCTGAGAGACCCCGATCCTGAGATGCAAGGGGTTTTTATTCAAGGGCTAGCTCAAGGGTGGGTACAGACATTAACCTATGGGGATTAACAGGAGTGTGGCTGAAGCATAACATGCAGGGACAATAACAAATCCAGGGATGGTGGGAGGGGAGGACTTGGGCTCCAGCCAGTCACTGACAGTCTACTTTCGAAAGTTCTGGTCCTGGGGGACAGGTCTGGGAGTGACTGGCAGGGAGGGAATGTAACATAACAAAAGATTGGCAGGTAACAAAGGCGGGAAGGGAGAACCAATCTGGGACAGTCTCTGGGCAAGGGTAAGGGGGAGGAGTACAACATGTAACAAACCGATGCTAAATACAACTGGGGAAGGGGAGGAACCAACATGGAGAACAAAGTGCAGACTACAGAAAACTGCAAGGAAGCCATTTTGAACATAACAATAACTAATAAAACACCACCACAGGTCTGCAATGGCTGGAACTGTCATGAAATGTAAGGTGGAATTTGTTGTAGAGTTTGGAATTTGAATTTCATTTCATCAGTATTTTGAGGAAACACATGAGTTTTAACACAAAATTAGCACAGCCAAATTCTTGAGGAAGTAACTTTAAAAAAAAGGCTCATGCCTTTGGTCATTACTGCATTTATTAAAACACTAATTGCATGCAGCATTAATATTATGTTTCTTAAAGGCAATGTTGTGACATTTTGAACTCTAAGAGAGTCTATGACCTTTGGAGACGTATTTGATTTTTTTCCTGAAGTGGTATCCTATCCTTGTTATTAGATTTGGTTTGTGAAGGATTGATCTTCTTCAGCTGAAATGAGGATCACATGCAGTCAAGTCAACAACACTGAGGCTGACTGACTTATAATAACAGCGAGATCTTTTGTACCAATCCAGTTGGTAATGCAACAAGGTGCTGACATTCAGGAAATGCAGCAATGAGTGGCAAAATAAAATTGTTTGGATGATATACACCCTGGAGGTATTGTGGCTTGTTGTGTTATAAATAATGCAGTTCAAATTATCCCTCCTGTGTTTCTGCAGCGTAGCGGAGCTAATAATGTGTAACTGATGGAATTTATAATAAAGGCTTATTAAAAATGTTTGTTCAGCAATCCTATCGTCCCTTAGTTCTGACTTCTTGTGGCTGATGGTATTGCACTTACAATTCCTGACCAGCTTATGTGTTCTATTTTGTTTTGTAACACTCTCTTAACTGCTTGTTTACTCCTGTTTGTTAGCAACTTGTCTTGATGAACTCAATCAAAAGGGTGTGATAATATGTGCTGAATGTTTTATACCCTAATTTAACAACTTTTAAAACTGAAGAAGCACAAAATGAGCATTCTGTGTCAAAGGGTACAAAATTCCACTTCTCTCCCTAATGCTTAATGTATTTGAACTAGAGGCTTGAAGTGGTTTTCTGTGTTTCCATGGACACAATGGGCAATGACTTCAACTTTTGCTCAGATTCAGAAACAGCTTTCAAGATATTTGCAAAACTTTAACACTTGCCACAGTGGAACTTGCTTTGCAGGCATTCCTGGGGGCACCGCTCTTTAACAGAAGAGACTGAGACATGAGAAGGCAGAGCCAGGAAAGACAAAGTTAAGTATACTAAGCATTAAGTATCCCCTCATGAGGGAAGTACATAGCAGTCTCAAACTATATCCATTAGAATTCAACAGGAGATTTCTTTCCCAAAATCTTGCTGACATTCATCTTAAGTTGAAAGCAGTGGCAGTTGTGAGAAAACTATTACCCTATTATGAAAGAAGTGTGAGTGGACTTTCAAAGGCCTTCTTCTGAAAATAAGTTATGTGCAAGTAATAAATAAAAATGTATTTTCTTTTGAGTTAGCTCATGAACAGTGTTGTTGAAATTTGCTCGAAAATAACGTTACCACAATATACAATATTAAAAAGCATTTGCTCTGCTGTTGTGATTGCTTTGTATAGATGCTTTCCTAAGCTTGGATAAATACAAATGCATGTAAGGCGAATGAAGGCTATACCTGTAAAAATTTTGCTAGTTATACATGAGGGATGAAATTACCTTTCTAGCAATATGGCCACTCAGAGGAACTGAATCATTTCCTATACTATAATAGTGCTCTGGAAACAAACCAAACCAACCAAAAAACCCAAACCAACCCCCAACCCCCTACATCACCACCACACCCCAATAAAACAACAAAAAAACCTCCAAAACAGTAAAGTCCTCAGACTATTGATGTTATCAATAGGTAAGGGCATTGAACAATTGTTCAGGAATCCAAATGTAGGAATGTAGGAATCCACAATACATTCCAGGTGTCTTCATTTTGTGTACATATGCTTCAGTGACTACAAGATCTTCAAGACCATTGCATTTCTAGTGCCACCCTGCTAGACCCTCATCAGTTTTGTTAAACTGTACAATATATACACACCAAACTCAACAACAGGTTTGTGAAGGATGTCAGTGATCCACGCTGTTCTCTTACACAGGAATATAACCAGAAGGAACAAAACCATCCACATCCCCTCCCATTACTTGTCTGAAAGAAACCAAAACCTGATTAACCTTCTGCAAATGTCTCTTTGGGATGTTAAAACGAAGGAATGAGGAGAACATTGGAAGAAAATCATCATCAAAACAATGAGAAACTCATTGATTTGTATTTAGTGAACAGCCTGGTTCTTTCCAACTCATGTTACCTAACAAACACAAATTCACCAGATGGTGAATAAGAAAATCAAATAGATTATATTCAAACAAATGTAAAAACACATTGAACAGTCATATGAAGAACAGCCACAATCCTAAATTTGCCAAAATGAAAATAAATCCAAGAAGAAAAGCTCAAGATGGACTGATTATCTATGAGAGACAGAGGCAAAGAATATAAAGGAAGAAAAATGAGATGCGCAATGGAATTCGAGCTTCAATGCTTCAAGCCAAAGACCAGGAAGCCAGCCAAAGAAGAGCACTAGAATAAAATACAAAGATAAAAAATGGGAAAAAGCAAAGAAAATAAAGCAGATAAAACACTGCCAAACAAACATGCCTTGTAGTGTGAAAGCACTTTATGAAAAGAGATACATGGCAATAGTTGGAAATGCAGAAAAATTCAGAAATTTTTCATTATTTCAAAAGCTAAAAAGAAATTATACTTCACAAAATATATAAAACTTGATGAAGAACAAAACTGAATTTAGGACCATGAAATTCTACATAGAACAATTATATTGAAGTTCTTGTTACAAAACTGCTAGAAATTATTGCTCAAGAATTAGTAGGAGTAAATTTTAAAAGCAATCAATAGACAACAGATATTTGTTAGACCTTTGACTTTATAGGCTAATGTGTCTGATAGAGTAGACTCATATTTTGGCATGCCTTTCTGTCATATGAAATCTTGAGAGCTAGTGTTCTTGGGAAAAGAACAGAGCTGAATATGAAGACTAGCACCAAATGTATCTGTCCTCTCTTTCTATCATCACTTCTAGCATCCAGCGCATAAAGAAATAGATTTAAAAATACTGTTGATATTATGAACAGATAAGTGGGGAAAAAATAATTTTCAAATTTGAGGACTCAGCATTATGGCAATGCCTTGAAATACTAAAAGAGAAAAAAATGTTTAATATGGTAGAACAGCTCACCAATCTCAACAGAATTTTAATGATGCATGGAAACTTCATAAGCGCAGTAATAGCACTGAGAAAAGTGAGAAAAAGTATGGATGGACCCAAAAGTTCAAAGTAAAAATTCTTGCCAACACTGAGCTATTTCAACTCTAATATATTATGCAGGAATCAGAGTTTAAGACAGTTCTGTAGAAAAAAAACACCCCTTTGAAAAAACAGCAGAGATACACCTTGCCTGCCTGCCAGTCTTTTTGCATCATTCACTTATTTAGCCAATATTCCTCTCTGCGAAACCACTGGTTTCAAACATCTCTGTGAAATTTTCTCACTAACATTAAAGGGATAAATAAATCATAAAATCAGAGGAGTTGTATGGGACCCACAAGGATCATTCAGTCCAACTCCTGAGCCTGCACAGGCCCACCCCAAGAATCACACTGTGTGCCGGGGAGTGTTGTCCAAGTGCTTGTTGAATACTGGCAGGTGTTTGAAACACAGACAGCAGCTGAAGAAATTTATGTGCATTAAACTATAGACAGAATATCTACATTTTGTCCTTTAAGACTGTACCAATTGCTTCTTAAATGTGGTTGAAATTGTATTTCAGCTCTACTTTTTATTTGACTTTTCAGTACATAAAATGCAAATAAGTAGTTTGGAAGATGGCTAAATAAGTTATGTCTGTAACTGTCTAATCAACTATTGTACTTTAACTCTTAATGTGTGCTTAAACTTTAGACTTGGAAACTTTCTATTTGTTTCTTGTTTTATACTTCTTCATTTCTAGTTCTAAAAATTTGCAATATAAAGAATACTGATGATGGCTATTGAGTTCAGTTATTTCTGAGAAGGCCCTTAGCTTTTCATGGCTGTCCCAGTCCCATAAGGAACTGCCTTCCCTGTGACTGAAGTTCCCTGCAGTTCCATTTGGCTGTGTGCTACAGAAGAGTTACTGGGTTTCACTACAACAAAGACAGCATTTCAGTAATTTAAAAAATTGATCCTTGCTGTTACAATTTTTAAAAGCACTCAGATGGGGCTTTATTAACAGCTATTGTCATTTTTTTTTTAATGATTCCACTTGTATAGAGAAGCCATTATTTCACATTATAAGCACACAAGAGTGGAGCCCAGGCAGTGGGATATGCTGTATGTTTAACACTTCAACTCTTGTGCCTCCTATCTAATCAGACAGATTTTAAAGGGCTCACACACAGTTGATACAAAGAAAGAATTTTATCTTCCAGCTAGCTTATCCTCCCAGTACTTAGCCTCTAGTTAGCTCTTGCTCTTTTTTCAGTCTCTATCCCTTTGAAAGGTTTAGAGAAAACACTTCAAAGTGGTGTTTTCAAAGATGAGCTACTCAAGATAAACTCCTCTCCAGACTGACCCTCTCCTCATATTTCTGCCTTACAAACATTTGGATTCAGCTTTCTTTTCTTCAGTTTGCTGCTGTTATATGCAGTGGCCAAGTGTTGTGCTCATTTCCCAGATGTTCAAAATATGTTAGGAAAAAAAAAACAAAACAAAGAAGGGTGCAATAATATTTCATTTTTCAGACTCCTTTAAAAAAAATTTCCAGTAGTTCAGTATTACCAGTCTGTCTGTGAATGAGCAGATTGAACAAGAGAATTCAACACTAAAGATGCACTGCTAATGTATTAATACATAAAATAATTCATAATTTTTTCAAAATATCCTTAAAATAGAAAAATGTGCCATTCTAACTGAATTTCAAAAGTAGCTAAGTGAAGATAAATGTCAATAAATTTTCTGGTTATAGGAAATTTCACATATAGCTATACCTATCCCTTATCATCATCTATCTGATTTGCAATTTTCCATTCCATGTATGTGTAACACAGATTGTCTTGCCCTTTCTCTAGGTTAAATTATTTTTGTTATAAATATGTGAGGTGGTCTAGTGCACACCCAGTTAGTTCCAGTCATGTGGCTTACAGTCTTCAGAGTTCATGTCTTTGCTTTATTTAAAAAAAACCCACCCTCACCAATAAGAGAGACAACCTGCCTCAAAAACACAGTTACTAAACATTCTGGCCAGCAAATAATGCAATAGCAAAAATCTGTTCCTCACCCATGCTCCTCTTCATTTCCCCTTGGATTTCTAACCAGTTCAAGTGCATTGCCACTTAGACAATACTTGATGCAGGATTTGTGTCAGCCAGGACAGATCATTGAGACTGATAATAAACTATTCTAATAGTGCCTGGTTAAATGTGCTAGCTTTGTTAATAAATTGGTGTTATGAAAAACATGTAGGTCATGTTGCCCCTAGCCTGCTCCTTAGCATGCACTCAAAGTTGGCACCGTGTCATCGCTGCCACCTGCTTATTCGTTGGCAGGACACAACAAGATGATGTGTTCTGGCAAACCCATGTCCAGCAGCTGAATCACTGACGCAGTAAAGAAGGCAAAACCACCAAATATTCATGAGAAAGCATCCTAGAGGAAAGATGCCTTGTGGCTGCCAGTACTGCCAGCCAGTCATTCCATCCTATTTCCCCTCCTTGTGCCATCTATGGAGTCATGTCACTCAGTATCTCTGGTTTAGTGTACTGTTATAGATGATATATTTGAAAGCTTGACTAGATTCAGAATGGTGCTAATTTAAACTGCTTACTGGCTAACTTCCAGGTCACACTTCCAAATACTATGATATCTTGACTTAGTAATGGCATGGGACATTTAAAGAAGGATATTCTGCAATGACAGCAAAAACACTGACATTTTCATAGAATTTATAACGTATTTGTGTTGAGTACTCTTATATATATATGTACTGATGCCAGAATATGGAAAAGAGCAGAAGTAAAACCCTATCATAAAAAAAATATTACAAGAAAGAAATCTTGCCTTCATACATGCCATTCATTCTGGGATTTGTTTCCCTTTAAGGAATCACTTTATGATCTAAATAAATTGCTGCAATTATGGCTCTGATTCAGAAAAGCAACTTCGGCACATATTTAACCCAAGCATGATCTTGGCATTTCCCACTCCTCAGTGCTGGTTTGTGATGATATTGTTGGAACTGAAGATAGAAACCCTACACCTTTTATTCAGCACACAGCAGAAGTAAACCTATCAGATGATAGCTCAACGAAATAAGTCACCTTTTGGCAAGTATATCCTGAGTACCATAAAATCTACTGTGCAACAGAGTTAACAACCTTGTTTTCCCCAGCTTCTCTTTGATGTATCTTGAAATATCTCTGTTGCATCAATGAGTAGAAGATACATTTATTAAATGAACACTAGCTACTACAAGTGTCTTTGGAGGGAAAAAAACCCATAATTCTTTAATTGAATAGGCAATTCCAACTTAAACCATCACCCCTAGCCAAGCCTGGAAAATAATTTTTTTAGAAGGAAATTAACCTAGAGCAATAAAATATGGCTAGGATAGGTAATTGTGTAAAAGATTGAAATTTTAATCCTATGTGGTTCTAAATCTCTTTTGTCCATCTAAACAACTAGCAGGTAAATATTTATTTAAGTTACAACAGACCTATCAATAGTTTTAGAATAAAAATGAAAGAAAGTCTACAGCAATATGTCAAATCAGGACTTCTCAATGTATATCAGCCTTGATGGGAAGCAGATATGCAGCTCCACTCTTACTCACTCCAGGTCATTATCTGAAAGAACTGCTTATGTTTGCCTTGTTCCCACTGCCCATGTTCAGTGCTGCAAGAGGTGCAATATGGAGAAGGAACTAGAGAAAATTTAGAGGGAATTTTTGCTTCTTCCTTCTCTAAGATTTAAGTAACTTAAATAAATTAATTCTTACACCAAAAAAGCGGCAGTTTTTACAGCAGGAAGTGTCAGTGAGCTTTTTTCCTAATTGAAGCTCAGTTACGCTTCACTTACTTTTAGGAAGTTTGAAGGAAGTAAGGAGTTTTTACTGCAGAATGAACAAACTAAACATATGTAAGCTCCTCTTTACAGGTCTAACTGTTTTTCAAGTACATTTTTCATGTTATGTAAATCAGTGCAAGAGGCAGTATTCCTTAGTGAGATGTGATCCTGTAAAAATGCAAAAGAGAAATGAAGTAGCAAGGAGAAATATAATTTAGTAGAGACTTTGAAGGCACAATAAAAGTTCATAAAGCAAATATTGCGAAAAAAATTCTAGATGGAAATATCTGAAATCTGTGACTAGTTCAGGATGAATCCCTTAAACTACTTCTCAGCAACAGCTTTTTTGTTATTGCAGAATGTTGTTTCTCTAACGTGACTTTTAAACTTTTGGATTTTGACAGCACTATGAGGTAAAGGTCTTATCTGACTCATTAACTTTCCATGTTCCACTCCCTGCTCTTAAGTTGAAAGTTTAAGGATTAATGTGGCAGCAAAATCCTAATAACAGCACAATGATTTATGGCCAAAAACTATTGAATGACTTCACATTTGAGTACACATTGGGATTTGACAGAATCCTTATAATGTTGAAGAACAGTGAGAGTCCATAAATAAAATGCATTGAGGGCAAGAACATAAATACCATGAAATGCCTTGTATATGGTGCTGTACAAGAAAACAATATTCTTTAAGAAGAATTCAAGATCAGAGTCTAATTTCAGCTGCCATATCATCTTATTTAATCACATTACTCTTTTTTTAAAAAAACAATCAATTTCTGGATTTATTTTTGTGCATGTGTGTGTGTATGTGTGTGTGAGAGAGAGAGACAGAGAGAAATTTTATGCAAATAACATGTGGTTTTCTATCTCTTCCTGTTCCAAAAATAGAAATTCTTGTAAGTAATTTAGCATGAGTACTGTAACTGCTTGCTGTAATGGTCTAACTGGGCCTGTCATCTGTCACTTCTTTATCCTTTTTATGAGACAATCAATAAAACTTGTCATGTTGTTCCTTTTTATGGCTCATTGAGCTCTTACCAAATACTCAGTGAACTATTGATTAATGGACAAACTGGGGACTATCAGCTTTTACTCACCTTGAAACACTTGTTCTGTGAACAGCAAGAGTTGAAAATGCAACTTTTCAGAGGTTTAGTTCTAGATTGTGAATCATGCATGGAATTTCAGCTGTTTCAGTTCAGCATCATCAGTTATTCATCTCAGAGTATTCTGGTCTGTGAAATCTGCAATTAAAATCAAATGCTAAGCAGAATACTAGTGCTTTTATATGGTAAGTCAGGATTTTTTATTCAACTTAGATCACTGCAGAAATACAAGTGGGATCCATCAAAGCATAAGTTTGATTTGTCTAAAAAGATTGTATATCAATTAAGGGATTTTTTAAAATAATTTGCATCTGATGCAAATGAAATAAAGTTGCTTTGGTCTACCCTGAGTCAAGACAAACTGGAATTCTTATTTCCAATCACAATTTTGTATTACAACTTGTACTTTCTTTCTCTCCACTACTCCAGACCCCTGCAGTCTTCATTAACCTCCCCATTTATGTACCCAACAAAGGTTGAAACACTTTCTTTATGAGACCTCAATAATTTCACGGTAGCTGCTGCTGAAGATAAGTTCCAGCAGTTGTTAGGTTATATATTTATATATATGAAAATTGGAGGGGTCATTGTTCTTCAAAAAACTCAGGCTTTTAGTTTTTTGCTTTTTTTGGTGCACCATTTTTAACATCTCTTTTTCTTGCAATCAGTAGTTACAAAGCCTATTTTCATTCTACATACATGTGTGTAAGATTTTACCCAAACACTCATAGAAAAACTCTCTTTACAGTATTTTTTTTCTTCTTTGGTGTTGTGTGATAATATAGTAAGGTTTAATTTGCCTATCTTTTTCTGTAATTTTTAAAAATATTTTTATGCAATTAACCTGCTTCTTCCTTCTTTTTCAGTAAAGCTGCAGTATAGAGACACCTACTGGGAAATAAATGAACAGAAACAAATGCAAATATCAATAACAATAATAATAATAATAGCAGAAATAATATTTTTTTCTTTTCAAGATAGTATTGGCTAACCTTATTGTTACTTAGTATTCTTGATTTCTACAGAAACTGTGTTAATTTGATCCAGAAGCATTCTAGACAAGGATGTTTAATTTGAATATTCAATCTGACTGATTATAACAGTGTTTAAACTATCTATGGAATTTCAAATCTTTCCACATATTTTTCCCTTTCAGAAGCAATCTGAGAAACTCATTGTGATTGGACCCAGGAGTAAGAGATGCTGTATGCCAAATTCTGTGCATTGATTTCAGAAGCTTAATCATTGAGGAAAAGCTAGGACTAGATCTAATGATTATATTAAGAAAAAAAAAAAAAAAANNNNAAAAAAAAAAAAAAAAAGAAAGCAGTATGGCAAAATAGAAGCTAGGGAAGTGAAACCTATACTGTGTACAATATGTTCATACAAGTGGATGGTTAAAGGCAAAGCTTTATTTGAATCTTATATTGAAGTTTTTATCTCTCATTAGATTACAAACCCCCCATCAATCAGCCATATCATCCAGGAAAGTTTTCATTAGGCAGAAAGTCAGAATAATATATTTGGCTGCTTATTGTTTAATTATTGTGTAATGATTTTATTCTTAAAACATATATTATATACTGAATGTGTTGTTTAATTAGCCATCTAAATAATGGTAAAGAGTAGGGGGGTGTTGTTTACTCTTTTCTGTAGTTTCTGTCATAATTCATAAGAAAATAGCTTCCTACTCTGCTTCAGAAGCCTCCTGAGAATAAGTGCTGTAGCACATGCTTCAAAACATTTACAATGGTGTCTCTACATACAACTTAATACCCTCCTGGAAAACATCATTCTAGCACTTAATATTTTGTGAACAGTTTCCTAAGAAAATAAATGATATAAAAAATATGAAAACCATTACACTTTTTTTTTTTTTTAATTTGNNTTTTTTTTTTTTTTTAATTTGCTACCAGTGGGAACAAATAACATTTTTCAAATGATTGCACTCAGGAATATACGCACAAAGGTACTCTTATGCTGCAATGTTTTGTATTAAGAGTTCTTGGCTTGAGGCATCTTGCTGCTGGTAGAAATGACAACACTGAATTAGCTTTTTCTGAGGAATGACAGCTGAGGGAGATTCGCCATTCACTTGAAGAAATTCAAACATGTTTTACCCTCCCTCTTAGCAAAGAATGCTGATGACCAGTCTGCAGGACAGTCTGATACACTGCCCTCATGCATCCTCTGCTTTGTAAGGAGCCCAGTCTGGCCTGGGGGGGATAATGGTCATTGATGGAAGTTCAGATATTATAATGGAGTTGAGATATCTTGTAAACCATTTAACTATGTCCTTTGAAACTGCCTTCTAAATTCATAAATATACCTTATTATGCCTTGGCAGGGTTTTGTGGCTTAATTTAATATTTTCTGTCAGTGGATCTTCTGAATCCATTACTCCTTGATACTTAATATAGAAAGGATTATATTAATTGCATTCCCCTAACAATCTAGGTGGTACATGCAAGTCAGGACTAGAGCAAAGAAATAAGTTCTTGCCAACCCAGCATTTCTTGAAAAAGTACTTCCTCACATAAAGTGAGGTGCTATACTGCTACATTTGGGGGCCATTTTCATCCAGTAATGTTTGGTCTCTCTATGTATACACTCACGGTCACTCTTTATACATACTTATATAGGTTAGATGTTCTGGGTCACCTATTTTTTATTTTAGTTGCTCATATTTGGTATATTTCATTGTGTTTGGTTTTTATTTTCTTGGAAGGAATACAGGGGAGGAATTGTTTGTCTGCTACTTATTTCTTTTGCATGACATTCCCAGTATTTTTCTAGGCTGCAGCTCTTTGATGTCACTCTATCTTCTACCAATTCCTGTACAATTTTTTGTCCCAGGTTGCATTGACAACTACAGCATTACATGTGTCTTAGAGACATTCTAAGTAGAAGACTGAATTCAAACATACATTTTTGTCAACTCTGCTTCAGTATATAGTTTAAGGAGACTCCCCAGATAATATTGCTTACTTACATCAGTAACCTAAGATAGAGGCTTAGAAATCAAGAAATTAAGAGCACAAAGGAACTTTCCTACAAGCTTTGAATTTATATTTTTTCTAATAATCTGAAATTAGAAGATCTAGGAGAAGCTTGTCTTCCCTGTTATCAACTGTGTTCATTCTGAGACAATATACAGATTTTATGTAAAATGGAAAGTTAAAGATTATTTCTTTATATTATCATTTATTTGAATACCTACATGCACAAAACTGTGTGTACACAAAAACACATACTAAACTATAACTAGATACTCTAGCATATAAATCACAATAACTCAGATCATTGAAATAACCTATTGGTAATTTTAATTTTACACGTACATATTTCTATCTCAAATTGTTTATCCATGTTTTCATGACCAGCATCTTCAGTGTATAGTGTTCAAAATTAACATAAATTGCTATTAACCTTCCTACTATAATAAAATTTTTTTTATATTTTACATAAAAGATAGCCTCCATTGTAGATAATTTGTTAGCACTATTTTATTAATTGAAGTTTCTTATTTTTTTTTTAGAAATTTATTTTAATATATATTCACAGATCACTCATACATTCAGTATTTTCTAATAATTCTCTATGAAAAGAACTTCCACGTATATCAGACTTACATGATCTAGTTGTATAAAATGAATAGTTCTAAAAGTAGTTGATTCCTCTATCATAAAATCTATAAAAAGATCTGCTTAATGCAAACTGGCATTTTTAAACTAACCAGCTAAATTTAGTCTGGAGTAATAAAACCAGCCACTTAGCTAGAAGAAGTTTACAACTGTTCCATGTGGTATATAGAACACAACTCATCAACATTTGATTTTGTGGCAGACTTTGACATACATTTTTAAAATGGTGCCACTTAAGGCAAAAGGCAATAGCTGATTTGACAGTAGCTGAGAATTTGAGACACAAGCTGTATTATTACCTTTTTCAAAGCATTAATATATGATTGAAAAAATGAAAAAAATGAATATTTACAACATCTGGGGTCACCTAAGGGATCAACATAATCAACATCTTGAATTGGCCACTAGGTCATTATCAATACAGAAATATACAAGCTAGTATATGTGTTACCTACTCTCCAAAAACAGTTGCTGTGGTGAAACCTAAATATTAATTTGGATAATAAATATTTTTATTTAATAGAACCAACTCTGTAGAAACATATTTTCAACTTCAAAATATATGCATCTTGCTCCATCAATAAACAGCTTGCATTCACCCTTGGATTATGGGTCCAGAATACTTTCATTCTCTTCTGTACCAGATGCTGCTTCATGAAGTCTGGATAGCTACTGCTCTAGCACAGATATTACTGCTGGACTCCTTTTCTCTCTTGTGTAACTGAGCAGGGGTTCTGCTCTTCTTTTTCTCCTTCGACAAACTTCAACATATATGTAAAGCAATACATGAAATTAAGACAGTTCTGTGAGATTTTTCTAGGCATGTTTAAGACTATGTAAAACATTGTCTGAAGAATAGCAGCTAACTAACTCTTAAAAATGATTTTGAATGTATCCTTACTGCTCTTAACTAAATTCAAGCTGCCTATTTTACCTTCTCTGGCAGTATTTGCTGGTTCAGCAGATATACAGCTTGCCACAGTGGGGCTAAAGGCCAGGTAATAATATCTTAGTGCTGAGAGGGAAACGCTTAACCCTGATACAGGTGCCATTTCTATCAGAATTTGTACTTTAATTTCACCACCACATTTCAAGTCCAGATTGAAGACTCCTACCTGCAATTAGTTTAACAATAATGATTTCAGGCTCCCAAAAAGAATAGGACACTACTCCTCCTTCAGTTTCAATAATGGTAGATGTTAATGAGTAACCCAAACAAATTAGTGGGATAGACCCTAGAGCAAGGTGAAGGATACATCTGTATCAATGTGGAAAACTCTTAAGTCTGTGTTAACACATTCTTAAGTTTATCTCAGGTATGGATCAAATGTTTTAAGACACAAACAAAACTCTTTATTAAAATCTTGATCTCAGCTGAGGTTGAAGTCTGAACCATTTCAAAATACATTGTTTCTCCACTCCAAAGTCAAGAAAGGAAAGTCATTTCCTGTGAGCAACCACGTTTCGTTTCCTAGGATAGCTCCCTCTTGAAGAAGGTAAAAAATGTATTTGTCTCCAAAGTCAACTAAAAAAATTAGTTTTAAACATAATGGGTAGTTGATTCTGAACGTAGACACCAAACATACCTTACAAAGTCCATGTGCTTTTTCAGAAAAAAAACATTAGATGCAGATTTTTCCATATTTCCATGATTTTTATTAAATAAAAGTCCTTTCCATAGAATGGGGGTGGAGGCAGTGGGGGGTAGGTATATGTGTTCAGGTGTCTGTACAGACAACAGTTCTTTAATGATTGAAGTATACACAATGATTGTACCTGGACTATAAAAAGAGCATGTAACAGTTTCAAGAGACATAGAAAAACTACATGTTTATCTTGACTCCCCAAAGAAACATAAGTCATTTTATTCAAGGCAATGTAGGGTGACATATCTATCTAAGTGTTTCTATGGCTTTATGCACATAACTGCAGAAGCCGAACCAATTTCATACTGGCTGTATTTTATCTTTTGTTTACTAGCAGAATGGATTTGATACTTACATATTCTTCTAAAATATAAAAAAAACAGAATATTTTTTGCACCTATATCACTGGATTTCCATTTGCAATATCATTACTGACTGTGAATAATTCTTACTTTGAAGCAAAAAGAACCACCAGGAAGAAAAACACTGGAATGATGAAATGAGGTAAACAATTATGTTATCAGTTCTTGCAGCAAATAATGCTACACTACATAATTTTAACCATGACTTTGGACCTGTTCTGGATCATGCTGGTGGAAGAGACTAGCTTAACTGTATGTGTAACTATATTTACTGTATTTTTAAACTTTTTCTTTAGAAGAGTTTCTTAGGGTTATCCCCAATTTTCCTCTGCAATGTTTTCAGTCCCTACTAAGTTTAGAGGAGAAAAAAAAACAACCTTAAAACCCCTTGTTTTCTAAGTATAACATATTGAAAATAAAAACTTATGTTTTCAGATTGGATTGACCTAGGGTTAATGTACTAATTATAACACATTAACACATGCACACATAACATACTGAAAACATGTAAAAACATGCATCATAAATGCATATAGATGTCTCACATCTCTAGGAAATATCAGAAAAGGAGAAAAAGCAACATTTTTCATTCTTATTAGTAGTTACTTCTTCTGTTTTAATATCACAATCAGGAGCTCCCAAGACTCAAAAAGGGGGATACAAGATAATAGTGTGACTGATCAGTTTTGTTACAAGATAATTGCAGCTAAGGATTAGTGTTGTGATTGGGGTTTTGCTTTGTTTTTCTTTTTTACCTGAAGGAAGAAAACATCTGCATGTGGAGTTTCTGCTGCACAAAAGACACTTTAAGAAAAATATATGCTTTGAAAATCAGGAGTCAGTACTTTATTATTTTATTTTAATGATGACTATTATCCAAACCACATTTTTAACACCAGTGTTAAAGCATATAAGCAGATATATCATATGCTATCTTAAAATGTTAATGAATATGTATTTCACTATACATTCTATTATTGGGTGGCTAAGAGCATCCACCATAGCTCAGTAAAGAATTATGAAATCAATGTTTGTTCTCATATAAGGATGTCAGACATCAGATTCAGGATGTCTGACTGAAGTAAGCCTGACTGAAGTAAACCATCTGGGCTTTCCATTTCATGGGGAAAAATCCAAACAAATCAATAGAATTTTAACTTTTTGACACATTTCACAAAATCAAGTAAGAGGGGAGTGGAAGTGATCTTGAGAAATTTTCATGTACATTTAATGTTATTTTCTACTAAAACAAAACTACTGGACACATTTTAAATTAAATACTTCAATGTTTAAAAATAAAACTTGAGTTGTGGAAAAAATTCTATTTTCTGACAGGTCTATTAAACATGTTTGTTTGTACCAATACAAGCTATGCTTACATTGCAATTTTGGTTGGGACTGTGGGACATGTTCACAATCCTAGTACAGATAATGATATTCCTAACTACAAATTTGCTTAGATGGATATTCAAATCTGGTTTACAATTAGGATATATGTCTTGGAGTCATATCATACTTCAGCCTAGATGAGCTTCTATCTGGCAATATGCGTGTGGTTTTCTATATAGAAACTCTGTAGTTATATATTCTGAAGCATCCATTATTATTTAAATTTTGAAGTAAACACTAATTATTATACTGGAACAAAATTTTTTATAAGTAGTCATTAAGTTTCTGCATGCACTTAATGGCTACGTGTTCTCAAAGTAAGTGTCTGTCACATTAAAGAACCATTCGCCATCTATCACATTTTATTGCCATCACACTAGTTATATCACACTAGAATTGGCTCCCTTCACTAATGGAAGACATTTTATCATTATTTGCGCTTATTAATTCTCCACACACTAGACTTTCTGAGGCCTCTGCATAAAGAGATGTGTTTATGCTAGCCATGGACTGACGATTTTAAGTTATATTTGATGTATGTAACTTGACTAGTGGCAGCCAAGTATAATAGCAATTGATTTTGGCATCATTTAGATTGCAGGAAACTAGTTAATAAATATGATAGTGGTGCACAGGACATGTTTCTCTCTATCTACATCTATGCCATTCCTCTATGATTAGTGATGTTGTTCTTTACTCAAAAAAAAAAAAACCCAAACAACTCATATAGTTGAATCATGGAAAAAGAATCAATATGGTACCTACATCTTCTAGTTAACCAGGAAAACCTTTAGCTTTGAAAGAGAAATGTAAGAAAATAGTTGAAATTGCCAATAGTACACAGGATGGATAAGAAATGAATTAATGGCCAGTACAACAGCTGCTTTTCTGAATAAAGTCCTGAATTCAAAGGCATAACAAGTCAAACTAATTTTAGAAGCACAAACTGTCAAAGCACCTGCAGTACATAACGGTTGACTATAGAGATAAATAACTGATGTACTTAAGTGATTATTTTTCTGATCAGTACTTCCCAGGCAACCAGTCTGAAGAGATTTACTTAGAGCCACAGTGAGCTCAATTGCACAGGTATTTCCAGTTTGCATTCACTGCTAAATTAGCTACCAAATAAAGGATAGTCTTATTAGCACACTTCTTTATCTCATGGCAGTGCTTCACAACAGAACAAATTAATTCCTCAGGGGCACATGTCTAACATACCTTTACTGGTTTAATAATTGAAATAGCTCATTTGGGGTCAGTTAACTCTGCAACTGTTCATTGTACTACATTAGAATATACTGTGACTGACAAAGCAATAAGTGAAAAACTGCCAAGATTAGACATTATAGAGAAAATGTAACAAAATTCCCTGTCTATAGTGAGGGTGTCTTTAAAGTGGGTGGTACTTCAGGATTTCAGATTGTCACAAATAGATGGAAAAATCTACAGAAATTATGCTGGAATTCTGTGCTGCTTCTGGGTGAAACGAGGTTTATTCAACATCATGTTCTACCCTAGCTGTGACTCTGATACTTTAAGGTACCACAATGCAAGTTAGCCATAGTAAAAAATTCTAATGAAAAAGACCACAAATTAAAAAAAAAAAGTCTATAAGAAGTGCTGTCTGCCAGCCTCTAAGGCCCTGCTCTTTGTAATTCTTCTGCTGACTTCCCTGTGCTAGGAATTTCATGGTCAATTACAGAAGCTCACCAGTGGTAGAACACTTTTGACTGCAGAAAGAATATAAATGTTAGAAGAAATCAAGTTCTGTACAAGCTGTGCAATCAAACAGTGATTCATGCTTTCTGATCCAAATAAGCCCTTACTTTTTGCAGATTTAATTTTGTCTTAGTTTGAAAACTAATTTGTGTCGCTTGCCTTAATTCCTTGCTGTGAGGAAGGGCAGGAGAGTCGGAACACTTTTCCTTGGTTCTATTATTAAGCAGTAGGCTGAGGGAATAAGCATGTGTAGCAAGTCATTCCATAATATGGGTGTATTTTATAATGACAGATGAGATACACAAGAACTAATATTCTTTATGTAAATAGATCTGAGATGAATTATGTAACACATTCTCACTAGTTGGAATTTTACAGCAATGTAGTCTTTATATTTCCGTTGTTTTATTTTTTTAATAATGATGAGCAATTTGTGATGGAAACAAACACAAAGAATATATGTGAGTTGAATATTTGATCATTGTTTTTATAGAAAGAAGTAAATAGATCATGATTNGATTGATCTATGTTGCAGATGTAATTAAACTAATTTTATAAATCTAGACAAACCGATTTCACGAAGTAACTAACAGTATTAGTTAACGGTTTTCAATCACTTTTTGTAAGTGATTGTAACCAAACAAAATGAAATGTCTGATCTTCTACTCTTTATTTGACTGATCTATTTAGGCATTTTTAATCTATTTTTAGAAAATACAGTGAGAGAAAATTGTTCTTCCATGTTCTTCTAAGGAGCTTGTCAGTGGCCAAAGGTCAAAGGCCAAGGCAAATTTATGAGGACAAGAATTAAGAACTATGTCATAGTACAAAGCCTTTAAAGCAGATTTTTTTTTTTTCTAACTGACAGGATGGGGTCCAATGACAGTGTTCTACATATCATTTCTACCCTAGTTACATATCTCCCATTCGACCACATTTCACCCAAAAAGGTAAAATGCACTTCATCAATTTTTCTACCATCCTGAACTACTTGGTAGAAATAATGATAAACAAGTGGCTCCAAAGTAACTTCAGATGAAAAGTATTTAGTCTGAATTCATTAAGTGAGCTGTCTCCGTGGCCCATACAGGTAGGCACTTCCAGAGGGCAATTCCTGACATCCTAAAATATGTGTTAAATTTGCTGAGATTAAATATGTTTTGGAACATCTTATTTCCTCCCTTTGGTTTAAGAAATGCTTATATGACTAGCTTAGAATGCATGTCTAATTTATAAAATGGCTACAGATAAATGTGATAAATCATATTTTCAATCAATTTTTCTGTAAATTTTGAGCAATCTGTTAAAAACAGATACGAACTTCAGAGATGTAGAAGAAGAGCTGGGAGATTGCTGTCCAAGTAAGTACTACTGCCAAAGGCAGATAAAAATACAATACAACATTTCATATATACTGTCCTGAGCCTACTCAGGACTGGTAAAAAGCACCATAATACAAATAACAATTTATCTATTAGTCCTTAAAAAGAAAAGAAATTATAGCTACTTAAATCTATCTCTACAGGTCTAAATGGCAATATTTACATGAGATTTCTTTGGCAAACATTTAGATAGTAGACACAGCTTGGGGATACAGGGAGTTTAAAACCTACATCATTTAGGAACACCAATTTTCCAAGAACACAGGTAAAGATTTGTTGAGAAAAGTACTCAGCCAATTTAAGTGAGAATTTTAAGACATGAGAGATGGTTAGAGCTCTAATTAAAGGGACAGCCAAGTTCTAGAGCTTCAACTAAAGCAGCAGAACATTAGTTCATGTAGTTATACATGACAATAACACAAAAATGTGACAAGTCAAACAGCTGTCCAAATTACTGTACATACGTGCTACTCTGATTTTAGAAAATCACACACGTACATTCAGATTATGAGTCTGCAGAGGATTCTTTAGGCATGAGAAAGTATCAGGGCAAAGAGAAAAAATTCAGGATAGGGAAAAATTAGCATCATACCCCTGGAGAAAAATATACATACTGAATACCAGAGCAGAAGCAGAGAGATTTGATGACTGAACATAAGCTATAAAATCTGTGAAGAGATCAGGAGAACTGCAGAAAGTCGCTGGAGCTAGCAGGAACCACCAGCACTAGAAGAAAAGCTTGATTTTTTTCTTCTTTCCTTCCTCTTTGTAAAACCTCTTACAGTGCACTATTTAGTCCATTCAGAATCTCTCTGAATCTAACATTAGATTCTGTGCCAAACCAAGAAAGGAGCTTTCATCAAGGTCTGTTTTGGTTTCTGTGTATTATTTTTAAATATGGGGGCAAAAGATATAAACAACAGATTATGTATTTGGTAACCGTGCATTTGTAATGCATTATCTTTTAATCTAAAAATCCATTAGCTAATATCCAGTGTTTGGGCGAATTTTTGTAACGTTGCTGCAGCCAAACACTTGCAAGGAGATTGCCTAAGCAAAAACAAGGATAATAAAAACCAAAAGGTTTTCTAAATTACTGTTGCCTGTGTCATTAAATTTCATATTGTGCATGGAATCTAAATACATCACTTTGTTCTGCATGACAAGCAGAAGTGAGCATTCATACATTACTTGGCCACTTAATTAAGAGACTGGGATATTTGCAGTTAGCAGAAACTAATAAGGGAATCACATTTAAATTCAAATCACTCCTCAGGGTAGCTGTCTGCAACATAAGCAAGGCTTACTGGGTAGATGTTTCACTAAATGCTAAGCTAAAAGCTTAGTTTTACTCTAGGTTTGAGGAAAGAATTTTATTTTTTTTAATGAGGTGAGAGTAAAGCAAAGAAATCTGGTTTTAATTTTCAAGTTAGGTTTTGTTGCAGCTATTTTTAAATTCCAGTATGTCAATTACTTTGTATAATACAACAAGAATGTGAATATGGCTTTACTCGCACAAAACAAAATAGGTTCTACAAAGCAGTCAGCTGGGATCACCCTTCAGATGATATTTCAAGACATTTTGAAGAAATGAGATCTATTCCAGACAACAAGCAATTATCTTAGCAGCCTTGAGGAAATGTCCAAAAAATCAATGCACTGGTACATTGTGAGCCGTGTCACATTAAATAAATGGAATTTACTTTACTATCAGTTCTCTTTCTTACTCACTACTGAGCTGTTAATGTTGTGTTTTATTTAGAAATTCCACCTAGTAAGGAATTTCAGATTTTTTCTATAATGGGCCAAAAGTAAAGTAGCAAAGATAGTGCTAGTAAGTATAATTAAAGTGTCATTAACTCAGAATATTGTCACTGATGATTTGCAGGTGAACCTGACACCAGCTTCACACCGTTGCTAGGGTCCTCACCCCAGTTCTAATTCTAATTACCTTTTTTTTTTCCCCCACTTTTTTCTAGAGACATTTGTTCAAAGGATCAATGGATCTGAAATCTTTAAAATTCCATTGAATTTTCTGAAATTTGAATGGAAAATATGCCCCTAAAATTCCCAAAAGATCCTTTTAAAATACAATTTGCTTATAGCATTTCATATATATCTATATCATGAGCCTTATATTAACCATTATCATGTTATTTAAAAATATTAAGACAATGACTATTTCATTAAAAAGCAGTCTGAATTTCAAAATTTCAGGACGGGAATATCAAACATTAATATCTGAAAACTCACAGGACAAATGTGTTATTAATTACTTTTCTGCTTTAAAAGTTAAAAACAAGGCAAAAAGAAGTCACAAACTTTTTCATTAAAATAAAGTATTTTAGAGTTAAAAAAAAAATTACCTGCATTAAAAAGATATAAAACAAAAGCCAGCAATGAAATAAAAAAGAAATCCAAAAACCAAGAAACCAAACTAAACCTCAAACTTTGACACAAATATTCAGCGTGAGAAAAGCTGCCAACTCATAAATGTAAGCAGCAATGAATATTTAATGTTTCCCACTATGTTTGGGTGTATCCGTATCACAACGGATACATTCTTGCACAGCATACAAGTATGTTTAATGTAGCTCTGCATGAATTCAGTTAGATACTGGTACATTTCAGTGATGGAAAATTAGTGCTTCCAGCCTAGCCCTGAATCACTGCTGCAAACCATTACTATTTCACTCCTTGCTGCGCATCTGTGATGTGCGTGTCCCCTGTTGGCCATCTCACCTATTCTTCTAGTAAGTATAACTGAAAACATAAAATATCCTTTCTTCTTTGACCTTTCTACACTTTCACTAAGTATAAGGTTGGGAGGTTTTTGTTTTTCTTTGAAGTTATTTTCCCAAGGCTCGTTCTACTGGTCTGGGATTTCAGCAGTTGAGACTCTTGACTTCTATTTTGAAGTATTACATTTAAAGTACTCAAATCTGGGTGATTTTTTAAATGTTATGAAACTTCAATGCTGGTCATTTACAATTCTTAATACATTTATGAGGTAATTTACAACATATTGTTATTTTGACACTCTTACTGTATTGTGTTATCTTCAAAATTATATTATTAGTTTTTATTTTTATATGGCTTTCTTAGGTTGATTTTTCACCATTTTGTTTTTCTGTAACCTTACATAAGACATATCATAATACATCCTGAAAAATCTTGAAGCATAGTCTTGAAAAACATTTTCACATATAATGCCAAATACATCCCAAACCACAAATGATCCCCATTGTGTGGACTTCACTTTTTTTCTTCAGGTATCTTTCTACTTGAAAAGAAGGTGAGAAAGTACATCACCTTGTAGCCCAATAAAACAAATAACCTGTGAATTATGAATAGACATTGGCCTGATGTTTCTCTTTCTTAGTGTTAAGTATTTTCAACCTCTTCTGACACTTGTCTTTTCTTCTCTCCAGTGTAATATCAGAAAAGATGAGCTATCTGAGAAAGGAACGTTATCATTTGGCACAGGAAAGAAATGTAAGAAAAGAGGCAGAGAGAATCTGCCTTCTCATTTTCAGGATTAAAGTAATGGTATCAAGAGCAATAGAGAAGGTACAACTAAGAGGAGAAAAAGTGCTTTTCTCTTTTTAAATTGATTGATTTTATTTGGGAGATCATAAAAACGTTTGATGAGGGAGAAGTGTGAAGATTTCAGAAGTATTTGGCAGAAAGTAGATTATGCTTCCTACTGTCTGTGTGGTTCTATCTTGCCCATGATCCTTTCACAGGTAAACTTGTATGCACAGGGATATTTTCACTGGTGTATTAAAATAACACTTCATTATATGAAGACACTTCTTTTCTTCCATATCACAGTATTGCTACAGAAAGAAGAGTACTAATCACGAAGCAATGGAAAGTAGTCACAGAACACAAAATGGGGTTTGCAACCTGAGCAGTAGTAACGGGTTGTGTATCTACCTCTCTCCCGAGAACATTTAATCAGACCTCTAATCTTACAAAATAAATCATCTGGCTTTCAGTTTGCTCCTAAATGCTTCCTTTGGAACAGAAAGGGTAGAGAGGAACAACCCCCACAGCCATTTCCAAGTATGTTGTTTACTGTAATGCAACCTATTTTCAGCCGCCATCCTCTCCAAGCAGCAGAAATTAGCACAGATCAAAGACAATTAACATGTCATGAAATAACTTAGTTCATCTGCATTCAGGTTTGGTTCTATACACCAATTTACCTCACACAGAAAAAAAAAATCATGTCCACTACGTCTGAGTCTGGCTTTTTGTTCGGGGTTTT
>VZDJ01007753.1:23980742-24014517 GCA_008694505.1 Cyanoderma ruficeps | reverse complement strand
TTTTGTGACATTTTATGTCTTTTTTGCAATTTTTTCTTTGTACTCAAGTTAATGGAAACACGTTTTTCCAGAAATGCATTTCTCCTGCACATGGGTTGGGGCAATCCCCAAACACAAATACAGGCTGGGTGGAGAGAAGCCCTGACAAAAGGGACTTGGTTGATGAGAAGCTCAAAATGAGCCGGCAGTGTGCACTTGCAGCCCAAAAAGCCAAAAATGTCCAGGGTTGCCTTAAAAAGAGCCATGTCAAGGTCACATTAGGCTCAAGTTGACCAAAGTCAAGCTAGAACTTAATCTGGCTACTGTCATAAAGGATAGCAAAATGCTTTTTCACAAATACAGAAGTGACAAAAGAAGGGCTAAGTAAAATCCCTATCCTTTACTGAATACAGGAAAAACATGGTGATAAAGGAAAAGCAAAAGACTGATGTTTTCTTTCATTCAGCCTCTAATAATAACATCAGTTGTCCTTAGGGTACCCAGGCCTCTGAGCTGGAAGACAGGGACAGGGAGCAGAATGAAGCTCCCACAATCCTGAAGGAAATGCTCAGTGATCTGCTCTGTCACTTTGACACCCACAAGCATATGGGAGTAGGTAGGATCTACTCAAGGGTCTGAAAGGAGCTGGCAAAAGAGCTCACCCAGCCACTTTCAATAATTTACCAGCAGCCCTGGCCAACCAGGGACATCCCAGTTGGCTGGAGATTAGCTAGAATGATGAACATGATGGTCCTAAGTTTGCAGTAGGACTTAATGATCTTAAATGTATCCTCCAACATATATTATTACCTGATTCGATCCATCTCTTAGGTTCCTGACTGCTTCAGAGCTGACAAATAATTAAATCATGTTATTGAAGTTGTTGTACAAATATCTCTTAAAACACAGAGACCTATCCCTGTCCATGACTAGATGGTATTTAAAGGTCCTTGCCAAATCAGATCATTTTATGAGTCTATGATTCTATTACTTAATCAATTTATAAGTTAACAGTGTTAAAGAAATTAGCAAAACCTCCTCAGTGGTGAGTTGTTCTGGGGTTTTGTTCAAAATAATCTCTTGTAGGACAACCTCTCTTTCAAAATTGACAGTTGATTACAGTTTTAGTTCAGGGAAATGAATAAGGAGTTCCCACAATAAAATTATCAAATAAAACACTGCTTATTGAAAGTAAGAGAAAGTCCACTGCCATCTAAATCAATTTTGTGTTGTAAAGATAGAGCCGTATAGTGAATACCATATACATATATATTCATCCAATGCCTTTCCAAACACTTTCATAAACTCTGTGAATATACTAAATAATGATTTTTTTTTTTAATAGAGGACATCAAGATTGTATTTATTGCATTAGAGTGCTTGTGAGAACATTTCTGGAGTGTGTTCATGACTGCAGGCTATGTCTTCTGTTACATCTTTAAATGAAAGTGATACATCAATTTGTAGGTGATTCAAAACTCTGCTGCAGTACTGTATACAGACATTCCTGGTTAACGTTAGTCTGTGTCATCACAATCATTTGACGTACAGCAAAGAAAAACACATCTGTACAGAACCCTACAGTTCCTATGTCACAGGCACTTTTCTGCTTTGGATGACTGATAGACTCTCCACTATTGCATCAGTTGAAACGAGTCTTTCAACATAACCTCCTATTTCATTCTCCATATAGTAAATACATGCAAGCATTTTATAGTAAAGTTTCTTTTAGGTCTAATATAACTACACTTTAATTAGCTTTCTTGCAAAAAAAAGAGCACAGTGTAAATTCCACCAGCTGGTTAAAGCAAATAACCCTGTTAGGTTTACATCCACTTGCTTGATAGACTTCCTCCATTTTGCAAAACTGAATTCAGCCTCTACGTTTGATATTAAGAATAAGACCTCAGAATAGATGATTGAAAGAGACCTCATCCATGTCTGTAAATATGTGAAGGAAAGGTGTTAAGAGGATAGAGCCAGGCTCTTCTCAGTGGTGTCAAACAATAGGACAAGTGGCAAGAGACAGAAACTGATGACCTGTGCTCATTTTGAGTCAGAACATGGGCTGCACTTCCCTTGTCCTACACTTGTCTCATGGACAGAGACAAAAGACAGCTGGCAAAGCTGCTGCCTCAAGCATAGTCCCTTGAGATTCTGCTTTAGGACTATATGTCCTGTACTCCAGAACATCCCAGGAATACAGACATTTTTTTCCAATATCATTTTGGGGTACAAAGTTTACACTTTGCTCTGCTAAGTGGTTTCTTATAAAGAACTCACCATTGTGCAATATGATCTGTTTTCAGTGGAGTCCAGCTTTTCCATAATGGTGAAAACTGTGTGTATATTTGTGTTCCAGCTTTGTTTGTAATTTAAGCTGTAAATCATTTACATTATAGAAAACAAAATTAGAAAAATGCCACTGGCAGCTGAAACAGAAAACTCAGAAAATTTGGCATGAGTTTTTAATCTCTGCGAGGACCTAGATCAAGCAGAAAAACACAGTATTGTCTAAATAAGCATCTTACTCTTCTGAATCAGCATCAAATAACTTTAGATTATGTTTTAAAAAATCAGCTTTGTCTTGTGCCCCTCAAAAAGAATTTGCTTTGACATATATGAAGCTCAAGAAAATGTACACTTTCATCATTTACAAATTTGTAGCTAGAGAAGTGCCCAGCAACAATCCTCCTAGGTAAAACTACTTAAAATTTGGTTAAAAAGAAAAATAAAATCTAGCATGAAATACTAAATATCCTTGCCTTATACGAAAACAAATGAAAAATCATTACTCTGGTTTTACTTATGAACGCACTGCTATGGAATAGTTAATACATTGTGCTTTCTCTTGCTAAAACCAAGATCCTTAACCAAGGATTTGAATGAGATTTGCGGAGATTGATTTATAATGCTGCTTCCCATCTGAACTCAGTTCCACAAGTTCACTACAAGAAAAATCACACGATGTGGAGTAATAAACCCCTCTGAACCCACACGGGCTACATGTGGTGAACAGGCAGCAGCAGCAGTCCCAAGACTGAGTGTGAAAGCTGAACAACAGCATACCAGTACTGACAGTTTTCTTACTGACACTTTTCTATGACAAAGCTGGAATCACTGTCTATGATTCACAGCTTTACAGTAAGTCTTTTTGGAAGTCTGCAAAGAGCTGAAAATGGGATTTTCTGCATTTTAATGGTCAGGAACAGCTTTAATAAAATATCATTTAGGCCTTCAAAGAAGTCTCGGATTTTGCAAGAGTAAAATTACTTTACAAGGTTGTACTTTCTGGGCTATGTCCTGCAGCATCACCATGCAGAACCAGAATTTGAATCATGACCTTAGCCTGCATTAAAGTAGATGTGTCTGATTAGTATTTGGGCATCAGCCAGCATTGTTCATTTGATACAAAAGCCTTATGAAGTCAAAAAGAAAGGATTTTGGCACTCTACAATAAGGAAGTCACTTTTCCACAGGTAGCATATGCTATTTCTTCAGAGCTACAAGTACTCATGGTACTTTCACAAATGGGAAAAGAAGGTCCCTTTTCTAAATTAGGAAAAAAAACCAAACCAAACAAAAAAAAAATTAATAGATTATTATTGAGACTTGAAGGTAAGGAGAAGAAAACATGGAATCAGCTAATGTATAAGCAGAATTTATCGATATCACATTCTCAGCAAGGTATAGTGATTTTTATTTTTGTCATAAGATTCTAAAGTGATATATTAATTTCTCAATAAAGTAAACGGGTGGAAAAAAACACCCCTTTTGTAAACTGGGGAGGAAAAATATGAATTAACTGGAAGAGAGTTTTGGAAAAGGATTTTAAAAAGCAAGTAACTGAATCACACAACCATTTATGACAGAAGAGACTTCTTGAGACTATCTAATCCAAAGCTCCTGCTGAAGCAGGGTAATCTAGAGCAGGCTTCACAGTGTATTTTAAGCGCTCTAGTAAGAAATACATGGACATCCTGTGGTAGCTTTTGCTCCATCTCATGCTGCTGTAAATTAGGATAGATGATTCCTGCCTTTTCTGCTGTCACACATAGAGTAAAAAGCCGGTTTTTTCCCTCTTTTTATTTTTTTTTTCTTCCTGAGAAAGCACTAGGTTGCTTCTCACTGTCACACACTTGCAATGAAGAGAAAGGCAAAAAGCTGGAAGGGCACCGGCCTTATACACTGCGCCTTGGGACACTTGGGTATCTGCATCTCTGCACTCCACAACTCCCAAGAAGCACAGCCAGTGCTCAAGCTGCATTAGGAGAGAAAAAGTCAGGTTACTAAGAGAATAGAAATGGTTCATGCTATGATGACAGAAGACATAAAAAACTCATGAAAACTGCATCTAGAATATAGGTAAGTCCCTAAATTTGAAATTTAAATAGACTAAAAATTAACAAGAAACAAAGCTTAGTGTAACGTAAGGATAAATATTCTTTTGTCTTCCCTCAAATTTGATCTTACGACTGCCGTGTCCTTTGCCACCAAGAGATACAATTAGCGCTGGTTAGCTCTATGAGTCCTTGATACCAAAACAGAGTTTAGGACTATTCAAGAGGTGTATTTATTTTAGCAGATTCTTCCCATATATTTTCTTGCATAAGGTTCAGAAAGTGACAATGTAATTCTAGGTGACTTTTAAAATATGAATTTACACTTTAGGGAGTTCACGGTAATCGAGAAATAGATCAGCATTTGCTAAATATTGCTAAAGAGCAGCAATAATAGAAACAAACGGACTTCTGCAATGACTCAGATATGAATGGACTTCTGTAAGTAGAATTCTTTTCAATGAAAACAGTAAATACTGGGAATGTCATAAAGGTTGAAGTAGGTGACTTTGATGAATTACTATTACTTTTGAAACATAGAAGTGAAACAAAAGTGAAGTTTAAAAAATGCTCACCTTCAGTGAAAATGGAGATCTTGGTGGTCAGCGGGCCAAATGAAAGGTGAAGGAAAACATAGAGAAGTTTCTATTGGAAAAGACCTTAAAGATCATCTAGTTCCCACATGTCTACCATGAACAGGAATGCCTCCTGTTGGATCATAAAATCATTGAATGGCTTCTGTTTGAAGGGACCTTAAAGATTATCTAGTTCAGTTTGAAGCTATTCCTCCTTGTCTTGTTACCACATGCCCTCGTAAAAAGTCCCTCTGCACCTTCCCTGTAGAGTCCCTTCAGGTACTGGAAGGCTGCAATGGCCTTGCAGTGAACCCCAAATCCTTCTCTTCTCCAGGCTGAGCAATCCCAATTCTCTCAAACTTTCCTCATGGAAGAGGGCCCCTGTTCCTCTACTCTTCAAGGGTCTCCCCTGGAGTCACTCCAGCAGGTCCATGTCCTTCCTATGCTGGCACCCAGAGCTGATGCAGCCCTGCAGGTGGGGTCTCAGCAGAGCAGAGCAGAGCAGAGCAGAGCAGAGCAGAGCAGAGCAGAGGGGCAGAAAGTCTGCAGATGATTCAAACTAACTTTTAGTTTCTGCCAATATGACTGTGATGATTTCAAATAAACCTAGTAGAGTAAAAGAGGAGTTTACTGAACTACCACCTCCAATATAACTCTAGGACTCAGGGGAGGAAAACATAAAAAAAAATAAAAGTGCATGACATCAGAGATGAACCAAGAATAAAATTGTTTACATATACTGAAATTCCCGGGTGTCTGAGCCTGGATGATCAGGTCTCTTTGAGTTTCCTCAAGATTCTGCCTTGATGTCAATTTGATACAGAGACAGCCTTGATCCAGTCATCCAAAATTTAATAATGGCAAAATAACAAACAATAAGGCATCCACCATATAAGAAGAGAACTGTAAACAAGCCTGCCACAGGGCCAAAGGCAAAGGTCAGACAGGGGTATTTATGCCTCCTGGTGTGGGGAGGAGTTAAGGCGGGGTCTGAGGCAAGGGTCCAATAGGGGAGAACAATTAGGAATATTAAAATTTCTGCACCAAAAATCAACCTATGGTAACACAAAGAAGGAGGAACCTTCTAGCAACTATTGGCCTACTATTGGGGGGGCGTGTGAGTAAACTCTTGCTTACTGTACTTACAAAGTGGTTTCCCAGAGCATTAGTCCAGGGTTTTCCTCTTCCCTGGGGAAACCACTCTCTACAATATATCTAAAAGCTTTAGTTGAAAATAAAACTAGAGATGTCACAGAGATATTATGTAAGCCAACAGGACAGCTTCATCTTGGAAGCCAGTGATTTCTGGTCACCCTGCCCATAAATGATATAAAAACTGAAATATTCAGAGGAAAATGACAAAAAAAGATAAGCACATAGAGGCTCCATAGAAAGTGCATTGAAAATATGAGTAGAAGGCACTGTGGCAACGGCACAGAAAATCATTCTGCTATTCATGTGCTCCCGAAGAATATCAAGATTTCTGCTAAAATGAAATGGGTTTGGTTTCTAAAGTTTCTGTAAGATCAGATATACTTCTTAAACCAAAGGGTTAGAAAGGCTACTCATTATGCAGATTATGACGTTATTTTCTGACAAAGGTTTTTTTACAATTTTTTGGGAGCAACTGACGCAGGCCACCATCACAGCTGGGTCCCAGAGCACTGGAAAGAAGAAAGATAGAACAGAAAAAATACAAAATATGGTCTTAATTATGTTTTTTGTTTTGCTGAGGTTTATTAAAGTATAATTTAATAAGTCTACTTGATGTGTTTTTTCTAACACTTTAAGGTTTCATAGATTTCTAGATCATGTTACTTTGATAAACTTACTTCAAATTACTCTTTATTGTCAGATTATCTTTAATATTTTCCCTCTTTTGATATTTGTATTTCCTTAGATCCTTCTATGAATTCCTTTCAGAATAATCAAGACTTCCAATACAGCTTAATAAATGGAGTTATTTTCTAATCAAATCACTCTACAATCATATTTCTTTCTGTATTCTAAGTTGTGCATACTGACCACTCATGAATTAAAATATTATTTCAATAAGAAATTCCTGGAGAGAGAGGGAGAATAGGATAAAAAGAGAAAGACAAACAGGAGGGATGTGAAGCAAAGGGAAAGGAAGGCAAAGTGTGGCAAGACAAAACGGGGGGGAGAGTTATTCTAGAAGGATTCCAAATTTTTATTGCAATCTGTTAGACTTCTAGGAACCCTTGAATTAGCTTGCCTTCTGTAAGAAATCCTATCAAACTGCAGCTTCAATGATTTTAAAGCAAAAATTAATTATACTACTCTGTTTTCCTCTTCTAATAGAGCAGCTTATATTGTATTATTTCACTCTTTTCCAGTGATTCCACACTGGGACACATTTTACAGACCTAATACCTATTTTAATTTCCTTTTTTCTTCTGTTTAGAGGGTTGATTACAATTGTCCTCAAATACAAAGAAATATTTCCTTAACAGAACATTCCACATTAGTACCTCTAGATGGGACCTTTCAATGCCATTTGTTGCTGTGCTCCCATATGTGCTGGGTTATGATGGGGCAGAGTTAGTTTTCCTCATAGTGGCTACTATGGGGCCGTGTTTAGGATTTGTGCTGAAAACACTGTTGATAAAACAGGGGTGGTTTTTTTCCACTGCTGGACAGGTCTTGCACAGCATCAAGGCCTTTTCTGCTGTTTGTACCACCCTAGCAGCACTGAGGTTAGGGGTGCACAAGCAGCTGGACAAGGACACAGCCAGTGCAGCTATCACAAGTGACCACAGGGAGAGCCCAACCACACCTTGTCACACTCGGCATGGGGGAAGAGGATGAAAGTGGGGTGGGGATGGAGACAGGTCCAGGACGTTTGGAATAATGGCAATTGTCTTCTGCAGTAACCATCACCTCTGCCAGAACCTTGCTTTCCTGGGGATGCCTGAACACCTGCCTGCCCAGAGGCAGTGGGGAATGAATTGTTTTGTTTGGCTTGCATGTGTGGCTTTTGCTTTGCCTATAAAACTGTCTTCGTCTCAACTCACTTTATCTCACTTGTGCTGTTCCAATTCACTCCCCATTCCAACTCAGAGGAGGGAATGAGCGAGTGGCTGCATGGTTCTTAGTTTTCAGCTGGGCTTAAACCATGACACCACAGCTTTTCATTTATTTGAACCAAATTTTAGAGTGTCAGCTGTCAACAAGTAGCAGATTTCTAAATCCTACTTTTTTTATTATTGTATTCTTTCTATTATTTTACTTTGAAAAAATATTTTTCTTAACTTATAAAGTGCACGATAATCTATTCCTGGTTCCTTCCTAGAAGTTTTATTATCCTAAGTAATGTCAGAGCATTTTAAAAATGGTGACATACTCAGAATTTTGGAACGGAGAGGACACAGTGAAGATAAGCTGAATAACAGAGGAGTTCAGTAGCAAAGAGAATTGGCATATTTCATAATTCTCATTCATTCTTTTCTATGCAACTAGAAGAGCCAGCATAGGATTGCAGCGATCAGAACACAGAGGGTTATACTCTGAAAGGAATACTACTTGCCGTTATTTTTCCAGTTTTTGACATCTATCTAAAACAACTTAAATATATTAATTCACAGCTGATTAATACACTTGAACAGTATGCTTTATTGTTCAGAAACTAATTTCAGGCAAGACATATAGTGTTTGTGTCTCCAATAATGCTTGACATTTAGTGGAGAGTCCAGTCTAGCATATTTTTTCTACCACTAGCTGGTGGGCATGATCCCTCCCAGAATGCCTTGATTTCTTTAATTGCTATAAAATAATTAGAAATTTCTTTCTGCTGTTAGCCTCTTTATTCAGCATGCCCCTTGCCCAAATGCTTGCAACCCCTGAAAAGCTGTTGGTAACTCAGTATTGATCATCACAGCAGCCTGTCACTGACTTAGTGGATTTTCCCACTGAATTTGATAAAACTTGCACAAACCTTTAAGAGACAAAAATTCAGACCAATATAAAAAAGCTTGATAAGTAGTCATGAAAGCTTCTAAATTTTCCTTTATTAAAAAAAAAAATGCAATAGCTTTCCTCTTTTTCAGGCATCAGAAAGATTGTAGACTGTCAGTGTATTTTATTGAATGAATATCCACAGTAATTAAATAAAAATGTAAAAGAAAAAAAGAAAGCAGATGGAGAATGCTTGTATGACTAATTCTTTCCTGAAATAGCATGCTTCGCACATCTTTATACCTTTCAGTCTTCCACTGAGAAATAAAGTACTAAGTATTTTTAATTCTTCACCTTTCTATTCACCATGAGGATATAAACATAGTGTCATTTTTTCTTACAACAGTTATTTGCAGTGTTTCTCTCTTGCTGCTCTACTCCTTTCTTACCTTGTTTCTTTCTCTTAGGGCTATAATTCCTCTTAATGAAAGTGAGGAATACAGTAAGTAATTTCAGGGGGTGATAACTTATAAAGGATCTTATTGAGCAAGCAAGTGCTAAGAAAGGTAATGTGTTAATAAAATTTTTGGATTTTCAATATTGTGCAACTTATTAACTGTAATAAAGCTACCCATGACATGTAACATTAAGTGTTTGCATATTTCTTCCTGGTAGATTGCTTAGCATACCTTATACCTATTCTAAAGAAAACAGTAATTACACAAGTGAAAATATATGACGTTGGAATATTTTTATGACTTAATAAATACATAGGTAGAGGCAAAGTCCTATGATGTCAATGCATTAATTTCTAGAAATTCTTACAAAAAGAATTTGGTATAAAAATGACAGAACAATGGATTAGATAGGTGTGGTGGTTTTGTTACTGTTGGAGTTTGGGTGTTGGTTCTTCTTTTTTTTTTTTTTTTTCCAGAAATATCAGCATCAAATCTGAGCTTAGAAAATAATTTATCAACATTTATCAAAGTATTTTCAATCTCCCATATAGGGATGACTAATCTCTATTACTTTCCAACTTCTGTCTTAGAAAATATCTTCTTATTAAGAAAAAATACATTTTTTTCAGTTTTTCTGTTGTCAAAGAGCTTTTTTAAATTCCCTGATTTTTTTTCCCAAAAATACTTCTTCAATATGCAGAATATAACTGTTCTTGCTTGTATATAATTAGTTATCATAGCTGAAACAAATATTTTATAATTCAGTGGGTTTGACTTGCTATGTATGAATTCCTATATTAATTTCATGTTCAGATCATATAAATTGGTTCTGTTACACAGACCTTCACAATTTACTCCACAGTCTTTTATAAAATGGTACTTTTTCTGAAATTGGTAAGTCCACTCAGTTAGATAGATAGATACATAGACACCATTTTAACAGTGATTAACAGAAGCCAGTTCTGTTAATCTTCCTAAATTTATTATTTGAATGCTAAATAGGCAAATCGCTTTCCCTATTATGTATAATTACTTTAAAAATTAGAAAACCTGGAAGAAAATTAAAACTAATAAAATAAATGCAAAATATTATGCATGGGATTTTGCAGTTTAACTAAAATATACAGATATTTTTCTTTGTTTTCATACAGCAGTATGAAAACAAATATTTCACTGGTTTTGTCACCAGAGCACACATCCATTCCAGGCTTACACGTGCCTAAAAATAGAGGACCGAGTAAAAAAGATTTAGGGTTTTATTTACTTTAGGATTTTATTTACTTAAGGATTTTCTAGCACATAGTCTGGCAAACTCCCTCTAAAAGAAAAACTGCTTTAACCTTATTTCATGAAATAAAGAAATGGCAATCTCTACTGATATCTGAAGCACAGTTAAAATCAGTTATCTCTGAGGTACACATTTTTTTACCTCTAAAGATAAAAATTGAAATATTTCTGGTCATTTATAATGGTTTCAGACCAATGTCCCTGGTTTGATTTTTTTCACTCTTGTATTCCAGAATAACTAAACTCCCTTGATAAGTATCAGTGATCTTCAAAATGAACCTGCAATGTCCTCATTTGAGCTTTGACTTGTTATGTTGACTTATGTCAGATGAGCTGGCCCCTTATACTTCTTATACTTTGTCTTGCCACTACAGTCAATAAAGCTTTTACATAAAAAGGGCAAAATGCCACTCTTATTTGCTGTATATGCTTCTACCATTTCTCCCTGTCTGTCATGTTTGTCTTCTTGACTCTCAAAACACGTTTTTACTGTTAGCAGTGAAAACTAAGGGGATATCAGTCAGATTCTACTGCCTCACATATTAGTAGAAAAATAGTCAGATTTTAGTCACAATGATTGCATGATTCATTAAAGATTTTGATTTTCAGAAAAGTGATTGATAAAATAGCATTTTGAAGAAATGTGGGGAGCATAATTGCAAGATCCCACTATACAGTTGTATAAACATTGCAAACTTTGCCCAGCTGGCCTGTTGCTAAGCCCAATGGAGAAGGTTTTCGATTCCCAGTTCTAGAATCAAGTACCATGACCATGTTTCTAAGAGTGGATGGGTTCACCTTTGCTTTTCACCTTCAACAATTAAGTCATACTGATCAGGTTGAAGTACAGATATTTTACCAATTCCTGATGCAAATTAATCAGCATGTAATGAGAGCACTGTGCTGTTCTCTTGCTGTTTTCACATGCCATAAGAGTATATGCTTAGAGGAAATGTGTAAGTGCTCATTTAAACAATTCCTGATGGAAACCTGGTTTCTTGTACTGAAAACAACGTTTGCTTTTAACCAGGCCTAAGTCAAGAATGAATGTATGATAAAAAGACTATTGTGTTTATGCATATATCCAGATTGAATTCTTTAGCAATGGAGAAACAATATCACTGATAATAGAACAAAGATATATAAATGACGAATTTCAGCCTTCTTGGATCCTAAATGGAGTGGACGGTAGCATGCTGCAGTTTCCTGTTGTGCACACATGGCACAGATCCAGAAAGCTGCTCAATTTACCTTCCAAAACCTAAGGTTTTGATTTCTCAGGTTACAGGTACAGGGTTCTCTCACATGTTAACATGTGTTTCAACACTTCTTTTAAGCAGCCCTAATCACACATTGCCTAAAGCCTATCTGTGTTATTGGGCAATTTCTAACAATTGAATGAATTTTTCCCTTCCAAATAGTGACTGATTAAATGTCAATAGATTGGAAGCATCTTCTCCAGCAATGTGAATCTTTCAAGAGTCATGCCATGACAGGCTTATGAAAATGATTCAGCTTACAATGCTTTGCGTTATTTTGTTCAGAATGCATTTCAAGAAGCATTGAAAAGAGAAGGAATGGGAGAAGCTTTAAAATGTGTGTCACCATTAATGTCTCCTAGAATCATATAGCCTCTTTTCATTTAAAGATTTATTACTCAGAAGAGTGATTTCAAAAGTGCAAGATGAGACTATCTCCTTCTAGTCTTTTGTATGACCTTCTGAGTTCTGACCTAGGCTATAGGAGTCTTGGGCCACAAAGACAACTTAGAGCAAGTCCTCAGACCATTTGCCTTGAACTTTGCTAGTCATCTACGTCAGCTATACTTATATCTACTAAAATTAGAAATGTATCAGGGGCATTGTAAGTGCTTCCAGAAGATTCAAAAGCAGCAGTCCAAGTGATAACCTGGGTGGAAATACAACAAAATTAGAAGGGAAAATACTCATTTTAAACTAGCCTCCTCTTAGCAGTTTTCTCCAATTTGACATAATTCAGCCTCCCTGCACCACAGAAGACACTGCGATGCACTCTTGAACATCGTACACCCTTTATTAGTATAGTAATAATATTTAATGTTCCTTTCTTGCCCAGCTGCCAAAAACAAAGGAAAATAATGATCTATTCACAGATTTGATTCCTAAAATCTTTCTCGAGTCAGCCAACATGTAAAAGGAGATTCTGTAGTCTTTTTAATACACACAGATCAAAAATCATAACTCTAATACTATGAAATCATAATGTTGGCCTAAAAGTCCAAAGGAATTTTTAATACTGCTGATAAACCACCCAAATTTCACGATACGTTGAAAATTTAACATGAAATGTGAGGCAATATCTCTTTCCTGGAATCACATTTCTGCTGCTCAGCACTCCCTAGATGTGTTCCTGTAAACTCTCAAACATACTTAACCATTGTGGCTATATCAACTCTAGCAGGTTGTCACAGCCTCCTGCTCCTCTGATCCTCTTACTGTGCTCTTTTTTGATACAGTTTTCTTCTTCATTTTCAGCGATCTTAAACTTTTCAACAGGAGCACTAATTTATGTAAGTAACTTTGTCATATCAATCTACTGAAAACTGAATACAGCTGATGGCTACTGAGCACTGTTCAAATAGCTTTAATACAACTGCAGTAACATAAATATGTTTGTTTAAAAGAGCAGAACAAGTTCACTTTTGCAGAAGGATTTTTTTTGTGTCCTGCTTTTTCTAAATAAGTGTGAACAGAGGGAGTAAAATAAGGCAATGACTACCAGAGCAGTGGGTGAAATAGGTAGTATATTGACTTTGATCTCATCCATAACAAAGATAAGAGCCAAGCCTAAAATACTGTTGATCTTGAAACAATAATGTCTCTTTTTAAATGATGTATGTAAAAATGTATGTAGAATACATTTTGCTAACTGCTAGGTTTTATTGTAAGTTTGCAATTCTTAACTTTTATTTAACAAAAGGTCTAAGCTTTTTCTGAATAAAAGATAGGGTTTCAGTCTTCATGGCAACAGCAGAAAAATAAGCATTCACTGTGTGCCAATGTAGAAAAGCAGCTACGAACAAAAGCCAGAAGCAGCAACCATTTTCATCATCAGCTTTCAAATTCTTTCAATAAATCTGGGATCTTAAATATCACAGCATTGACATTGAAAGCTTTGCAAAAGATCTACACTAAATACATCTAAGCTGAAAGAAATGGTAATGGACAACAATATAAAGTCTGAGAACACATGAATTAATACAAAAATCTATCCTTTTGGTATAAATCTGTTTTTAAAGGGACATGGATGATATTCCTACCCAAGCTCTAAAAGTGTGATTTCAGTCTAATCAGTTAATTGCTGTACTATTCCCAACTCAGATTCTGCTTCTGCAAGAAATCCCTCGATTTAACATAGAAAATTGCTACTTATAATCCATTGTTTATTGGCAAGTCATTTGTCAGTCCTTCCCTCTTTCTGTATAGCTAGGGAAACTTGGACATGTGTTGTTCCAAATATCTTAAGATACTTTGACTATCTAACAAGGAGACAGAATTTCAAAAGCCTTCATCATGCTGCTGGATTCTCTCATTGTGTGAAAGAGGACATGTAGCCATGCATCTCCTAACTGATTATTGGTTTTACTGACCTAATTACATTAGATTAAAATTCTATTGAATATTATGATTAATGTTCACAAACTGAGGTGCACGTAGCTAACTTGGGTTTGACATTACAATTTGAAACTCGCAGAAGTTCTTGGCATAAAGTTTTCAGTCTGTTAAGGCCTCCTCACCAGTGAAAATTGCTTCTAAAATCAGGTTGTGATTGCTTACAAAGCTTATCTAATGAATTTGCTGTCACTAGAGTTCAAATTAAAAATAAAACATACTACTGAAAGAATATATTACTGGATTCTCCAATTGCTGTTGTCTCCTAGTCAATCTTCAGTCTCTGAAGAGGTATTTGGCCATAGTCTCTCCACTTAGGCCTTTTGCAAATTCATCAACCAATCTTACCATACCAATTCAAGTTTGCTGCTAATTCTGGGGTTAATTTTCATGAGTACCACGGTATCTCATTTGTCAGAAGCTCAGAAAAGAAATAGGTAAAGTAATGACTTATAAATCACCTGACAAAGGCTTTTGACACATTGTTTGTAGCAATACTTAGTGCTCATTTTTCCTACATATGATGTTAAGAATTTTACAGTAAGAGCACATTTCATCCTGACACAGCTGGCTGAGTAGCTGTCATATTAAAAAAGACATGAATTTAAAAAGAGATTTTATGAAAAAAACCCTAGCTCTTTTGTATTTAGAAGTTAAATAAACTCTTCTATATAAACATATTATGTGAAATCCCATAAACTGTTTAAATAAACTAAAAGAGAATAAAAGCTTCTTTACTACCATTATTGATAAGTCTATCCAAAAACCCCCAACACTTATGGAAACCAGTGCACACATAAAGACCACAGGGATGAAACACTTTGTTCTGTGTAGTCAGTCAGGTTGCTTATGTTAAATCGGAGAAACACTTTCTTTAAGTATGCAAAAATCAGAGAAACAATTGTCACATAAAAACAAAATGACTGAGATGTTTTGTCTTGCTAACGCTAAATAGATTCTATCTTTTTCATTTAGTATATTTAGTCAAAAAAGTTATTCAAATTTTTTTATTTAAATACAGTTCCCCCTGTCAATGATTTTACATCAACCTAAAATCCCTGTTCTCTCAGGATTGTCTTTAAAATATGTTACACATGCATCTNTCTATCCATCTATCTTTGCTCATGTTATTTGTTTCTTTTTCCAAAGGTGTTAAAATATTTCAGGTTTACACCCGATAATGTTGATATAAAGGCAACTTTGAGGTCCCCCACTCAGGTAGTTGTATTCCTGTAAATTATCATCAGAATCTTAATCCAGAAGATTTCACACACATCAGAGAAAACTTTGATTTCCCACATTTACAACTAGTTGGTTGTCAAATAAGAAAAGGAATTTTAATTTTATTTTAATTAGTTTTTAATCTATTGCAGGTATTTCACTTCAATAGTAGTGGGAGATTTGGGGCTTAAGTTTTCATTCATGGTGTTCACTTATCTGGGTAATACATGTTTTGAACCTGACTTTTCAATATTTAAACTACAAGACCAATGAAGAACATTTTTCCTTTGTACACATAAAACTTTATCCAGTTCACTCACAAATTCTTTACATCCTTTGATACCTTGAGTTCTCTGCCTTTTTATTTTTTTCTTCTGCTCTTATGGATTGTGTTGAATTTTGCATCCTTTTCCTTCAAGGTCCTGCCTTTATAGCCATGCAATTAGGTAGGAATCTTTCTTCTTTACTATTTTTTTGTTTTTCAATATAATGTCATGGAATATTATTCTATCCATCAAAGTAACATGCAAATCTCTAAGATATGCTTATAATTTCAAGCTAAAAAATATGATCCACAAGAGAAATAAAATACTCTGAAATATTGTCATGTCAAGCATTTCAAGGAAATAGAATGTATTCTGTGAGGTTTCATTATTAATATTTTAATGCCTGGAGTTATTAATGTTGCTTTAACATCTATTCTGAAATTTGTGTAGTACAATAAGGATGTTTTATATCTAAAAATATGGTTATTTCCCATTTAGAATGGTATCTTCATTTCTTGAGTAAATACCACTCATGATGGTTAGCATTCATGTTGAGATATATGGGATAATTTAAAATATAGCGAAAAGAGAGAGGGAAATACTTTTATGATGTTCTGTAGGTATTGATCCCTTTTTTTACTGTTTTAGAATAGAAATTTAAGGTGTGAAAGGTGACTATGAAATTCTAGGTGGTAGCAACCTGCTGACACAAAGCGTGCAGAAGGCAGTGATGATATGGTGTGGAAAGGTCCAGAAGATTTCATCCACGTCCCAGGAAAGGAGTCATGAGTGAGCTGTTGGTGGAATAAACTAATGAAAATTGACCCAGTGCTTCTGAGCAGTGTTAGTTAACCCCAAAATAAGCGTGGGATACATGATTGAAATCTGAATCAGGCAGAAAATATGACTTAAATCCCTACAAAGAATAGACTTCTCCACCTCCCAGACCTCATGTTATTCACATCAGGGTAGATCACTGTTGTAACTAGTGCAGGATAAATAAAAATATTGGATTTTACTTATGGTGGATAACAAAATAGTACTCCACCCTTCATACTGTTATGTGTATTATTTCAAAGTTGTATGTATATCACTCCAAAATTTTTCATTCTTTTATTCTCTTCCAAAAAAAAAAAAAAAGGCTAATCTAGGATTTTATGTCAAGTTTTACCATATGAAATCATTTGCAGTTGAGTTGAAAACTGTTAAAGCTGTTGAGATGAAAATTAAGAAATATTAACTCAGCTCTAAGTTTAGTCTGTCCCATTTAATATTAATTTATTAGTGGAGAAAAGAACACATAGAGTGCAAAATTTTTTACTTTTTTTAGACTCACTAGGAGACTATTATGCATGCATATGACAGCTGGTGTATTGATTCGAAAACTGAATGGATTTGCTTTAAATCTATTTCATTAAAAGTTTAGGATCCATGTGGAGGCAACAATTCTATAATCATTGATTGAAGAAAACAGCATAAAAATATTTTTTCATCCAGAATTCATGTGACCATTATTTTAAAAGAAAGTCAAGCTACTTCAAATTTTAAGTCCATAATCATCTGTGTACAAATAGTTTTACCTCATGGGAGCTACAGTTCAAACAATTCCTGTACACATTCTCTTCTAAAGAATAATTTTCTAACCAGGACCATATTCTTAATGATTGCTGTAATTTTAGCAGGATTGCTTCTGTAAGAAAGAAAAGTATTTTATTTATGAGACATGCTACCATTGAAAAAAGAAGCCTAAAATAAATTAGTTTTAAAGATGATATCATTCCTTGTGATTATACAGGGGAAGAATAATATTGTAGTTCTATTTTTCTCTCACTGAGTATTTCTGATTTGAATAAGTATGATTTGCTTCTTTCACAGTAACTAAGCAGCTGATTTCTCTAACTAGTTGTTCAGCTAAAGATCTATAGTCTGTCAGAAATACTTCCTCACTTAAAGATGATCAACAAATTGGGAAGCCATTGAACAGTGTAGAAAGAGCTGATGGGATTTTCCAAGTGTCTGTATTAAGGCATTAATCCAAAAACTGCAGAGGTTAGCTTGGAAAATTTTAATCAAATAAATTAGTTACATGATTAGTGATTTAGTGGAGAAAAACAAAAGAAAATTAATTTGCTTTAGAAACACACGTGCACATGGAAAAACTTTATGTATTATAAATTTACTAAGGTAATGTAAATGTATATTTTAGCATTAAAGATTTGTGTATTTAAACTTAGGGCCAACATACAAATTCATACTAATGATTATTGATCTACTGATTTTTGTGGTGTCAACCATGCAACTGTTGTAATTGTTACTTCTCCCTATGCTCACTAAAGAAGTTGAAAGTATAGAGGGAAAGCCAATTTAAAGACTCCTGTATAAGAGAACAGAAGGATAACAATATTTTCCATACCTTCTTTGGATCACAAATGGATCCAATACAATAAAAAAAAAAATCTGTAAATTTTGTTTCATGGTAATAGGATGACATGATAGCAAGAAGAATGTTTGTATTTGGAAAAAAAAAAAGTTCCCAACTAATTAGTTTCTGCACCACAATAGCATTTTTTGAGAGAAATATAAAAAATTGTTCATTGAAGCTGTTCCTAATTTATTCAAGCGATGTATTTCTGGACAGTTTGAAATGCAGCTTATTGATTGTACTTTAGAATTCTTGCTTGAAGAAAAGGGTAACAGAAACATAATAGATATTCTGTGCCAAAAGCACGTCTTTTAGTAGATGATCTGGAGCTGACTAACTTCAGAAAATCAGTCAGCATGGAAAATAGATCAGATAATATCTGAGTGCAGATTGGTTTCAGATTATTTTAAAGTAGGCATGATTCATGAAAGTATTAATCTACTTATCCATTGTGGGTTCGTATGCAGAGGTCTGGGATTTTTCTGTTGAACTAGTATGAGATATTAATTTTACCTGTAATATGCTGACTTGTTTCTTCTCAGGCTACCATTATGAAGGCACATTAGAAGCCTCCTAGCTCAGCTGTGAAAACCAAAATTTAATGGAAATCTTAGTTTCTCCCAAGTTGAAATTATAAAGGGAAATTTTCAGCAGCTGATAATAATTTTATTTATATACCACAATAAGGCCAACATGGTGCTTTGACCCTGGAAGGAAAGCACATGATATTATACTAATTTATATTTTAGGAATTCTGTCACCAAATGTTTTACTGTGCTTTGATTTTCAACTTACAGGTACATTTTTAATAATTTTGTAAAGATTCACTGGTGGAATAATACCATGGTGGAATAATACCATGGTACCTAAGGCTGAAATTTTACGTTAGGCCTCTAAAATATGTTGACTGAAGTAAAAAAAAGATGACTGAAACCTGTGAGCTAGCTTTAAACTATCAGAATGAAGATAACAACAGTAAACATGTAAGAGACTGAAGCTCAGCATAAGCTATAAAATAGACTTGGGAAAAAGCATCACTGTATAGGAAATAATTCTGACATAAAATTGAAGGTATTAAAACTACCCTTTGGCTTAGGACTGATTTTCCATATTTTTGGCTAAAGTATGAGCCAGGCACATCCTGTTTTTTTTTCTTGCCAGTTTGCACAGTGTTCTTACCACAAGTCCTTGGCTGGTTCCACAGCTCCCCAGCAATTGAGACACAGGTATTAGCTTTATCTTCTGGGCTCCTGCAGCCAGGGATGGCAAAACTGGTAGCTGCAAACAGTGGCACAGCAGGCAGAAGCATGGATTACTGCCTGAGCTCCAAAGGCAGCCTTTGAACAAACTCCTGGTACTCACACTCTCTAGGTACTGCTGAATGCCAGATTAATTTGTGTATAGACAAGGGCAGCCTGCTGCACTTTAATTATGCTACAGAGTGGAATGCCTCTGTGTAGCTGCAGTAGACAGTCTCTCTGACTTGTAGACAATGATATTGAAGAATTTGCCTTTTCCATGAATGTAGTCAAACATGATTGAAGAATGTCTCTTTTTGCCTGATGGTATATTATGGCATGTAGTTTATCCCATCTGCAGTATAAGGGTCAATGCAAAAGGAAGATAAGTCACTATCATGTCCACAGCAGAACATTTTCTCTACATATCCCTTATAAAATTCGAATTCAGTTAATTTACTTTTGCGTAAGCTTTGCCCTTCATTTCGTATTCTTTGTGATATGAGTTATTACTGACATTTAAGAACTCCATTTTATAGCTGTGTTCAAAATGGAATGCAGGTAAATAAAAAATGACATTATACATAACACAATATAAAAGGTTATAAAAAATGCAAATTTTAGTAGCTCATCCGTGCTCATATTTAGGGTTATTGGAGGTATTAGAACACCCCAAGAAACAAGAACAAATGCCTTCTTGCTTGTGGTAAGATGGAGTAAGAAAGAGAAAATAAGTAGGCAAAAAATCTTTGGTCTTATTCTGAATAGTGAGGATGGTACCCACCCTTAAGTCAGTATCACATCATGTATTAAGAGAGAAATTCTGGAAAAGAAACCCATCAAATGAATACTTACAGCAGGAATGAATTTACAGTCTGAAGTAAGAAGCAAGCAAACTTACCCTTTAAATACTGTATCAACCCATATCTTTATAAAATGTAAGAGAACTTGTAGTTTTGATGAGTTTTCATCCTTTTCTAAACTAAGTACAGCACAAATTCTTAGAGGCTTAGTTTGGACACTGCATGCCAAGCCTAATGCTGTGCTGCTGAAATCTAATAAGAGTGTAACTGGAAATCATTTCCATTTGCAACTGAATGGGGATTTTTGAACTGTTTTGAATAATGATGCTTTAATATTTTATTCCAGATTTAACTCTTAGCTCTGGTGCCTTTTGAGTTTAGGTTTGAGTTATTTTTTTTGTTAGGAAGAGGGCACATTTTTGTGTTTCTTCTTCCCAATCATTATCTACATTATTATTTTTGTGGGTTAGGAAACAATTACCAGGTCTTTGGTTATGCAAACATCTTTTAATAGAATAGTACTTGGGCTGAACTCTTCTAATGATTCTTTTACAGTGAAGGACACCCTACTGATCTTCAAATGAAAGACAAGTCTATAGGCATAAGCCCCATGGTGAATTTTGAGCAAGGATGACTGGTTTGGTTTTTTTTTCTGAGTGGATTATTGGGATTACCGGAATATTCAAAACCAGAAACTGCAAAAAAGTCATTATGCAGAAATTTGTATTTGTACATAGGTGGATAGGTAATTAAAAAAAGGAAAAAATAAAAAAATACAAGCTTAAAGGACCAGACTAGATGTTTGTCAAAAGTTGTAATTAGAAGGGTCAACCTTCCTGGCTTTTAATGTTGCTGTCCTGCCCTGTTGCTGGAAGTGACTACATGAGGCAGAAGGCCATCAGAAGAGTAAAAGTCTGATCCACAGGCATCCTGAGTTTCACATGCTGGCATGAGGGTGAACTGAGATTTCCAAATGAAATATGTTATCATCCTTGACACTCTGCCAGCCTCGGTAGAGAGGCTTGAATGGGAGAGAATTTTCCATCTATCTGCTCAGAAGAAGCTCTATTGCCTCTAAAAGAAGACTTCACGACTTTTCCTAACTGAAGCTCTGCACCAATTGTTCCTGAGCCAGTTGCTGATCAGGCTGCCAAGGGAGATTGCAAAATACCCAGTATTAGGTGTTTTTAAAAGCCTCTTAGAATAACATATATTCCTTATTATGGAAATGCAGCTGAGGCTGCCTTCAAGACTAAGTGATTACTTAAGTTTTCTTCCACTTTGACTCCTACCTTCTGGGATTTCTTGTTCACTTTTATATGATTTCACATTAATTCTCTTGAGCCCTAGTGAGAAAGAGAGAAAATATTTGCTTACATGGAAAACAAGCACATACAACAATTAAGAGATTTGAAGGACAAGCTGATAATGAATCCAAGATGGAACTCAAGGAAACTAGTTTCTGCCCAGCCTATTAGACAGTGGTCCACTTCAGAAGCTCCAAATAAACAAGGCAACCCATTTTGATGTCATTTTTCTTAGTCACTGCAGAATTGTACAGAAATAGAAAGCATCATTTTGATGAGGTTTAGACATATCCCAGTTGGAATCCATTTGACCTGCAGCTTTTTCTCCATTTTCCCACATATATTTATTGATTCCATTGATTAGAGAATCTGTTCTATGTGAAGCCTTGATTCATTCATGTGGAACATTCTTTAGCAGCTGTTATAGTTCAGACAAAGAATGGTATGATAAGACTTAAACTAATACAGAGTAATATTTTCACAGTGATAACAGCACTATAAATAAATCTGACTTTTAAAATTTTTTGAAGTATTTTTTAGTATTTTGACAGTTCTGATGGCTGTGTGGTTTGTTCTGCATTTGGATAAGAAAAAAAGAAGCTTGAAACAGCAAAATATTTTCTACATAGATAATGTTTTTATACAGATTTTTTCTTCCATCTTTAACATTTTCAATTAAAAAAATTGTTTCCTATCCAAATTATGGCTTACTTTTCCAGATAAATTATGTCAGACCACTGAAAATGAATGCATTTTTTCATTGCAATATTAATGTACCCAAGAAATTTTGAGGCTTTCTGCATGTTAGTTTAAATTCCCTTTCATGAATAAAGGCAGGATAAAATTTTTCCTTATGATGAGAAAATTTTGAGGCAAACAATTCCGGGTAATTTACAGAACCACTGATAAATACCTGCTAAAATTGCAAAATGTAAACTCTGTGGTCTAGATCCGATTTTTTGCTTGCATACAAAAGGTCTTTGCATCTATATGGTTGAATCTACTTAAGAAATTTTATACATAAAATCTTGTAACTTAAAATACTACGTGAGGTAGCAAGTAGAATATCTATTAAAATGTTTTGACTATACTGTGCTGCAGCAACTCAGTGCTCTGCTCTGAACCTTTTCTATCGAAGTGCTGGCCAAAAGAGCAGACTTTTATTGTCTGTGATCAATTAGGACAGGTAGAAATTGCTGCTGTACCAAAGAATTACATTGTTTAAGATGAAATAAAACATCAAGTGGTGCACACCATTCTGCTCTTTGCAGAGGAAAAAGACTGCAGTAAAATTGCAGTAAAAGTACTGCATCCCCCTTTATGCGGCTTCACTGAGGAGATCACAAAGCTCCAGTTTCTTCCATGATTTCTGTAATCTAACCTCTTTGTTTTCATATTATCGAGAAAGATAGAGTAGGAAATAAAGACATTTTGACAATTTCTGCTAGCTCCAAGCTGGTGCAGATTTGCTCTACCTGCCAGCTGACCCTCATTTTGCATGTCAAACTTTGTATTTAATTCAAGACAGAAGAATTTCCAGCCATCTGAATTTCACTTAGTTTAGCTGCTTCTGGTTATCCTCTTACTTTCCGCTTCTTTATGGTCCCTACTGCTGCTGAGGATGTCAGGATGATGTAGAAAAAGACGTGTTGGTTTTCAAATATTAATGATCATTTCAAACAGATGGAGAATTCAGAGGTGGCTGGACAAAAACTGCTCAAAACTCTTTTCCAGTCTAAGATGTAGGGATGAACTCTTTAGGCAAAATTTAGTATTGCTGGAAAAATTCTTAAAGATTGGGTTCTACCAGTTTTATGGTTGTGCATAATATTCGCTCCATGTGTATGTGCAAGCTTACAACACCAGGAATAAGCAGTATTTTGTGTAAGATGAAAGATACCTCTCAGGGCCACAGAGAGGCACTTCAGTGTGTCGTGTGTTATCTTTGGGTCTTGCTTCCTGCAGGAGCTGCCCCTCATAGCTGTGATATGGTAGGGAGAGGAAGATTTTCAGCCTCTATTTAGTTTCAAACTCTGCAGTAATTATAAACGAGAAGTCACTGTCTGTCATACTTTTGCTGCCACTCAGCACTGTATACCATGTCCCCTCCCTGTTTCTCCCACTGTGGTCTTTGTTACCATCCCATTAGTTCTTTCATAACACTCAAGTCTAAAGCAAATAATGTGTCTATTGTAAATTCAAACCTCTGCAATTATATTCTCCAGAAAACTCAGTAAATGCCAGATAGCTGGGATAGATACAGAAATGAATACATATGCAAGGTTTTAGGCCTCACATAAATATACCTCTTTTATTTCCATTATCAAGTTATCAAATTGCTGTGAAAACAGCAGATTTTATGTTGTTTTCAAAGACAAAAATACCATTTCCAGCTCTGAAACGCTCAAGGCTACAGACTCTTGTAGTCTGAGAAGCAGTACTAAGAGAATATCATAGTATTCTGGCCACAGTCTTGTCCAACTAAACACTACTGATGATTAGAAATCAAATGTTAGCATCTTCTTATTAACAAACTGTGATTTGGAAAGACACACAATGGTTCAAGAATCTGAAATTAAAAACATTTATAATTAGTATTCTAGATATCCTCAGACATCTGAAAGAAGAACTAAAGCACACAGTGGTTTTACAAATTTATAACAGGTCAGGCATCTTAGTTGCTGAGAGAGGTGTAACACATTCCCCTCTTATTGCTGCATGCAGACAGCATGTGCTTGATCAGCATGAGTGATGCAAAGACTTTCCTTATTCTGTTAGTATTTCTTACCTTCTGCTACCTTGGAGGCCTTAGAATGGCAGCAAGCACTAGAAAGAAAAAGCATATTTTAGACTTAGATTGGAAAAGAGGAAGGTGGAGAAAAAATATCTCAGCTGACGACCCAAGAGAGGTTATTATGCACTTACAAGGTCTTTTGGACAGAGAAAGAAAAGAATGTCTTTCCCTTCCTTCTGAGGTTGGCAGTCAAAGACACTTTGAGAATGTGGGTACAGATTGGAGTTCAGTCTTCATCTCTTTTTGAACTCCTCTTACTTTCCAAATCACCTTGATCCTTTATTTGGTGATTGGACATTTACAAGTTGCTTACTGACTGACAAAAAGCAATGTCTCAGAAACTATGTGTGGATATTCCCCCATGCCAACAATCTTATGATTAAAACATGAAAGTGTCTATTTTAATAAGATTAAGATTTTGCAGGTTCTTGCTTCTACAATGCACTGTTACTGTTCTACACTAGACAGATCAGTATCCAACAGTTATTAACATGAGATGCAAATAATTTTTTTAAGGAAAAAGGAAAGATGGGATGTCTCTTCACTTCTAAATTCTGATCATATGGAAACCTCTTAGTCAAAAGTAGACTGTGATTTGAATTTGGACCTAAATTTCAGCTGCTACTCCTTCATTACCAAGCCCACTTATCCTGGAAGAAAAAGATATGGGAAGAAACAGACCTATCTAAAATATTTCTTTTATTTGAAGCCTATCTTCTATATATTGTACTTTGTTCTTTAATGTAAAGTGCATTGTTATGCACCAAGAAAGCAGAAGTACTGGAAAACCTGAAAAGGAATAATAATCCTTTATGACTATTTCCTTTTGTATTCTTCTTTTTGCTCTAAGAGATGAAAGGTTTTCAGCAACTGTCAGCACTGTGTAAACAAAACAGTCACTAATTTAGAAGGTTTTAAGTGAAGGAAAAGCGCACGAAAACAAATATGATGACAAAGAAGAAGCCAGCTTTTCTTCTTTGTCAATTTTTCCTTCACAAATAAGAATAGAAGTTAACAGGGAGAGAGAGTAGGAATGTCACAAACATGTCTATAAAAAGGTTTTTTTGCTTTTTATTGAAAAATACCACTCTCTCCTCCTTTCTTGGCTGTCACCTACATTTTATCAGTGCAGTCGCTTAAGAGAGACCAGCTGAAAACACAACAGACATGGTTATTTATGCCCAGGTGTTGAAAGTCTTGGTGAGCACTGGTCACTGTGTTGAACTTTGTCAGTCACTTGTGTCCTTGGACTACCTTGGAATGGCTTCTGAAAAAAGATTTTGAAGTACCATTTTTCTTTCAGTCAGTCTGGTTCCCTTGTTATATTTAGCAGGCTCTAGTGCTTCTTTCGCTCTAATGCCAATAATAAAAATGTTTCATACCTCTGAGGAATTATTTTGTTTTGGATTTTTTTTTTCTGAATTTAACTTCCTGAATCTGTTCTTAATCCCTTACTAAATGTTGTTGGCAAGTATTAGCGAGCAAGATTAACTGTAATGTGTAAGCTTTTTTTAGTATCTGTGAAGAGCTGTGAGTAATCCCCATTTAGGCATGGATCTAATTCACATGTGCTTTTAGAGTTGAAGAATGACATTAGAATAACAATGAGAATATTTCAGAATTTATTTAAATAAAAATAATTGAAAATTAATATTATTATGTAACCTTTTTAATACATATTTTAAATTTTCACTAGAAGAAATGCTGTCTATAATAGTTCACAGAAGAAACTCAATTAAAGCAGTCAGAAAATATACCAATACTATGCATATAAGCTTGCATCATTTCTATATTTATATTGTTCACCTGTGGAAGGAAGATATTACAATTTTTTTAGTTTAAGTTATAACCACAGACAAAATTTTAGTTTCAGCTACTCAAAAGTAAAACTTTTTAAATTACTTCAGTGATATCAGCAGTAATTATTATCATGTTTTCATTTTCTGCTAGCTGAAATAAAATTAGATTGTTTAAGGATTGAGCATTAATAGCAATACATGATAAAACAAGTAACTAAGCACATAAATGGTTACAATTTATAGTTAAATCTTCACATTCCTTCTTTAGAAGTTTGATAATCTGGACTCGTATCACTGCAATTCTATTACTTCTTCATACAGTATTAATTACTGATAGCCTCCGGATCTAAAACGTACTGGGTTCATAAAAAAATTAAATTCCCAAATTATCTATTAACTATTTATTTTTCCACTGTGTTGGTTTATGACCCAAAGGATGCCAAATGCAATACATTTTGAATATTTCCATTATTTGGGTTCTAAATTTTTCAAGAATAAATTAGAAGGCTACTAAGTACCTGGGATAATGATCTCTACTTTTGCTCAAAAATTAAATGAGACTGACATCTAATCAAGATTCAAAATCTTGTTTCTTTCTGTACAGAAAGAATTTGTAATGACATGGTTGTTCAATTTCTTTTCCCAAGGATATCAGTTAAGCACCTTTTCCCAGATTCAGAACTCATGTAATACTATATGGGAATTTGAGACTGTGAAATGAATGCCAGACAGCAGAGCAGCGTGACTGTCTGAGGCGTGATCCGTGCTGACTTTCACTTCGTATTATCATTTACTGTTGTGCAAAGTGGATACAGATTGCTCACAAACTAGATTTTTCCACCAATGTTTCTGTGAACTGAGTACACAAGGCACTGAGTACACAAAAGTGATTCTATCAGGGAATGCTGTTAATTGGCAGAGCTGGAATGTTTGCTTAAGCACTGAGCAAAGATATGGAAGTCAAACTGTGCATGCAGTTATGTTGTTCAGGCTTTACTGTCCACAGTTTGCTGCTTTACTTCCATAGGGAAGGACTGAAGCCTGAAGGAGCTGAGGACTGAAGGACTTGGAATTTCTCAGAGACCTATTGATCTGCAAGATTCAACCCATTAGTCAAACAAATCTGACATGACTTAATTAGAAGTAAAAATTTTAAAAAGGATCATTTGCAGACAGGTTTATGGTGTAAAAGCTAGACTGTGTGCACATATACTTTGGAATTACTATGTTGTAGTTAATTGAATTATGAGGTATGTTAGAGCAGATTAAGAAATATATATGAATATGTTTTTTATCTAGTATTTAACATTTTGAGACGGTGACATATTTAGTAAGCAAGTATTAAATGGTTTCTCCACTCCATTTCTTTTCTTGGTTGAGACCAGTCCTGAGTATTTAGGCGCAAAATGAGGAATGGAAAATGTTCTATCAGCTTCACATTCTAAAATGGCTAACCCTAACAGAAGAAGCAAATCCATTGAATGTTTTTGAAAATTCAATATTCTTCTTTTATATAAATCTGAACTACAAAAATGAGACTGGGTTGGTAGATATTTGTTTGTATTAATAAAATATGTTATCAAATATTTAAATAACTGCAGTGTGGGAGGAAACCACCAAGGTCTCTGAAAGACTGTTCATAGTACTTATAGATCCAGTTGTGGATCTCTCAATTTACAACTCTGTATTCCTGTATTCTATATATAATAACATGTACTCATCTGAAAGCTTTTCAGGTCACTTCCTTTTTATTCATTCATCTTTCTATAACTGCAGATAAATGGCAGGTAATCAGAAATATCCATGTTTAGGTAATGTTATGTTTACATCTAATGCCATGTCCTTTTTCACTTGTTAAGGTGGGAAGAAACATGCTGCAACTAACAGCCCCATAAAAAAGAAAAAACCTAAAAAGAGACATAATTTAGGAAATTTAAGGAATGATAAATGAATGCATTAGAGTGTGTATGTTCAGCTATGAAATAAAAAACCTTCATAAACCATATCTGTGTATGCTGCTATCTTTTCACACAAATATTGAGCATTCTGGGATGATTTAAAAATCACAGCCAATTTTTTAAACTAAATTCTATAATGGGAGACAGAAGAATGTGGGAAAATATCTTAGATAAGATCCTATAATAGTCTTTTCATTTTCTCTTTTCACTGAGAAGCATATATTTTTTGTGTCATATCCTGCCTTTACTTACATTGAGAAGCTCCTTACTCCACAGGCATTCCTGAAATCAATCTTTCTGAACATTTTGTAGGTTAAAGACCCATTTAATAAACTAGGAAAGGACAAATATGCTGGAGAGACAGAGGAGGGAGGGGGGAAAATTGAGAAAATTGTACAAGCATCCAGGTTAGAGAAAAATTAGTATGAGGCATTAATGAAGGCACCCAGAGCTGAGATTCCCTCTGCAGCCATGGAGAGGACCACTGGAGCAGATATACACAGGGCAGCCCATGGTAAACTCTCTGTTGGAGCAAAGAGATATTTCCTGAAGGAATTTGAGCTCATGGAGAACCCGTGCTGGAACAGAGCTTTTCCTGAAGGACAGTGGAGAGAATCCATCCAGGAATGGGGAAAATGTGAGGAGGAACAAGCAGCAGAGAGGGACTGTTAGGTACTAACCATAACCCATGTCCCTGCAAGTGCTCCACACTGCCCAGAGGCTGCTGCGTAGAAGAATTGGGAATGAAAGATTAAAATGGAGATGGGAAATAAAGGAGATACTGAGGGTAAAAGTTTCTTTGTAAATTCTGGTTTTGTTTCTCACCATCCAAATCTATTTCGGTTGGAAATCAAATAATCTCCAAATCAAATCTGTTTTGCCTGTGATGGCAGGAGGTAAGTGACCTCCCTGTGTTCATATCATCATCAAGTGTTTCCTTGTTTAGGAGCGTTGGTAAATGTGTTTAATCCAGCAGATTCCCATTTGTTTGACACAACCAAAAACCATCATTTGAATGCATCAGCTGGTTCATCCTACATTTAGGATCTTCTAAAAATGCTGAAACAACTTGAAGCATATAAATATTTAATTTGAAGCATATTGTAACATTTAGAAGCTGTAAATCATGAGTGTCTAACACACTTTTTCTTCAAACTAGGCCTTAACCAAACAATCATATAACTGTCAGAAAGTCAAAAAACCCTTTCAAGTCACATTTTTATTTTCAGCTTCAATCTGCTCAGAAAAAGACTCTAAAAAGAAAAATAATAAAAAAAAATCACCCGACCTTATTTTAAGACAGTTGAAAATTTAGTATAAATTCAGAAATACAACCTAAGCAGAGCATTGCAACTGTCAGTTTTAAGACTGAACCCTCTCTGAAAGAATAAAAGCTTCTATAGAGACACTGCAGAAGAATACCTATATTCTTCATATGTTTGATAAAATAGATATTTAAACACTTAGATATTTTCCTTCTCATATTTAAATGTATGTTTTGACTTCATGTTTCTAAAATGTATGTTTATATAAAATAGGCTCTACACAGCAATGTAGTATGCATCACTAACAAGATCAAAGACCATAGAAGAAGAAACGTAAGGAAATTAAATAATGTGGATCAGATTTGAGGTAGAGTAGCCTTTCTTAGATTAAAAGTCTGTGTAGTTAGCTGTGCTCCAAAGATTGACAGTCCTATTTCAGTAAACTTTATTGTCCACACTAGACCATTACAAAATGTAGTAAGAGATAGAACAAATTTTATTTTGAAGTTGACTTTTTGTGCTTACAGCATGTGATGAGGGACAATGCTATGACAGCTCAGGCTTGCTCAGGCTTTCTCTGGCTTAATGACTGATCTAAATTGGAGCTTGGAGATAAGAGACATTCTTTAGTGATGCCTCAGTTGTCATTGACTGCTATGAGCAATTTTAAAGCTATTCAGGATGAGAATTGCCAGCTTGGATCTGAAGAAGGGGAAAGTGGTACATATGACTAGAAGCTGGCACAAATGCTATTGAATTTTAAAAAAAAGAAAATAAAACTCCAAAGGTTTATATTACTTTTATATATAGGTTATAATCACAACTATATATAGCATTATACATCATTGGGGAAAGACATAGTGGATCTACAGTGTACAATGTAAGCAGTAGCTGTGACAAGACAAAAATTAAAGTCTAGGCACACTATAGATCAGCAGCAGCAGGATGACTGAAAACAAAATGTTCTAGGCTTAAGACAATAAAGTAGTCAAATGTAGAACAGAAGTTCCCCTTCTGAATGTTGATCTCAGAAAATATTTCTTTCTGACAAAATTATCCTGCTTCTTGCACACAGCATAGCATATTTTTAGTCTAAATTATAATTATTAGAACAGCAAGTATTTAAGACAACTTATGTGTCCAATCATAATAAGGACAGAGACTTGTGTTTGGGTGAGAAAGGGCTATAACTACTCTCTTCTTTCAGATCTTTTGGGAGCAGTGTGTGTCTTCAGAGTTGCTGTGTCTTCTGAAAAGCCCACTTCAAACCCAAAAACTGCCTCTTGAGCAGCATATACAGAGCCAATGGGTATATTGAAGCGCATTGGTTTCACATAACAATGAACACCCTGCAGCAATATCTGCGTCTCATTGAGGATTACAGTCTGGTTCAGAGGGCAAATCTGGCCATCAATACATCTTCAGAACAGCCTTCCAAAGACAGTGTAAGTTTTTGCAGTGTGTTTGATGGCCAGGTTTTGGTAGCAGGGGGCTGCAGGGGTGAGAAGCTGCTGGAAGCTTCTGCCATGTCCAGCAGAGCCAGTGCCAGCCAGCTCCAGGATGGATTTGCCATTGGTCAAGGCCAAGTCAATAAAAAATAGTGGTAATGACTTTGTGATAACCTACTTAAGAAACAAACAAAAGTTATTATAGAGAGGTAATTGCAGCCAGAGAAGAAGATAGTGACAAAATGTGAGAGGAACAACTCTGCACACCCCAAGGTCAGTGGAGAAGGAGAGGGAGGATGTACTCCAAGCACTGGAGCTGAAATTCCCCTGCAATCCCTGGTGCAGACCATGGTGAAGCAGCTGTGCCCCTGCAGCCCATGGAGGACCATGGGGATGCAGAAATCCACCTAAAACTGATGGAGGAGCCCACACTGGAGCAGGTGAAAGCCTGAGAGAGGACTGTAAACCCAGGAGAAACCTGTCCTGGAGCAGTCTCCTGGCAGAGACCTGCAGGCCTGTGGAGAGAGGAGCCCACACTGGAGCAGGTGTCTTGGTAGGACTTATGATCCTCCAGGGGATCCTCACACTCGAGTAGACTGTGCCTGAAGGACTGCACCCCATGAAGAGTGACCCACATTGCAGCAGCTTGTGGAGAACTGTTGCCCATGAGATGGACTCACATTGAAGAATTTCCTGGAGGATTGTCACCTATGGGAGAACCCCCACACTGGAGCAGGGAAATCTTTTCCTCCTGAGAAGTACCAGAAACAATTTCTGAGGGACTGACCATAACCCACATTCTCCATCTCCCTTAGTTGCTGAAGGAGAAGAAGGTAGAGCTTGGGAAGGAGGAAGGTGTGGGGGAAAGGTTTTTTTTAAAATTCATTTTACTTCTTATTATCCTGCTCTGATTTTGTTAGTAATAAATTCAATTAATATCCCCAAGCTGATCCTGTTTAGCCCATGATAGTATTTGGTGAGTGAATCATTTTTCTCCCTGTCTGTATCTCAATTCATGAATCTTTGTTATATTTTCTCTTCCCTGTCAGCTGAGAAAGGGAGTATTAGAGTGGCTTTCATGGGTATCTAGCATCCAGACAGGGTCAACCTGCCACAATTCTCTTCTGTGTTAATGTTACAGGTACTGGTGATCTGTGGTGGCATGACAAAAAACAAACCAGAAAATGGTTTGTTGATTAGGAATCCTGTCTCATAGACTGAAAAATTACTGGGCAGAATGGGCTTATTTCAGATTTTTTTTTTTTTTTCTTTTTTTAGGTTTGAGATCAAATGAGGCAAAGTAGCTTTATCAATATTGTCAGGCTCAAAAATGCACATCACAGTTTAAAGGAGCTTTATTGACTACAGTTTATTTTAATGTTTATATTTATTCTTTTTTAAATTATTTTGATTAACATAGGTACATAATTCTATATATTAGATATAATGGTTTCAACAGAAAATATATATTTTATCTTTGTTAGAAATTGATTGGCATGTTTATATTATTTGAAGATTTCAGTAGGAAGGGGTTTTTTAATTAGTATTGATCTTTTTTCTGGGCAAATATCACAGTTTTCTGTCTCTATCCTTTTTCTGACTGTAAAGATTTGTGCATTTGTGTTTTATCTTGAAGGTAGATATAATGCCATAGAAATAGTTTCCAAAAGGGTCCCAAGTTTCACAAATATTCTGGTTAAAATATTCAGAACTTACTGAAATTTACTTGGCTAATTTATTTAGGAAATCTGTGTTGCCAAAAGAAAAAACTCATGGTTTTGTTATATTTAGCATTTATCCTGAAATTTTAGTGGCAGAACTTTAAGATGCTGTATTTTCTTGCTGTGCACAATTTAATCATTCTCCTGATTATTAAAATATAGCTGCACTAGGGAGACTTCCCCTGTAATTTATGTGTTTCCAAAAAACAAAAGATAAAAGGTCAATAGTGTTGTTTGGAAAATCCTGTGACTTAAGAAATTTCAAAAATAGCAAGTCCAAATGAGTACTCTGCTTCTTTGCAAATCAACTCCTATGGATTCCTCATCTCTCATTTTACTTACCTTATAATCGTGGACAATTCCAGCTTAAAATCTTTGTTTTCCTGTTTTTTCTTTTCTGTGAGAAATAAAATCAGTAAGGAGGATGATTTTAAGCATTCTCACAGACAGGGAAATAGTCATTATCTTAACTCACCATCTCTTCTATAAATTTAGACTGTTGACTTGGAAAGGAAAGGAAAGAAAAATAATGCAGAAACTCGTAATAAAGCAGTTCCACAAAAACCTGAATTCTCCAGTTGAAAAACTGTTCAAATAACAGAATTATTTTACCAGCGACCCACAGGGGCATAGAATCAGTATTTAGAATCATTCTTGTAAACAAAGGGAACGGTTGAAATATTGATTCATGATATATGAACTCTCAGGTATTTCTTATTAGCAGAAATTTTACCATTTTGGATATGTTATTCAACAGATATATAGGTGTCCAAAAGCATTTTTGAGATAAAGGAATTCACCTTGTTTTACACTACTTGTGTTTGAAACGATCCAATTGTCTTTTGAGATACCTAGAGAGAAAATAAAAGATTCCGCTTTCTCCTCTATCCCAACTAGACTCCTGCTGCTTGTAGATATGCACTCTTTTTCTTCTAATTATAGTTCAATAAATGTATTAACAATTTTGATAGGTCTAGAGGGTATATTAATTCTTTTTACTTATTAATTCAATTTATTACTATGTTTCTTTCCAGTTTTGCACTAGGGATAGCTCTGCATATTATGCTTGAGCATACTTTTTTACTATGGACATGCAACTATTTAAAATGCTTGCTGGATTAAAGGTAAGCAGAAGCAGTTGTTTTGGGATTCCAGAATGGCCACCAAATCCTTTCTACCAAATTCATATTCCCTTTCTTTTGGCAGAATTAAGACAACCCCTACCTAAGTGTTTTGGGTTTTATATGTTTTGGGTTTGGGGTTTTTTGGTTGGTTAGTGATTTTTTTGTTAGACCTTTTTTTTTTTTTTTTTTTTTTTTTTTTTGGGTC
>VZDJ01007753.1:23804638-23980733 GCA_008694505.1 Cyanoderma ruficeps | reverse complement strand
TTTTTTAATAATAGGTCTCCTAAGGGGCCTCTTTTTACTTCTTAGGAGTCATTTGATCTTACTCAGGCTTCTAGCATTGCCTAAATTTTAGATGGTACCTGAATTACCTCTTCTGGACTGAACACCTCAATTTTCTACATAGCCAGGGGGGTAAAAAGGATATTTTTACAGACTCCTTGAAAAGTCCTCCTGACTTTGTATCTCAGCTTGTGAAAGCATGCATCTCACAGTGGGCCATCTAAGAATCTTAAAATATTAAAGACATTAAAATAAGTTATAACTAGTGAGTACAAATCAACCTGTGCAACATATAATACGCAATATATCTGCTGATTCTAAGCATGTTTTGCATACTATGTAAATTATACTAAAAAGTCAAATTTAAGTCTAAACCAGATATTTTTCTGTCATACACATTATCAAGTAACCCTCTTCTTTTAAACACTGAGGAATTCTTTAACAATATTTTCCCTCCATCCAACTGATTTTTGCAGATAGATAAGTCAAAGTCCATAATGCTATTGATTCGTTTCTCCTCCTAAACTAATGCATTCATTTTTCGTACCGCAAATTTCAATAAAGGACTAAATAGAGGAAAAAATCCTCTTTATTAATATGGTTAGGAATATACACGTATTAAAAATAAATAGGAAATATTTATTTGGTGTGCCAGAGTTTTAAAATACACCCTATTGAGGTGACTTTAAATTCTGTATCTGATGAGTTTTAATCTTTTTAAGCAGCTGAATTTTTTTTTTTTGTAAGTACACTAAGAAAGTTTGATATTCATCTACTGGGACAAAAAAAGTGTAAGAAATAAAACCCTGCAGCTATGAGAATAGTTTATAATTATTTTGCAAAAGCATGTCCTACATTTATGAATAAAAATCTGATTTATAATCTAGATAAATTACTTCTGTAATAACCAGGGGTTGTTTTTCTTCTTTTATTCTTAAAATGAACAAAGGTCCCAGTTTCCCAGGATCGGAAGATATATACATATTATAACTGAGACCAATCAAAGTATGCAAAACCTCTCCAAAGTTATAAATCTTACAATGCCTTACGTGTATGCACTTCACAAAGCACGGTGTAGTAAAATTCAGTTACAGAGACAGCATAATTAAATATGTTTATCTAAATGTTCACTTTTATCTGAAAAGGATTTAAATAGCAATAAGTTCCTTTCCTAAAATGAAGAGCAAGAATGATGTTCACACAATGGAATAAATCCACCAGAAAAAGTGTTGGAAACAGTAATATATGTTCTTATCGTATCATGAGGCTAATATAATTTGTTATGCTAAATTTAACTTGAATGTTTCTCATTTATTTTAATTAAATAACACTTGAAAAAGTGCATGCCAAAGGACGAGTGATTTTTGTAGTCTGAAGGGAAAAAAAAAGATGTTTCCTGTATAGTTGCCTAACACTCTCTTCTTAATCTCACCCTTTCTCTTACTCTTTCTTCTTCCTTTTTTTTTTTTTTNTTTTTTTTTTTTTTTTTTTCTACGCAGAATAAACTGAGGTTTACAGTTGTAGAGAATTGTAATGTCTACAGACAAATCAAAACTTCAGTTTTTTCCTGGGCCTTGTGAAGACTCTTTAGAAAATTCTCTTTAATTTTAGAAATATTTGCCATTTACATATTGTTCCTTACAAGAAAACAGAAGGTTTTAAAAAAATTAGGAATTTCCAAAGTGTTATTCAAGCTGTGTTATTTTCTATGAGATTGTTGTTTATCAGACAGGTCAGTCTAGTAGGACTATTCTATTTTGCACCGGTGTTTCTAGATAAAGGCAATCATAGTGTGCCTCTTTTGGTATGGTAATAAGGAATGGGACATTTGTTTTCTGATTCACCTGTCTATTGCAACAGTGCCTTCTTTCCCTTGTGTTTTAGTTTGGCGTTTTTTGCTTGGTTGGTGGGTTTTTTGGTTGGTTGGGGTTTTGGATTTTCTTTATATAGGTCATTTAACCTACTTGAAAAATAGTAACAGCAATGCACCTTGCAGTTGAGCTTGACTACATTGATAGTTCTTAACTCTCTGAGAAAATAATACCTTAATCCAGATCTGCCCTACAAAGATATGCTTTATCCTTACCAGAGAGTAAGCATGTCACAAGGTAAAAGCTGTTGGGAACTTCAAGTTCCCTTTTTAATACACGGGTCTTTGATTTTGAAATCTGTGTAGAACCAGTGCTAGGAAAGAAGGTGGGCTTCATGGTGTCATTTTGGATCACCTGCAGGGAAATCTGGTCCTTCTTCCATGAGAAATTGCTGGTTGTGTCCACACTCCTTTCATCACTGCAGTCACACTACTTGTCTTTGACCTCCTCTGGATCTCATGTGGGCTAAATAATTTTGTGTGAGAAAGAAAAGAGACCCTGTAATCTACATATTTTTTTTATGTGAAGAAGGAAGGGGATCCAGAAGAAAACTAACACGTGTAGTGGGACTATTACAGGAGTTCAGGTCCCAAAATAAAGCAGAAAATAAAATTGAGGGTATGGAAAATATTATGGGCACTCATTGAAGTGAAAATTTTCCAAACACACTGCATCTCTGCAGGCCAGTGAAGAGGCAGTGAATAGATCAATGGAAAAACCAAACTGCTGACTTCCAGAATGAAGCATTGTGGGTGTTACTGTAGAAGACTTAAGCATCTAAAAGGAGGTCCATCTGTGATTCTCCTAAGCTGCTGATAGCTTCCGGACAATCCAATTTTCATTCAGTCTTTATTATTGGTACCCAGGCCAGGACTGGTTAATTAAAGCAGAGCTGATTATGGAGGAAAAAGCAAAATGGATATGTGGTAGGCCCCAGACACATATTTAATATTTTTTGTCTCTCTGATAGCAAATATAAATAGCCAAATGAGTCCATACACCTACACTTAAGACCAAAAATGTACATATCTGATATCATTAAAAATCTGTAATTTGTTAGGGGATTGTGAAATTCTACTTTGAAATGTTCTGTCCCTTCTAAAATAAGGGTTATTTCTGAGGGACACTATAACCATGAAATAATGCATGTTTCTGCAAATTTCAAGCAATGGCTTATAGAAATGTCCAGGGCTGTGCAGGCTTGGAAAAGTTTATTTAAAAGCAGAACAATATTTTTTGGCATTTCTAAGTCAATTAGTTTATAAGATGCAAAATTCTTATAAAGAAAGCATACTACTGCTATGACTTGCCTTTATTTAAATGCCACTTCTCCCTTAATTCCTCTAAGTATACATAGTACTTAAGTACATTTTACAATACTGAAAGTTGAGCTATTTTATTAAAATAAAAATCTGCCTACCCTTTAATTTTCTAAAATTAGTTAAGATATAATGTAATTTTATTCTACTACAAGAGATGCATAAGGCACTGAACAATCTAAATATCAGGAATGTAAAAGAGTACTCATTTTCCCACACATTTTCAACAACATTCAAAAGAAAAGAAAAGAAAATTGAAACGTAGAGAAAATTATTTAATACATCAACAGAAAATCTGAGAAAATTCTAAATCAAATGAAACTGCAAAAGCATTAGTTTTATAATAGTTCTGATTCCATTATGTAGTCTACATTATATCTATAACCTGTAGCAGGAGTTTTTATACAAGTTTTAGTAGGAAATGGAAAAGTAGATCTTGCAGAGCTGTCATATTTCCCCTGTAAACCCGGTTAAGGAGGTGGAATGGCAGTAACTGGACTCTCATCCTTTGCGCTAGTCTTGTAATCCTACTGACTCATCAAGAAATACCTGCTGTGCCATGGAAAATGAGGGAGTTTCACACTGCCTCCCTGCTGCAGTGAAGAAAGAAAGAAAGAAAGATAAATAAACGTCTGAGGGTGAAGTGAGGCACAGGGTTTGGAATGAAGTGGTTACTAATTTTTCCCTTTTCCATATTTTTTCTCCCAAACTGAGGCTTTTCTCCTTGTTTAGTCAATGGAGGTCCTTCAGACAGGGTTTTTGAGCATCCAAGTCAGAACTAGAGTATCTCACCAAGCCAGATGGGGCAAACACCCTGATGAACAACAATCCTCCTGCCAGCACAATATATTGTATGCTGACTTTGTCTAGACTAGTAAGTGAGGGACCCTGCAGGTATTGTTCCAGTCCTTTTTTGCCTCTGAAGAAAAGTAGCGCATGTCATTGCTTAAGCTCAGAAGGTGTAAGTGAAGGCATATTTCAAGGACTCATCAACTGATTGGTCCAGTGGCCTGTTCGTATTCTTTCATGTTGTGCATACTTGCTATGCTGTCTCCCTTCTCCTAGATATTTTAGATTAATTTCTAGTTAATTTTTCACTCCCCAGACCCTCTATCATTTAGTTATATCAATCAGTGAATGGCATTTTGTTTTAGAAAAAGAAGGGGACATAAGGCTTCTAAACTAGATTTCTTTCTTTTTCTGTACATTCTTAAAGAGCAATACTAAAACCCCCTTGTGTCTTTTTGTTTAACTTACTTTAGGCCTTTTAAAGGAACTTATAAAAATGCCTGTAACACACCTCTTTTATTTCTGTTTCTGAGTGACAAATACCGGGTCAGTTATTTATTCTTATAGAGAACAAGGCATTCAGTTAACCTTCCTCTGTATTATAAATAGTGGAGGATATCGGGGCTTGTCCTGCAATTTTCACAGATCAAAAATTTCCATGCATATTAATGAACATTTTGGATTTGCGAGAAGTGAAGGATTTAGTTTGTCAGGTAAATGGAATAAGCACCACTTTTTCTGCTATTTCATGAGGCTTTTGAGTTAAAAGGAACTCTCCCATTTTAGGCTTTCATTGAGGAAACCAGATGATGGGTAATCTGCAGTTTCCAAAATGGGAAGATTTTTATAAAGTACCATTTTTTAAAGTACTAGATTAGACTGAATGCTATTCTTAAATCGGTTCCTAATTTAACAGACAGTTTCTAAGGGAGGGTCTACAGGAAGAAAAAGATCAGTTAATAGCTAAAAACAGAACACAAAGAAATAAGAACTGAATAAGCGCCTGAGGGCATGGACTGGTGATCATGCTGTATGTGGACTTTCTTATTTCTAGTTTTGATTTAAAGTTATAAAAATTACTCTTTTTTAGGTATAGCTAAAAATAAAAGGACTAGAATTGGCGTAGGTGATAATAGAAACAAAACTGCAGTGGCAAAAGCAACCCAGCTCTGGATATAAAGCTAGTCAGGAATTAACATACATAAGAAATTCAAAGACTATTAGTTCAATATGGTAAAACACACAGGGTGAAAAAAAAATTTATAAGCTCCACAACAAATATTGATTTAGAAGAAAAAATGAACAGATAATGCAAATTATCAGAGAAAGGAGGATTCAGTTAAGTAGATTAACAGGCATTATAAGGGAAACTGGTAGTCTTAAAACTTTCATTCTTCTTATGCATATCTTACTGTAAACATCTGCAATTTGAGGCTAAAAGTCCAAAACATAGTGTCAAAACAAATAGAATTAAGTTACTTAAATGAATTCTGAAAAATTAAGTTGGTGGTAGAAATTGAAACTGCTGCACAGAGTAAGGTACAAATGCTATATAGATGCTCAGAAACTTTTCTCTTTTTGTAGAGAAAAGTGGTATATAGGAAACATTTACAACAATAAAAATGAATCTCTGTGCAATAAATTTCAAGCTAGCTTGAACTCTATTTAGTCCCATACTTCATCCCTGCTCCAGTGAAGTCAACTGGAGCTTTGCCCTTGAATTTGACAGCAGCAAGCTAAGACTTTAGGCTTAAAAGTTTATATTGTAGACAGCATTTTAGCTTGTTTACTCACTGTCTACCAGAAAAACCAACACTGATTCCAGTCAGCATTCTTAAATTAAATAATTGCTTTCTGGGGCAGGGGGAATGTATGTTGTTTCCTTAAATCTGAAAGCACTTGGATATTTTGCCACTTTGTCTTTATTTATATGTTCCAAAGATGTCCTGAATAAAACTGAACAGCTTGGCAAACTGCAGTATCTCAGAATTTCCATTTTACTTTGTTTTCCTCTCAAAAGCGTCTACCAACACACTTTTCAGGGAATTTAATATAAGACCCTTGCTGGAATTTCACCTTATATTCTAGACATGAAATGCAAAAATTAATGTTTATACAGGAACATATTTCTGTTTTTGTGTGTGTGCTCTGTGTATGCATCCCTAAAAATATACATGCTTGCAAATATGTATATATTTTTTTCTGTATGAAATGGAGAAGTTTTAAACCACTCATAAATTGTGTAGCATAATAGTGATGCAGTGGTGTTTCTCCACCTTTTTCAATCATACCTTACTGTCACTAGTTTCTGCTCCAGCCCCATGGTTCATTACTGACTCCTTGATTTCTCTCTTGATTTCTTTGCTCACGTTGTTGCCAGAAGCTCCAGTAATGTTGGCCAAATGCCCAAACCAATAATCTAAGTTGAACTCTGCTGTCACAGTCTAAAGTTATAGGGATATCTCAGCACCATGCTCTTTAGGGCTTGTGGTTCCCAGTAAATATGGTCCAGAGTCAAGCTGGCCTATCACAGAACCAGAAATGTCTGAGAAGAGATTATTTGTACTCTTAACCATGCTGTGTCTTGTTTGGAACATAATTATACTTCAGTACTGACAGATATCACACTGTTCGAAGACTGCTTAAAAAGATGTAGTAAAAAAATCCAAAAGTTTTGTTTTCTTGTATTTTTAACTCAGCCACGATAATGTTACCATAAACATTAACTGCTTGCCAAGAGGTTGAAAGCATCCTACTTTTTACATTAAATAAAATATGTAAACAACTAAACTTTATTCTTATTTTGGTGTCAGGATTTTTCATAATTTCCAAAATATTCTCATGTACCCAAAACCTTAAGGAAGAAAAGAACAAAACACATTTAAAGAATATAAATGTGATGTTCAGTTCAGCAATGTCATTTGGATTAGCAGATCCAGATGTCCTACTCTTGGAATAAAAACATCTAACATCTTAACTCTGAATTTGTTTCTGTCTCAGTAAGCATGAAGAATTATTTTTGTTTAGACTTTGTTATATTCCTCAGAAGTAACTAAAAAGTAATCCCTACCCTAAAAATACTATATGTACAGCTTTACTTCACTTCCAAGAACTTCTTTAATAAATCCTCTAAGCACTGTCCCAGTGCTCAAAGGGAGAACACTCGAAAAGATATAGAATACAAAACATGAACAGCATCTCAAACAATGTATATTGTGTCATGGCCTTGCACTCTGAAATTTTGTATTGTAACTATGTAACTCATCCCATCTGTTAATTCAAGGTACTGCAGAATTATGCAGTAAGACAGATGCTGATAAGCACATTTTAGTCTATTTTTTTTAACAAATCAAACCTTTCTATACCTGAAAGTTATTAAAAATTCTTAAAATTACTAAAATTTTGTTCTAACTTTAAAATTATGCAAGATCAAAATAAATAATGAAGATTCTTAGATTCATTCTTTGTTTCCAGTTACAATAAAGAAGAGGAAGATACAATGGAATTGAAGAGTTGGAGCAGAAAAGAGCTTTATAAAGTTGCATGAATATTTTACTGAGGACAAAAAATCTGAATTTCCCCTTTGTGAAAGTAAGTTGGGCTAGTAAAGGTTTGCAATTTGACTCTCATTACTAACTGACCAAAAGGGATGGATAATGTTGGCAGGGCTGACACTCGCAGAATTCCTCCTTCTGAGGAATCAGGCATCACTGTGTTTTGGATCAGCTGGTGATGGTTGCAGTGCTGAGAAAATATATTTCCACATGGGTTGAAAAATGAAGAGAGCCTTACCTTGTCTAGTCCCATACAACCATCAGTGTTTGGTTGGCTTTCACAACCATACCAGTGAAAAAACCTCCCTTTTCCTGAAGGCAGATATAGTTCCAAATTTTTTGTTTATGTACATATAAACCAAAAATGTTCATTTCTTCATTCAAAGGAATCACCTTCCAGTAGGACAGAAAACTCACAGCAGGACAGAAACTTAGCAACAGCAAGTTGTAATTTAAGAACTGCTGTTTGTATCACTCCATGAGATAGACCTACATTACTGGGTCATTCTTTCTCTCTTTCTATCTCTCTCCTGAATCCAGTCACTACCTCTCCTTGCTGCTCTAAAACAATCAACTATTAATGGAATTTCAACTATACTAACAATTTAGGAATTTTGGTTACTTTGCTGTTTTATGCTGAACATTGTCAAACACTAAAAATCGGGTGTCTTTTAATGCTGGGCCTCAAATGATGAAGGGTTTGCAAAAAGTAACCTCTTGTGTCTGGCTTATATCTAAGAGTGTAGAAGATATCTGAGACAGCTTCAGCTATTTCTTGAGCTGTCTCCTCAGTGACCATTTTGCTTTCTGGAACTCGAGGTGTACGTGGTGGAGAAGCTGCAGAACAGCTGTACCAAAGGCCCACTTGCCCCAAGGAATGGTGACAAGGTTAATGGCTGAGTGAATCATTGTGCAATAACTCAGAAAAAGTAGATTAAGAATGGTGGTGGGCATAAAAGGAGACGAGCCTAAAGGGGAGATGCATCATCAAACAAAAGGGTTGAGTTGTCTGAAGCACTGCCTTCTGAGTGTAAGCATGTTAACTGTGTGGCCGTGTTATATAGGGAGGATCTTATGGAGCTCAGGGAGATCAGAATGCATCTAATACATTTTCCCTTAGTAAATAAGGGGATAGTAACTTAGAATGTTACCCAAAATGACAACAGTAAATTGGTTGAGTAGCAAATTATTTTCAACAATTACTATAGGGTGAAGTCATTTTAATTAGGAGACAGAAGAATTAATATTGTTCCATAAATACTCAGAACATGGAACATGCATTTTGATGCATTCTCCACCGTTATGATGCTCCTGCTCCACTTTCAGTTACTGTGTATCATTATAGGTTCGCTGATATCTAAGGAGGCACACAGAAGTATTCCCAGCAAAAACCCTTCCCTATAGTTTGTAACACTTAAATGCAGTTTCGTTCTGTCAAGTGTAACTTTTTAGATGCCAGGAGGAAATTTAACATAGCTCAGATAATGAATGCGATGCCTTGTGAATATTTTGAAATATGATTTCATATAAACTTTATGATACCTTCCCTGTAAAGAATTTTAGAAACAGCTTGAACTAATAATGACATTTTGATAACTTAACCTCAGTGGGTGCAGATATGAGTGCATGGAACAGCTCAGCTGACAGACATGGGAGGGCACTTATTCTCAGAGGAGAGATGCTGACTAATGCATGTGGGAAAGAAACTGCTGAAGTAAATATAGATTAAAAAGACACGTGTATGTCATCATACTGGTACATTGTATGGGTTTAAGCTAATTGAAACCCAGCTAAGATGATTTAAACTAACCTGTCTGGCTTCATCCTAAAATGGATTAAGAGCGTTTCCACAACCTACTAATGACATCCAGCTATTAATCCACTTGAGCTGACAGGTTAGTATCAACCAATTTTGTACCACACAGTATTAATGGAGAACTCCAAATCCTTGTGATTATTGACTTAATTGGATAAAAACAGTATATCAAATGTTCTGGGAGCAATTTTTTTAGCCCTCAATGAATCACTAGGCATGGGTAGCATGGGCAAAAGCAGCTACTAAATTGAAGAACTGCATGTGCCTATTAAAAATAATTTATTTACCCTGCACAGACAAATACTATTACATAAAGATTTCTTTTTTTTTTTGGTCTGATACTGAAACATAGGTTATATTTTTACTTTTTAGTAACCAGTCCTAAAGATTATTTATTGCAAGGGATTCCTTTAGTAAATAATTAAGGATAAAACAGTATCTAAGTAACAAGTTAATTTTACTGATTAATCAACTGAGAGAAGCAAACTCACGTGACTAGCTCTATCTGTGTAAGGACTACATGATATTTGTGACGTGTCTACAGATCAAAAAATGGTAACAGCGCTTTATCTTGTCATCTGTAACAGGAAATTCATAAAGCTATTAATTCAAAACTACTAATGAGCACATACAAAAAAAATTCAACAACATGTAACTTTTATTTTAAAGGATCCTAAAAAATTTTGTGGAAATGATATGTTATTTTTAAGTACAAGTCCATAACAGCAGCAATAAATATGTGCATTAACTCATAGAGAGTATATAAACTCACTAATCTGAAATATCATGGACAGGCTTAGAGAAGAATTTCAACTAATACCATTTATGCAGTCGCCAAGTTGGGACTACCTTGATCTGCCCATGGCCCAGCCCTCAGGGCTGTCCCCCCTGCCCAGAGGAGAGCAGGAGGGGCTGGAACAGGCTGTGAGTGTCAGGCATCTGTGGAAAGCCCTAAATGTTAAAACCACCCAGGGAGCAGTCAAGTTGTGTGGCACCTTTAGGCACCTTTGCAAAAATATCTTTATTAATATATTGCCAGCAATTATAATACATCCTTTAGGAAAAGAAGAATTTTTAATTGTTGTAATCAATAGCTTACTTGAATGCTGGGAAAAATATGTATTAATTGGTAATACAATAACTATGCTCCACACACGATTTAGTTTGCTATTAATTTGCATCTACGTATATTCATAGAAGATACTTATTGAGCAACAAGGGTAAGAAACAGAGATTGTAAGACACTGCAAGGTTTTGAAGCATAATCTAAGCAGGCTTTAGGTTCCTACATCCAGTACCAGGGTAATGGGCACACAGAATGATTTGTAGGTACTGCTGGACAGAAATGCAATAAAAGGAAGAGCAGATGCTTCTTCTAGCACTTTCCAATAGCAATGTGGATTTTATGAACGTTTTCAGCCTGTTCAACTCTAAACTAATACTTATAAACCTATTAGAATTCTCTGCCAGAGTTACTTTTTTAAAAAAATATTTTTCTTAGTTGACAAAACTGACTTCAAGATTACAAAACTAATACTGTATCTTATCGATGGCCAAAGAAATTTGAAAAATAATTAACAAGCGAGATAACTTTAATGGCGTAGGTAGTAAACCAAAACTTGGGAGACAAAAAATATAAAAATGTGTTAAGTTTGACAGAGAAACAAATCAATAACTTTAACTTGAACAAGCAGTATTTCTATTATATATTTGTAGTCTAGGATATTGCATACACTGCTGGAAGGGTAGAACATTGGCAGCACTCTACCTTCCATGAAGCAAAAAAGAGGGAAAATAATAGCAAGAAAAACTGAGTAGAAAATTAAATTGTTGTTTATTAGCTGAACCTTCTGATGCAGGTAAGATATGTCACCAAAAAACAACTGCAATAAAAAATAGTTCCCACAGTTGTTTTGTAGATCTCCACACTTACGGATTTCTAAATAATGATGCAGATTGTCAAAAAAAAATAAATTAAATATTGCAATTCTCCACTGGTATGGATTAAGATTTAACAAGATTTACACTTGATTTAGTTCCTTAAACTAACTGAAAGGAAATCAGGTTTTTCATCAATTAAAAAGCTTTCTTATGTTAAAAAAAACAAAACCAAAAATAATCATCTTATAGGAGTTTTCGAGTTTTGCACTTCTAATGAGCTTTTATAATTCATGTGTCTCTGCTAACTTTTTGTTTGGTTTATAACCAGATAGCTCTAAGGCCTTTGCCACCCTTTAATTTTCAAAGCTCTCAAAGCTTAAATATGCTAGAAGGAGGATATTTTGAACAGAGATTCTTTAAAGGTTTCTCCATGGTACAGAAAATTCAGGCCCTTATGCTAAGCATCTAGTGTTCAAAAAAGGAAACAGTAATTTCTGTCCCTGATTTGGAGACACAACAGGCCATGAATAGAGACATAGCAACAAGTTTTGCAAAATGTTATAAAAATCTATCAAACGGTTCCACAGGTAGACAAAAATTTATCAAACAACTCTCTTCAAGATGCTCATCTTACACAATCCTTTTAGCTTCCGTTGCATTAAGATACAAAAATTATATTTCCAAGAAGAAGCCAATCTTAGCAGTACTTGAGCTCTCTGTCTGAGTCATGGAGACCACCCTCCAGTATGGTTTACAGAGACTATCAAGCTATCTGATATGGCTGCAAATTATTTGTGTTTTATTTTTTGGCTAATCTGTTCACTTCCTAGGATCATAGCTATATCCCAGAGGGAGATTTTCATTATTATTAAAAGGAACTAGATAGGGCCAGCCTTTAAAATGGCTTTTAGGAAAGCAAAAACAACTCATCTAAAAGTATTAGGGTGTCCTTGTGAAAATGCAAATTTCCATTAAAAGTTATCTAAATAAATGAGTAAACATATATGCTTCTGTAGAGAAAACTTAAAGTAAAAAGTTAGATAAAAGGAGATTAAAACCATAGAAATTAAAATTACTTTGTCATCCAAAAGATAATGAAGTTTTAAAGAAAGTACAAAAAGTCAGTTCATAGAACACTTTTGAAAAAGCCCAGTGTAACTCAAGCCAACAAAAATAAGGAAAGTTGTTGAATCTGAACGGTTACTAATGAGATATTGTTAAAGGCAACACTAACATTTCAGTTGTATGGTCTGACAAATCATAACAAAAAAAGAGTAACACTTTTCTCTGATAAAAACTGAGATAAGGTTACATTGTTATACCAATATTACATGTTATTTCTCAACAAAACACTCCAGACAGAATACAGTAGGGAATCACGCATGAACATCCATATTTAAAAGGAATTTAGAATCCATATGACATAAATGTGTTTTTATACATTTGGGAGATAACAGGCTGGCAGGTAACACCCCCAGTATCCTGGAACACATGTAATTCGTTTAGAACTTGGCATATGCATGGGCAGCCACTTGTCCAGTAGTTCCTCTTCCTGTGACTCCAGACCTGTAGTTTGGCCATTGCCAAATTAATGTTTTTAGTTGTAGAAGCATAGTTTGAGTCCAGAAGCTCTTATTCACATTAGTAAAATTCTTAATGTCAGTGAAGGTATTTGTCTGATGCAGCAGTGAAATGACAGACATCCCTGGTCACTTTCAGCAGTTATTATTAAATATCTAGAATAACAGGATGAAAAATCATAACAGACATTTTCCTGTCTTTCCTGTTATTTTTTCATGACTCACAAATTCTCATTTAATTTCTAACAGCATCTTTACCATACGAATTACAAATAACAGCATTTAAATGCTAGAGCAGATGATAATAGAATTCCTTTCCATTACCAAGCAGTGTAAGTGCTCTCAATGCTATATACAAATTGTCTTTACTCCAAGGACCTTGCTCTCCTCTTCACAAATGACAGATAATAATTTGGAAGACATTCTGATGGACCCACTGACACTGATGGGGAGAATGCTATTTGAAACCTGTGAGATTAATTTTCCAGCCCAGATGTTTTCTCAAATAATTTTTTTCTTCTTTCCTTCCCTCTCCTAACCCACCCCTTCCCCCCCTCCCCCATTAGTAATGTATCAAAAAGACTTTGCAGAAAAATTCCATGTCGTAAGAAGGATTGAACAGAAAGTGACATATTTTTTGAATGATTTTCCTTCTCTTGCAGTTTATTGTTGGGTATGGCTCACTCACACAGCTGAGACATGTTCAAATAACATACTTATAATAAGATATGCATACCCAAGGGAAGGAATATTTATTAGAAAAACACCAAAAGATTAATGAAAGCACTTTCAATTCAGAAAATCCATGTTAAAATACCTAATGTGTAACATTAGCAGAAACATAGACTGAAAAATTAGGAACGGGACAAGACAACAGAAAATAAGGATGGCGACAAAGTTTGGAAGCTTACAGGTCATGGGAGGCACAAAGGCAACATACTCACTTGCTATACCCCAGTGAAAGTGTAGCCTTCAGCACTGATAAGTAGCAGAACAATTATTAAGCAGGTAAAAATTGCCAAAGAAACTTCCCAAAAGAAAAACAATTATCCTTAGGACTTTTATTGTTGTTCTGAAGCAGCTGACTGCTGGAAAATGTAACCATAAAAAATAAAACATAACTTCAATCTCTCATTTGCCTAAGCTTGTATGAAATGAGAAACTTTTACTGTTACACATGTCAAGTCCTTTTATTTGATGCAAGCCAAAATTGCCCTTATCTTCTTGATGCCAGAATTTTTATGCACCCAAGGTGCATGCTGTAATGTGAAAGAGCTTGTGTCTCCTGCCCATGCCAGATGAAAGCTGCAGAGTCATGCTATGCTGCTCTGGGAATTTCATGCAGCAGTCACGCCGTGAATAATGGAGGTGAAAGGATGTGGTTCATATAGAGGGCATATGTGAGCTCACCCTCAGAGCCTGGCACTCTCAGGGAATCCTCTTGTGAGCTCTGAGGTGGTGTTTTGAGGGCCCCGTGAGTGGCCCTCTATGCTCCGTATAGTCTGACTGGAGATGCTGTCCTAAGGGAGCTTGTGAGTGTGCAGTAGTGGGGCACAGGGGATGCAGTCATTAGATCTCTCCACAATAACCAGTGGCTGTACGTCATGCTGACTTGCTATTCACAGATTGATGAAAAGGCCCAGTGACAGACTAGAAGACAAGCCTGTGACCACCTTCCTTCATGTTATTTTGTATGCCAGCTTTCTATTTTGGTCTGCTGTTGTAACCAGACAGCACTCATCACTTCATTCTCTTACGTGCTCTCTGACCATGAAACAAAAATACACAATGTACCTCAAAATAAATAAATAAATAGATAAATAAACCTTGCTGAAAATACAATATACTTTCCCAGGTAAAGGTGGCCTCTATTGATATTTTCAACTACTTCATTTTCTTTGTCTAACAATCTCAGTCACTGCTCACCATGAATTTGTACACAGGATCACATGTAACACTGTGGTTTTTATGTCCATATGTAGACTATTGAAGGAAATTCTAACTGACGTTAATAATTTCTATTTGTCTAGAAAAGCTTATTTTTAATCCTTTTTGGATGGCTGTCTATAAGCTACTGCATTAAGGAAAACCTCAGTGCTTCCACTTTATTCTGCCTGTTTCTTTGGTGCTATTCAAAGTCTCAATGAAAAGCCCCTCTTGCAGTTCTGCAGTTAAAACAACAAAGCACTGCCTATGTTTCTTCTTTAACACAGCTCTAAGGATTTATTCTTTGCTCCTTTATTCTTCCTTTTTCTGAAGTTTTCTTGTCCTTTTCCCCTTTAAAATCTCTTTATCTAAAGCTGAATTAGTTTTCACAGCTGGTTGGCAAACTGCCATAGTTTTCTGCTCTGACACTTATTTGTCAATTTCCAGTTGCCTTCAAACTTTTTACTTTTCTTAGATTCTATTTCTTTTTCCTCCTTCAGACATTCGCTGGTTCAAGTTTTAGTCATTTTAATAGAAAAGCAGAGAAAAATTCATCCCAGGAGGGAGAAAAGGAGCCATTCTCTACGTTGACAAAGGGAAAATAAAAATACTATGAGATTTACCCACTGAAAAATTCCAAATAGCAAAATTCGTGCATTTTATAAATACTTATGATTTGATCTTACTTTCAGGAAAGGAGCAGGCAAATCTGTTATTGTATTTATGCTCTGACTTAAGAGACAAGAAATTTGTAGATCTTTTTGGCAGGTTACTTTTTTGTCTTATTCCATCTTAGTTCATTGTAGTTTTAAACCAGTAGAGATTAAAGATTTATTTATTTTTAATATTCTGCATCCTAATTTCTTAGCTGAGGGTATAGATAAAATTGCTAAGCTATAGCTAACAAACTTAAAACAATTTGTCAACCTTTATATGAGCTACAGTATAGATTAATACATTTTAATGAGAAATAATAAGAAAAAAATTATTTGCCTTATTATTTGGAACTTAACAGAATTTCTTCTCTTATGCATTGTTTACTATGGATGGTGCGTTTCAAGCATCTCATAGGCTGTTGTAGCAGAGAGAGAGAGAAGTAGAAAGAGAGCCTATGAAAAAGACTTTGAACATCAGTATGGGGGTTTATGTAGGCACTGTGCAGCCATTAATCTGCCCACTCAAATAATGAGAATAGAATATTTAGCAAAACTGTCAAGGAGTAAACGCCCAAATATAACATCTTTATTTTCTGTTCTTTTGTGTTCAGTTTTTAGTCTCTTCAGCATGAGGAAAAGGCAGCAAAAGTCTTCACCACCAGACTGAGCCCTTTCTTTCTGATGTGGCTACTATAGAAGTATTATTACAATGACTGTTAATAATAATTGCTATGTTATTTACAATTTACAATTATATGGACGCTGCACCTTCACTTTCTTTGGAAGTGGAATAGGGTATTTCCCATGCCTCCAGAATGCAAGTGGTAGGCATTTTTATCATCCCTATAGCCACAGCTTGCTGGAGTGGGTTAGAGCGCTGCACACAGTGTCACATCCTGGCAGATTGAATAGAGTTAAAGCAGATGAAAAGAAAGGCCATATCTAAAGAAGAGAAAACAGGGGTACAGCTTTCACAGCTTTCTTCGATGTGAGGTCCTAGAAATTGGTTCAACTAACTGTGAAGTGGTGCATACTGGCAGCAGCTGTCCAGTAAGTGGAGGCTTAAGTAATGATTACTCTTGTGGTCTGAGTTGCTGCAGGACATGTCCCAGCTGACTTCAGCTGTTAAAAGTTACAGCCTAATTAAACCTTACTGCTTGCATCAAGTACTTCTTCCTATGTATATGGGCCAATGTCTTGTGTGTCTATCATTATTTGTTCACTGCTTTTCTACTTCTACACATACACCATCATACCTTTTAATTTCTCCTAGTGCTGAGCTATTTTAAAAATTAGAATAACTTAAATTTGGGCATTTTGGAAAAGAACTGAGTCATAAAAAGGAATATTGAGCTTGCACTTAGTGCATCCTAAGTATTATTAGACATTCAGAATACTAATTTCAGAGCAATGATGCATTGTTTCATTCCATTGTAGAGAGAGGAAGGCATTATTTCAACAAGTTTGTTTTTTAAAAAAACATATTAAGATATTTGGAGCAAACTTTGACTGGTGTCAATATTTTTTTAAGTTTTGTCATATTATAGTTGATGAAATGAACTTAATGCATCAGAAAACTGACAGTAAATCAGTATGAAATTAGAATAAAGAGAATTAAAACTCAGATACTTTGAAATAACTTTAAATGGCCTTACATAAAATGAGTGTATTCAGAGTGGAAAGTATTGCAGTTAAATAAGAAGTCTGAAGAAAATGAGTAGAAATTGCTCTCATTTGGATTTTTCAAAAGTCTAAGTCTAAATTACAGTTTCCTGATATATTAATTTTACTTTTTTTCAATTTAGTATTTAATTTAGGTCTAAATAATTAGGAAAACACATGTAAGTTGGAGACTGTTGAAGCCCTAAGTATATTAGTACATATTTTTCGGTTTTGGGGTTTTTTATTTTTTACAACTGAAGATATTCAATGATTTGTCATTTTATGTATTTTAAGGTTTAATTTCATCCATAAATGCAATACCTTGATCATCTGGCTGAGTTGTTTCACGTGGAAAGAGCAGAAGACCATAATCTAGTCAAAGCTGGTATCACAGTATTTTTGTTTGGGGAAGTGAGGAATGTAAATTGTCTATATTTGATAGTGAACAGCTATAATATAGGTGAGATCTGAGTGCTCTAGCTTGCTGTCCTAATCTCATACAATCATGGGATCTTAAGGGTTGGAAGGGACCTTAAAGATCATCTAGTCCCACCCCCCCATCATGGAGAGGAACACCTGTCACTACATCAAGTTGTTCAAGGTCTAATCTAACCCATCCTTTCAATGTATTATTTTTAAAGTAATTTTGTATCTGTTTTCCTTAACATGAAACTGCAAAAATGAAGACTCAAAGAGAAACATGTTTTTTGGGCCAAGCAAAATGTACCAATAAATACTGGGTTGATAATACCTGTGTTTATTTAATTTCTCCATGCAAAATCAGTTTCTTTTGTCCTTAAGCTGGTCTTCATACTCCTGTCTCCTTAATTGTTCCTTTAGCAAGCCTTCCAAAGTTTCCTCATCCCAGTTTGTCTTATAATGCCACTTTTTTTTCTCTGCATAATCTGTCCTGTACCTTCTCTTCATTCAGTTTATTCAGTTTGTTCTGATTTCAGAATTTTATAGGTCAGCTGACAACAATCATTTTGCTAAGCCATTCCAGCTCTCCTCTTTCACTTTCCAATCCAACAGCATTCAGTATTACTCCATTACTTTGTATCCAATCTCATATTTTTTACCCTAGATGATCATATTTCTCCTCTTCCCAGATTTAGTCACCAGATTTCTTAGTTTTTATTTTCAAATTCCTGTATAGTTGGTTAATTCTTGAGGGATCACCAATCATAGCCAGAAGCCAGTATGAAACTGGGAACTTTTTAGAAAAATCAGTTAATTTGTTACCCCAAACTTAATATGATGTTTTGATATCTATTTTAGTGGGAGGAAAGGAAGGGGGGAAAAAAAAGCAGTCTAAAGACATTCATATTGTTATTCTGTTGACAGCAGAAATAATTCTGGAATTTACAGACGCCAACAAAAACATCCAAACTCATATAAAAGTATCAACAAAACTCTCTCAGCACAGGGAGTCTCTAAAATATGTAACATCATCAAGGAATGTTTTCCAGATTTTGAAATATCACATACTGAAAGTGTCTTCCTGCCAAAGTACTGCTCTAAAATATTAACATTCCTTCCAGTTTTTTACTCCCTAGACAACAATTTCCAATGAAGAAAGTGCGTTCTCTGAGTCCCTTTTTTCTGCCACTCATTCTGAGGTAGCCCAACCCAAACATATTAACAAAGTCTTTTGTTTTGTCTAATCAAGTCACAGCTTCTAAGTAGCCACCAGCATGGCAGAGAACCATTGAGAATATAGATTTTTCAGTGTATATTGCTGCATTATCTGCAGACAAAACTAGATAAACACAAAATTAGATCAGCTTTTCTTTTAGAAGTGGGACTCTGTCCTCTTGCCAAGCTCAGGTGGGAAGGACAGTCCTGTAGAAGACAGAGCAGAGGGAGAGAGAGGAACTCCTAGAGAAAGCTGTGTTTGAGAAGTATGCAACATACTGAATGTTTTTACTTCATCTGAGCTCTAAGATTACAGAATTATCTGCTAGGAAAAAGGAGAGTTGAACACTGTGTTGTATCTTTCTCAGAAAGTTTATAAGTTCATTTTGAGAGTAAGAAAAGCTGAGATAATGGCTGGTTTAGGGCCAAATCATTCGAATGTTGGTGGAAACACATTTTCTATCTGAAATAAAACAATGATAAGACATCTACTCCCATGTGAGAATGTTTCAAATCAACTAGCTAAGTAATTTATGCTCAGAAGTCTCAAAGGAACTAATGAATCTTTGCCAATTTTTAACTTATCTTGGAAAACTGGGAAAGAGTGAGATTTGCAAAAATTGTCCTATTATCCAGAAAAGGATATAACCTAGAACAAGAAATTAACTATCCTATCCATCATTTCAGGTATATAATGGATTTGTTAATTTGTAACTTTGGTGGTAATGAACTAGAGATTATAAATATAATTACTACTAGTCATATTGTCCTTTCTATTTACCTTTTTTTTTTTTTTTTGGTGACATCTCTCTGTTTGGTTTTGGTTTTGACTAGGGTATGGGATGGTAAGGTTTTTTTAATCAAATACTTGCATGCTATGAAATTGATAGGTGATGTAGTAGGATTAGAAACCATTTTGATATTGATATCCAGGATCTTTTGGATACCTTTCTTTGTTCCAGTTCTAACCTCTCTCTACCTATATTTTGTAGCCCTGGTTTCTAGATCCTTGAAGAGCATGAACAAAGAAAAAAAATTCATAAGTTGTATGCAAAAGTACCTCAAAAAAAAAAAAAAGAAAATTTGGATTTGTTACATGATAATTCTTATTTCCACAAGGAAGTAGGGAACTCAGGAGTGAATATTATGAAAGTTGCTAAAAACAAGCTAGCTTTATCAGTGTATGTTGTATACAATTTGAAAATTATTATACATATAATAATTTAATTACTAAATTATTAGATTGGGAGGCTAATAAAATGCAATGGATGGTTACAATTATGCTAATCCAAATCAAGTGATCTAAATTGTTAAAAAATTGATTTAATATGTCCAACCATCCAATATGTCCATGGAATATGTAGTGAATTCATGAAAGCAGTTTGTATCTACAGAATATCAAAGCTGCCATGAAATAACGATGACTAGAACTAGATTTTAAGTATTACCATAGATCACATCCTCAGACTGAGCTTTCTGTGCTCCTGTGAAAAGAGATCTAACAAAATCTTTAAATGGTTAATAAAGAGGAATGAAGATGAGAAATGCTGGGGAATATATGCAAAAAAATCCGAAGCCCCCAAGAAGCCCCAACCTCCTTTTCCTCCTACTCCCCCCCAAAAAAAAACCCCAAATAACCCTCCCAAAAACCCCAACAAAGCAAACCCAGCAGCCCCAAAACCAAGATTACAGAGCTGTGAATCTTGCATTACAGTGTGAGGTGTAAGTAATTAAATTTATCTGGTGTATTGAAGGGAAATTTAAGAGATGGATTGATAAGTAAGTATTTAAATGTGGGATTTATATCTGACAGAACTGAGCTTTTTGATCATGAAGTCAGAAACAGAACATGAAGTAATTACTGGGAACTGGAATTAGGATATTTTTCCTAGAAAAAATTCATGGAATTATAGGAAGGTTTGGAGTGCTTATGGCTTTCTTAAAGCAGAATTACACGCAATTTCCTACTTATGGAATACATTCTACTGGTGGAGAATATAGAGGGCTACACTGAATAATTATGATGTCCTTTCTGGTCTTTCTGTCCCATTATGCTTTTGGGCTTATAAGGAAAAGTAGAGAATTTTGAAGTTGTAGCAGACTTTATTCCTCTCCACAATCTCACCTGTGCACCTCAGAGCAGCACACTATATATAATAATATCTCCTAATTTAGGCTTTAAAGTCAAGAGGTTTTTTTTCACTTAATATATATTGCATTCATGTGTTGTGGTTAAAGATTTTTGATTTTTTCTCCCTTTTGGCAGATAGAATTGGTGATGTTTAAAGGACCACAGTTACAATAGTGTGAAAAAAGAACTGAAAATCATTCATCTCACTTCGAAAATATTTCTGCCCAGCTTGCCTTGCAGAGCACTGTGGAGTTTTACTTTCCTTTCTAGTCATGGAGACAGTTCACTAGTCATATCAAGTCTAATTTATTATCTTGTCTTCAGGAATCTCGGTGCTTTCTAATTTTTTTTTACTCAGGATATATCTATGAGGGTTTTTGTCTTAGCTTGAGAAAATATAGTGCAAAATTTGATAAGCTGTAATGTCAGGCACATAATTATTTTTGGCAAGTATAAAGCATATGAAAACATGTAAATCAAATGGGTAATCAATAGCATCATTAGGAACAAACACATATGCAATAAGAAGGTAAGCAGATATATTCTAACATGATATTATAAGATTATTCACCTATAAGGAAGGCTGAGAGAATTGTGTTTGTTCATCCAGGAAAAGAAAAGGCTTTGGGGTAACCTAATTGTGGCCTTCCTGTATCTGAATGGAGAAGGATCTTTCACAAGACCATAACAGGAAGGAGGGATGGTTTAAACTGAGGGTAGGTTGAGATTAGATATTAAGAAAAAAGAAATATTTGCTGTGAGGGTGGTGGGGTACTGGAAAAGGCTTCCCAGAGAACGTGTGGATGTCCCATCCCTGTAAGTGTGTGAGGCCAGGCAGGATGGGGCTCTGAAAAACTGGATCTAGTGGAAGATGTCCCCATCCACAGCAGGGGATTAGAACCACAGGATCTTTTAAGGCTCCTTCCCACCCTGGCCATTCTATGATTCTATAATTATTTCACACAAGATGTTGTTCACTGGTTTTTAATGATAAGGCTTTTGAGTATCTTTTTATAATATTTCCCTCATTGTGATATGATTACTCCTGTACATCTATTAGTAAACTACAAAAATGTGTCTTAAAAAAATGTTTGACAACTCTACAAAAGTTCTCAAATATCAAAGAAAGTGACCTATAGATGTGACAGAGGAATTCAGTGGCAATGCAGAAACACCTTTTGTTTGGGAACCTCTTCCTCTTTTTTTTCTTTTTAAAATGTAGATGATCTCTCCTGGCCCTTAATGACATGCAGAAATTGAAACAGTAGAAGAGAATAGCAGACCGCCAAAAACTGTTATTCAGCTGCTAATAATGAAGAACCAGTTCCTTCAGGAAGGTACAGCTAGTGTATCATATGGTGATATCCACAGAGGGATCCTCTCATAATCTTAAACAGCAATTGTTTTGGAGCATGAAGTGAGATGTTTCATATTATTTATGATTCTGCACACTACCATATAAAAGCTTATAATAGAAAAGCATATCAGTAATCTCTTTGAAATACATTCAATTCAAGTTCTTCAGATCAAGTCTTGGCCTCATTTAATATTAGAAGCTGTAGAGACTCTGTGAAACTTATGTCTTACATCATAAAATCCAGTTACTGTTGTTTCCTTGCTAGCCTTACTGGACAATAGACATGGCATTGAACAGCAGAGGCAATCTATTGCTCAGTTGCCTATTCTGGCCTCTGCATTTGTTTCCAAACAATGGGACAACAAGGGGGATATTTTTCAATTTCTACTCCAGCACCTGTTACCTAAGCCACAAAGTCACAGGATGTCCAACAGACTGCCCTTTCTCACCCTTATTAATCAACCTTGTGTGGCAAGAATCATAGAATCACAGAATATTCTGACGTGGAAGGGACCTGCAAGGATCAACAAGCTTAAATTCTAAGTAAATGGCCCATACAGCAATTGAACCCGCATTTTGTTTAGCTGTTGCCATGAATATGTCTTTTAAACACATGACTGAAATTTTAGGATGTAGTACATATTAGAGGATGGAAACTGAATTTTTGTTGTCCTTATCTTTTTTTCCCTCTGGTTTACAGTTTATATTCTCAACCGTTTTCATTTGGTGGCAATTTTTTAAACAACTTTTTATTTAAGGTGTTAAAATTATTTTATCTTAGTGTGGCACATGAAGCGTGATTTTCCCCATAGGGAGATGGTTGTTCACATCAGTGAATAGTATCTTAGTCTACAGTAGACCTGATGAAATTCTTGCAAGATGCAGGAAGGATAATAGTGATGTCAGCTGCAAAAGATCAGGAAACACAACTTGTTTTGATGACTTTGTACCAGGAGCCCTTAAATTTAATTTCCTCTTTCATTGGGTTGCCATCAAGAATTCCTGATTGCTTAAGCGCCCATTAAAATCTATTTATCATTATATTTTAGTCATGCCAAAGCAATTGCTACACCTTCTTGGAGAAAATTAAGGTTATTTTGTCTACTAACACTTTTATCCAGTCATCATATACTGTTGTTAAAAAGATTTCATAACTAAGCAATAACATCTTATTTTGTGAAGTACGAGTTTAGGATTGTTTATCCCAAACATAGCACTGATAAATTGTATTACTTTCCTGACTCTAACTTCTACTAGAAAATGTATTTTTAAACAAGAGAAGTGCAATGGTTTAATTTATTTTTCCTTTAGCATTTCAAGTCCTATAATACTGTTTAATATTATTATCTAAAGACTCTTCTTGGTGCTGCCAAGCAATTGGAAAAGAGGTAGTGGGCAGAAACTGATGCACAGGAAGTTCCACCTCAATGTAAGGAAGAATTTCTTTCTGGTGAGGGTGACTGAACACTGGAAGAGATTGTCCAGAGAAGTTGTGGAGTCTTCCTCACTGGAGATATTAAAAAAACTGTCTGTACACAATCCTGTGCCATGTGCTCTAGGATGACCCTGCTTGAGCAGGGACGTTGGAGCAGATGACCCACTTCCAACCTGACCCATTCTGCAGTTCTGTAATTTTTTCACCTTTTGAAGTCACAAGTGTTTTCTTCTGTGAGGAATAATGCTACTCCAGTCTTCGTGATAATCATACCCTTGCATGCTGGAACTATATTCCAACCTTACCTCACAGTACCTGCCTGAAGTAGACTGTTATCATACACAAAAATTCTGTTCTGTCTTGCATGTTTTGTCTAGATAATCTTGTAAAAAAAAAAATCAACTTGTACAAATTTCGCATGCATCCAATAAAAATATTCCCTTTTAGGAGTTCATTTCTGTATTATACATTATAGAATTTTGATAGATGTCAAAAAAACCCAAACAAGCAATTGAATAACAATATATTTGAATTGCTTTAGTACCTTGAAAGCAAAACTGTCGCTTTATTTTTTAAAATGAGAATTAATTGCTTATGATTTATGTAATTTTTCCTGTCCTAATCTCTTGTCACATAACAGATTACAACCGTAAAATAATATACTATTTTTAAAATTAAATCATTCCAGAAACACAGATACTCATCTCTGAATTGTGTTGAATACCATGATATATATGAATAAAAGCCCATGTCTATTACACTGTCACTATTCTTGAGAGTCAACAAGTTTAATGATTGTGGCACTGTGGACAGAGGGCAAGAATACTATGGTTGAGATCCTCCTCGTAAGATTTCCCTGTGGAAAGAGCTTGGAAATCTTACCACACTGAACAGTAGTGCTCCCTTGTTCTTGTAGAAATTTCTTGAAGAAATTTCCTGAAGGTCAGCTGCAGAATTTATAAGGTCCCAGGTATGGATGGTCATGCAGAACAAATGTTTAAACTGATTCCAAGAAGAAAATTAAAGCAAATTTTGTCTCTGGAGCCCATCAAATCTATCCTGCACCAGGAAAAAAACACTTCTGAATGTTATTCTGGAGTTTCCTCAAAGTGGTAGTACTCTTGCAGAATGATTTTGCCATGTAATTGATTAACCTATCTGAGATTTATTTATTAATATCTTATTATAATATACATATTAATTAATATTTTATTACACCTTATAGTCTGATACACATTACATGTTATAAGTTTTGCTATAAACAATAGTATATTTATTATTGTGTTATTTAATCTTGTTCAAATCTAAGCTTTTTGGATATCTTTTTTCCAGCCTTATAAAGAAGAAAACATAGATTCCAAGTTTGCTATCTGGGCTTCCTTGAAAAATGGAAAGACCCTTGCATCCATAAATATTTCGCCCATCTTACAGCTCTCTCCCAGGCACCTTTAAAAGACAGCTCATTCTCAAACAACCTATTTGCTTCCAGTGACAGCAAGGTTAGAACAAACAACCAGCTTAGCCTAGAAACCTAGCTCCTAGATGGCTGAAATTATATGTCATGAAAATTTTCCCAATCTGAAATGCAGATTTTTTTTCTCCTTTCCCTGTAGTAACTACATGTGTAACTATATAATGCAAGGCTGAGAATGAGGATGCTGTGTTTGAAATCATTTTCCTTTTATTAGACAGTATTTATGTCAGAAGACGGTGGGGGTTTTTTTTGTTTTTGTTTTTTGTTTTTTGTTTGTTTTTGGGGTTTTTGTTTGTTTGTTTTGTTTTAGTTTTTAGGGATTTTTTTTAGTTAGTTTGGTTTTGGGGTTTGTCTGTTTGTTTGTTTAATGAGTATCACAATATATCAATAATGTGTCAAAAGAATACAGAAGAGATTTTTATTTTTAACAGAGAAAAGGTAGAAAAGTTACCATGCTGGAAACAATAACATGATTTGCAGATCTATGTTGTTATTTAGCATTTGTATGTACAGACCGATGCCAACTGCAGGGAGCTATCCTGAACTTATATGAAGACATAATCATACTCTGGAGTTTAGACACTTGCCTGCTAGAGTGGATACACTTAAGCTGAGATTAATGGTTTCTTAACAAAGAGGTTTCTCACCACTAGAGGGCTCAAAATTGCTGTGTAATTTTATGTATGAATACACACATAAACATATATATACTTAAACATATATATACTTACATACACCAGGTATGTACATCATTCATATGCATGTGTCTTATTTGTGTGTACACAGGTAAAAGCACACATATATCCACATACTTGCATTTTAATAGATGATCTATTTTTCTTTTATTTTAAGGATTTTGGTCATTTAAATGTAATTCAGATCCTAGAGATTTTAAATAAAACTGAAATTCACCAAATACAAGTGATACGCTATTTATTTGCATAAGGTAATTACAATCTTGAGCTTCATTCCCAGGTGGCTGTATTTACACAGAATGTTCATTTCATCAAACTGAATATTGAAAACAATCACAATAAAATAATGTTCAAATTTCCATGACCAATGCCTGCTGTCATCATATGTTTTATTAAGGTATGTAGACAACACTGAATAACATGGACACAGTTAATTCTTTCATAAATGACTTTCCAGAAAAAGTAATGCAGTGTTGCAGAATTGATCACACTGAGCATTTTTGCTTGATTATATGACTTATTCTCCTGGGAAATCTTAGAGACTCTAAAGAAATAAAATGTTCATGGAATGCTGACTGTTTTCTTTCACCAATATGACACCTGCAACAATGAGAGAAATGGCTTTCAACCATTTTTATGTAATCCATCTTGATGTAATGCATAGTATTTGGAGGTAGTGCAATCCGGTTCCCCCACATTATGACAATGTAATAATGAATAATTTACCCACAAAGTCCAAAAGGTAATTAACAACAGTCAGACTTGACAAATGCAAGAGTTTGAGGTATTGATATTTTCTATACATTTGCAAGGTAATATTTATCTAAGCATCAGAAATCTGATCATCAAAGCAGTATTTCAAGAACAATGAAGCTTCAGATTGTAACAATTAAAAATAATGTATGTTGCTGTAGAAATAGGAACACAATATATTTTACAGGCATGTCTTTCTGTATATAATAAAGAATTTAAATAATTTCTTCAGAATATTTGCCAGTATAGAAAATTGTGCAAAAACATGAGAAAAGAGAAGATACGCTTTTGGAACACTTCAGTGTTTTGATTATTTGTAAAAAAATTGTGTTGAATATGATCACATATATGAATAAAGACTACTCAAGTGAATGGACATTTGTGTAACTCTAACAAAGTCTTTCAGGGTTTGATACAGAATAACATCTTTGAATTTGGCAGAACCACATGTGGCTACTGCCTAAATTGTGACTAGTACCGTTGAAAAAAACCCCTTTAACATGTTCATTTCCTAGAATCATCATCTTTTATTGTTTTCTTAAATTGTGAAAAGTTGTACCAAATGTTTCATCTTTATAAAATGTTAAATTCATAAAAGAGCACAATAAGTTAATTTGGGGGGTGAGCGGGGAGAATTTACATCAAATAGTAAAGTATGCTGGAATGTCTATTCTATTGCTACCTAAACTTTAAAATTAGTTTGTTATAGTCCCATTTCTGTTAACACATTAACTTTGAAATGAAGAATATGTGCAACTAAGGAAAGATATTTTTGCTCTAAGCATTTTAACTCTTCCATATTTTGCTTAAAAAATTAGCTTTATTGATTGTGTATGATGTTAGATTAGAATCATAATGTTTTAATGAAATCAATATCATCTTTTGTGTACACTTTCTGTATCTAATGCGTTCTTAGCTTATCAGTTTGTTACTTGAACTTGGGAAATAACCTGACACACTGGATGACATATTAAAAGTAGGTGTTTTACTGACTGAGTTGGCTGACATATTCATCACATCACCTTTAGTTCCAAAAGCAATCTTGAAACCCATAAAGCAGACTGGAATATGCTGAAACTACTTTTACTGGACAAAAATTAAAAGTTTTATAAGTTTAAATCACATTTTCTAAGTGGAAGATCCATTTCCCTAATGACAAACTACTGACATCAATGAATTTTTTGCCAGGAATAAGGCCCTATCCAGGTGGAGTTACCTGTTCCATTAGGGTCTTAAGAAAAAGCGTCCTTATCATATCACACCATTGTGCAAATTGCTCTAGTGATTTCACATGTGTATTATTATCCTCAACGTAAGAACAGCATGTAACTATTAGAGAGTGTTCAGAAAAGGTTGACCAAGATGGGGAAAGGCAGGGAGAAGCAGCCAGGGTCACTTGGTTTGTTGGAGCTTGGAGAAGAAAAGGCTGAGGGAAGACCTCATCTCAGTCTTCAACTTCCTCAAGAGCAGTAGAGGGGAAGGTGCTGATCTCCTCTCTCTGGTGACCAGTGATTGGACACGAGGAAATGGAATGAAGCTCCATCAGGGGAAGTCCCGACCAGAACCAGATCAGGAAAAGGTGCTTCACTGAGAGGGTGGTCAGTCACCAGAACAGGGTTCCCAGAGAAATGGTCATGAAACAAAGTTCCAAGAAGCAGCTGAAAGATGCAAATATTTATTAATAACAATCATAATATGGAAATAAAAGCAATTTTTACAAAGATACTACATGATGCAGGAATTGTACTAGGTACAAGGAACAGCAAATATGGATTTTTTTCAAGGAGTGAGGACTGGAACTCAACTATATTGATGACTTTTTACCACTTTCAAAGGAAGTACATTATTTATCATCTGTTGTCAACAATGCATCTTCAAGTGGAATGGGGTACTGTGAACCTGACATTTTCTGAGCCTGAGAATAGCTAGGTCTTCCCAAGGGAAACTTTTCAACAGTTTTATTTTTCCCAAAACAACCTTGTGTAAACAATATTCCTTTCCCATAACAACAGGTGTTGTTTGCTATTTCTGTTACTTAGCCAATGGGAGTGGTGTCAGTTTTATGGACCAATAATGTGTCTTCTTAGCAAAGCATGTTATAAAAGGGCTGAAAGAATTGTAAATAAAGCCTTCTGATTTCTACTGCCTTCTGACTGGACTCAAGCATCTTTATTTTGTGTCCTATTGTGACAGGGTATGATAGTTTTAATGAACTTTTTCCAAATTAGATAATATTTAGGTTTTAATCTCCACATCATATCTACATGACGACATAATCTCACAAGTGAATGGCAATCATATATAATTTCTACATCTGTAACATGAAACTTCTCAAATATGAACATTTATTCTTACAACTGCAGTACCAATAAGAAAGTTGACAAGAGTTTCCATTATTAAAATGTAATTTTTAGACCAGTAGTTGTTTTGAATTTATTCTTCTCCTCATCTTTGAATATATTCCTTGGTATTATTGCCATGACACTCTATTGAGTTAAGAAATGCCAAATATTAACCAAACTTAAGTGGATAAACCAACACATAGAAGCAGAAATTCTGAACACTGCTTTTTATAAGCTTTATTTTAAAAAAATCCAAACAACAAAACAAAACCATGGTAAATATGGGGTTTAGGAGATTAAAACCCTCTTCTATTAGCACATACAATGATTAGAGTTCATTTCCATTTTAAATGCGCACTGACATGCATACCAAGTGGGGTAAACATGTAGGACAAGATCCCGGGGCTCAGGATTACAGGGATCTAACAGCAGTCAATCCAAAGCAATGACAGCATGCGAAAGAGGCAGGAGGTCCACTTATAAATACCTTTGTTGTGAGCCATGATGAATCTGCAAGCATTGTTGCTAATGCACTATGATCCTGTTTCTGGGGTTTTTTTTGTAATTTGTAGGGTTTTTATTTTTCATCTCACTTGCAATGACTCAGTTCTGCAGCAATTTTATTTTTACTGTTTCAACATGTGATTTTTTTTCTGTTCTAGAGGAAACAACCTGAACCTTTGAATGAAAATAAGAATGAAAAGAAAAATACAAATATTTAGAAATTTTGAAACAGGAGTCCTCCTACTTGGCAGAAATGTTAGAAAAAAATATTCTGAAAAAATTGTGCAGTAAAAATAATCAGGATTTTTTATAAATATAATGTGTAGCTTTCTATAATACCTTATTTAGATCTGTTTATTATCAACATAACACATGGCTATGTAAAGATTTTCATCTTAACTTGTGATTTTAAATTATTGGAAACTGTGTCCTTAGTCTTAATTTTTGCAACTGCCAAATTTTAAATTATATACAGGCTGTTATTTTGTTTATATAAAATTAATTAGAAATGAAAAAATATAGGTTCCTAAATACTTTTTATCTATGTCCTTATTACATATCCATAAATCTTTCTATGCAAAATTAATTCAAATTGTCCATCACTGGAATATGACAAGAATCTCTCTTATTGGAAGAATGCATTGCTGTCTATGTTAATAGCTTCTATATAATTTCTTTACTCTCTTCACTATTTTTTCCCTTAAGTATTTTGTATTGAATGACTTAAACCCCCTTGAAATCAATAAAACAGTTTTCATCCAGTAGGTCCATGGACTTCTATTTTCTAAAGCATATGAGTTGTTCCATTCACTTTGGTCATGCACCCACTTACAAACATAAATAGCAACCTCATAAGCCTAAGTGAAATATAAATCAAAATCAGGTATATTTTTCAGCTAGCATTGAAATAAGAAAGCGATTCTATATCTTGTAAGTGATTAAAGTAAAACTGACCTCAAATTTTGGCACCTTTTCATGTTTCCAGTACTGCTTTCACTGAAACAAAATAAAGAGATGAATAGACCCCAAAAGTCATTAATAATCTGCCACCATTTCCTTCTGGCTCAAAATGGTAACTAAATAATTCAGATAGACTTGTACTACTGATGAGCTGTCTGTTTTAACCTCACTGCACTAAGGAACACCCTTTGTCTCAAATAGGCAGCATTATGCCTAATCCCTGTGCTTTTTCTGGGGCCAGATAGCCTTTGTGTGCAGCTGACACACAGATACATGTTTTCATGGCAAACTCAGGGTACGTGCCAAATCATTCTGGCCAATTTATCCTGGCAGTCAGTTTTAGCTGTTTACCCTCCCCCACCAGAAGACTCACCAGTTAAGGGGTATTTTGTAGGAATCAATTTCAAGTGGGTTGAAAAAACATAGAATCATTACATTTTGTTGGTCAAGTGAGATAATTTCTTGAAGAAGAAATTCTAAGGTATTTGCTAAACTTCTGGGGGAAATCTCTTAAAGTTCCCAGTGTATTCTTAAAGGTAATAACTGTTTCTTAAAGTCTTGCTGTGCTGAATATTTAATTTGTAATATACTGGCGAATGAATTTTTTTATAGTAAGCATTTAAAAAGTGGTTTTAAAGACATCTAGATCTCCATTTCAGTAATATTAGAGACAATATTTTTCTTTGCCTTTCAACTGGCAAGATTTCTACCATTATAATAGTATTATACTTGTAAAACTAATTTCTGCTGGAACAGCTTATTTTTGGAAAATTGATAAAAAATTATGCAGGACAAAATGGAGTTCCTTGGTGGTTAACAGTCGGAGAGTTTACTAATACAATTTTACTGGGATATAGTTTTCTTTAATAATCTCAAGTAGAATACATTTTATTAGTGAGCAAAATGATCAGAGCAACTCAAATTTCACTACATAATTTAATATAAATTTTACTTACTAGAAAAAAAATCAGTGCTTTAGTCATTACTGTTTCCTTATTTTTCCTTTGTCTACTATGTTTACTTTTCCCCTTTCCATTCCTTTTCCAGGAAGATTTCTGATCTTCTCCACTAACATAACTTTTGCATATAAGTTGAGCTGCAGCGAAATTCTAAACCAATCCTGATTAAGGTCCAATATTGTAAGACTACATTAGGGGACCAAGGGGTCCAAGCTTGACAGAAAGGGGACCAAGCTTGATAACAGAATCAAATAAACTAGTTTTGCTGTTAATGTGTATTTTTCCTTACTTATTGTAAAGTGCCAAAATTTCAAACAAATAAGACAGTTGGTGGTGGGTGGGCAAAATTACACATAAAATAGTAATACTGTTAGAGCAATTACAATAACAGATTGGAAATAGGTATGCTGATTCCTTGAAAAATACACTGTTCACCATACTGTTAAAGGAACACATACTGAAGCATCTGGAGCGATAGCTGGTTGAATTCAGTTTGTAGAGGAGAGGCCTCACCAGTGTGCTTTTGTAAGATAGTAACAAAAGGTACACAATCAGTAACACTGTAAACTGACAAAGCTACACAAGGAGATCCTGCTATTTCTCACATGTGATATTACATTGTTTCATTGCAGCGGAATTACTCATTGTTTATATCAGTTTTAATCCCTGAATATCTATTTTTCTATTAAAACCAAAATAACACACACAAAAAAAAACCCTCTAAAGAAAACAGAAGATACCACTATTTTTGAAAGGCAACTGAAATCTAGTCTTTATTTTATGGTTTTTTTCTTCATTCTGAGAAATGAAAGGTCTTTAAATTACTGTACATAAAGATCACCAGAGGGATGATTTTTTGGGGCAAGTGTTCAGCCACTGCAGTTTCAGATATCTGGATTGACAATGTCAATTCCTCGAGAGAGATGAAAAACTACCTTGTCCTGAGGCTATCTTGTTTTCTAGACTGAGATCTGGGCAAGTCCCCAGGTAACCCCTTATAAATCTGACCTACAGTTTCAGCAATGAAGGACTCAGATAATTCAATTCCTTAATCCTGAAGAAAAGTTAAAAAAAAAAACCCTATCTGTGAGTTTTGATGAACTTTGTCAGAATATGATACAGGTGCCCTCTCTGTTGAGAGAGAAGAAATGGACATTGAATTCCTACAAACATTTCCTCCTTCCACTGCCAGAAAAATAATTTTAGCCAACATATTCATGTTATGACCAATAGTATGGTGATATTTTTACTGATTTAAAGTTATCACCCTCAGTTTCCCAGAAAAAGAAAGCTACTACACAGCAATGATCTACAATGTGAAAAGGCTTAGCCATTGTCCATGCTCTTTTCAGTGAAGAGTATGACTATTAACACTTGGCTTTTAGTTTGGCAATGCATATAATATAATGCAGATAATAAAAGTAATGTAAATGTGGCAAAACAGATAATCGGGTCATTTTCTGTCTAATGTGTTCAACTTTTTTTCCCAAATGCTGGGTTTGATTTTTTTTCCAGGTTAATATTGCTGAAATCTTGGAGAAGTTCCACTGAAATTAAAAAGAATATTTACTGATGGACAAATTCTGCAGTATTTAAACAAGCAACAGTTGGATAAATTAATCAACAATACTAATAGATAAACTGGCAGGTTATTGGAGCAAAAAAGTTTCATAAACAGAAGATGGATGGTAAAGACTTGAAAGAATTTTCTGAGTTCACCACTAACTGTAATTTTAGTGAAGCCAAAGTTTACAGGAGTCACAGCAACCATCCAGTAATGAAAAGCTGCCAGTCCTTTTGGACAAAGACAGAATCTGTTTTCTTTTACCTAGCCAGGATGTTTAAGAGGTATCATTTTTCATCTAATGATTATTGGACTCTGTCATATTTCCCATAAGGGGAAAAATGAACTCTTCATTCTGTTAGTCAGATGAGAACTATCCATCACCTCTAAAAGAAACAGGAGACTGAGTCTTGCTCCACAAAGCAGACTTTATCAGATTAAGTGATTGTTTACTAAAACTTCTCCTGAGTTATTATGCAGATTTCTATTTGTTAATATATATGCTTAATTTCTCCTAGTTCCTAATCCCTTTCAATTCTAAGCATAGGCTTCATGTCTGTGGGAGAGATTAATTTGAATGCTACCATCCATATCTCCACCAGCTGAGAATGATTTTAGAAATAAAGCTGGCAAATGGAATTGTACTCCATGTCATCTCTGAACAAACTCTTACTGAAGTTACAGAATACATTATATGGTAGGATATGACTGATACAGACAGGAAAGAAATCAAGATCCCACAACAGCTTGAAAAACCTCTGGTCTGGTATGCCAGTCTGGAGCTGCCTGAAAACAGAAAGGATGAACAACAGATTACAGATTTGGAAAAAGATAAAAACTCTACTGATACACACTTATCTTATATTTTCCATCAGTACTTTCTGCACAGATATTACAACAGAGTGGGAGCAAGGTGGTATTACAGGCCGCCACAACAATTTTCACTCATGCTTCAGACCATGAACAATGGAGGGCAGTTGTTTGCATTTTGCTAAAAGCTGTTCCTTTCACTGCCCCCACCCACGACAAAGACCCAGCTTGCTTTAAACTCCGAGTGACCTCTGCCACTAGAGGGCTGCACTTTGTGTGATATTCCCCCTTAGACCTTCATTATCGCTGCTCCAAGCAATTAAATAAGGAGAAAAAAAGCCCATATTCTGAAGCATAGCTGTAATAATTAAAACTTTCCTTGATACTAAATCGGTATTTGTTGAAATGTTGATTACGTGCAGCTATCCGCTTAGTTAAGTAGAACTGTTACTAAGAAATTAGCTGAGAGGCTAGTTACATAGTTAAAGCTAATGTCTTCAAAAATAAGCCAGTCTCAAAACCATAAAAAAAAACCTTCTAAAACTACTAGAAAAGTTGAAAGAGCTTGTCTAAGTGGGATGGGAGATAATGTAGAGCGAAATCATTAAACAAAAGGCATTCTGTAGAGACGAGGGGAGGCACTTGTGAAACAGCTGTCAGTAAAGAAACAGGCTAACACAGGACAGACATCTGCTGAGTCTGAGGAAATTAGGTTTCAGGATTACTACTTTTCCCTCTAAGCTTATGGAAGCTAGATACACAAACAGCATAGACGCTTATCACGTTAAAACCTTTTTTATCCTACACTTTAATATTTCTGTTGTTAGGATGAAACAATACTTTTGTTTCAAGAATGCAATCAAGCAAATGTTTTATAAGCTAATTGGAGATTCCAAAGGGAGAACTTACTTGCAGGTGCTGAATCCAATCAGATCTGTCACATAATTAAAATTGGTGCAGGGGGCACAGTAAAACAGATGTGGTCTAAAAACCAGAGAATTGTTTGTTTCAATGTTGCTGCAGATGAATGGGACATAGTCAGTGAGATAAAGAGAGCAGTGTTATAATTTATCCAGTTCCACTGCGGAAATTGACTCAAGATGGCTTAATTTGAACATCGTGGGTTTTATTTTTGTCTTCAAAAGTTTCTGTAAGGCATTTGCTTGCTTTACAAATAAAAAGAGGCCTCTTAGGACTGATGACCCCACAAACTGCACCTGAGATTTACAAGTCATGCGGTGCTCTTTCTGGCTCAAATACTAATAAAATTCTTTGGCTCTAACTTAGTAAAGAAAATGGAAGAGCTAGAATCAGTCCCCAGTTTGCTGTACCATAATTGTGTCAGCAACTGCCAAGGTAACAGAAGCCTAGAATTTTATTTCAGTCAGTAAAGTAAGCAATTATGAGTCAGAGTATCTTAGATACAAGGGGTATATGATGAGTAAGAAAGTTCCATTTTTATTCAGTCATTTTTCTGACCATATATGCTATCAAATTGTTACTGAATCTGCTGCATCTATTTCATCTGCTGGCAAGGAGGATAGATATCACATTCCTGGAACGCAATTCCCAGAGAAGTCATTGAAAGTTTCCTACGTAGTGCTGGATTGAGTTCTTAATTTGTGAATGTATTTGGGCAGGAGGCAGTTTAGATGTTAGCGTGTGCACGGCTAAATGTCCTATAATGCATGACCTATCTGACTTGTAATTTATAAGCAGAGGTGATGTGCTATATATTATACATGATATGTGTATTTTAAGTATTAAAAATTGTTTGGGGCAGTATTAATGGTAAGTGATTACTAAAACTAAGGCTGTCTCCCAGGGAGCTTAGAATGGAAATTGGATTTCATCCACAAACAGCCAGGTTTTAAGCTCGCGTATTAGGAGGAATCGAGTCAGCAGCCATGCCGCGCACACACACACATCAATATGTATTTAGCACAGAGCGTGGTGTAACGCGATAAACACACGTTCCTAAATTTTGTACGGAATTGATGCTCCAGTACTGATCACTACCGTCACAGTTACAGCGGTCTGAGACTTTTCTCCAAAGGAAACGAGTCAATAAATAGCAGAGTCAAATAGTAAAAATGCTTTCCCGGTGCACAGACAGACAATTCCCCGAGCCCAGCTTCCCCATCCCCCCGCATCTTACAACGTTTTAATCTTCCACCTGAATAATTTGAGATTTGTAAGCAGAAATAACCTGCACCGCAGTGAAATATCTTAAAACTTCTCTACGAAATATTTAGGTAAGCAACGCGGCTTTGTGTCGCACAGCTCCGGCTAGACCGGCTGTGACAGCGCTACAATAATATCTTTATTAATTTCTTCACAAGCCTGCGCGGTGCAGCCCGGCGCGTCCCCGGCTCCGGCGCGGAGCGGCAGCGCTGCCCCCGCGGTGGCGGCAGGGACCGAACAGGGACGGACGGAGGGAGGGCCGCGGCCGCACCGCCTGTGTCGCGCCGCGCCGCGCGGGTGCTGCAGCCAGCCTGGACGAGGATATGTCCCCGCTATCCCACCGCCTCCTCGGGCCATCTCAGCCGTCCTCCCACGCAGCTGCGGGCCTGTGAGGCGCAGCGCGTAACCCAGGTGACGCCGCATCACGGCGGGGACCCTCCCGAGGCGGCAGCCGGCCCCCGCGCACAGCCGCCCCGCCGCCGCCCCCGCCGCAGAGGTTAAACCGCCCCCGCCTCCCTCAACGGCTCTGCCAGCGGCGGCCCGGCATTGGAGAGACGCTTCAATCCCAGCCTCTCTCTCTTTTGTTCCCATTGGCCGCATCTCCCGCCTGTCTCCCATGAAAACCCCGCCCTTCTGTTTTATCACCCCCCCCAATCACCCCACCCCCCCCCGCCTGCCCTCGTACACCCCCGTCCTTGTGCCCCCTCCCACGGTTCTAACCTCTCCTGCCTTTAGGGTTTCTGCGGTGCAGCTGAGGGTGGCAGCCCCGGCCCCCAGCCAGCCGCCCGCGGTGCTGGGGCTAGAGCGGAGCAGCGCCGCACCACCCCGGCAGCGATCCCCCTCTCCACCCCCGTGCACACGAGCCCGACAGCGAGGGAGGGCACGGGAGCCCGGGAGCGGCGGGTAGCTGAGCCGCAGCGTCAGGCGCGGCACTAGGGCGGGCAGGGGCGGAAGGGGGCTCAGAAACAGCGTGAATCATCTCCCACTCTCTCCCTCGCCCACCATTTACACCGCTCGCTCCCTCCTTCTCCCCCTCCCTTCTTCCCTCCCTCCCTTCCCACCGATTTTGTCTCACTCGTTCTCTCTCCCCTCCTCTCCCACTCACTCTCTCCCCTCCTCTCCTCTCCCACTCACTCTGTCCTCTCCTCCTCCTGTCTCACTCTTTTCATTCTTTCCCCTCCTCTCCTCTCCCCCTTTCTTTTCCCTCTCTCGCCCCCCTCGTTCCCCTGTCTCCCTTCTCCTCATCTCCTCCTGACACTGCACTGCAGCTGCTCCTCCAGTCCAGTCCTGCCCGCTTCCCTCCCTCCTTTCCTTTCCCTCCCCCCGGGTGCCAGATAAACAAGGCGCGCAGCATCCTCGACAATCCCCATCTTAGCTCTACATTTTCGAAAAGGACAAGNCCCCCCCCCGCCCAAAGATTCCCATTTCTCTAATGTTATCATTCATCAAAATGGCGTCGGTTTTCAGCATCTACCAGTCTTTTTATTTAATATCCACGCTGGGGCTGCACAGCCGTGACCCTACGGAGGCGAGGAGGGAGCACAAGGGGCTCCCGCAGCCCAGTTTATCTCCTTCGCCCGTTTAAGGATGGGCGACAATAAATGGCAGCTGGAAGGAGACGGCAAACGCTCTTCCGTCCTTCCACATCCTCGGGGTCGCAAGTTGAATTTCAGCCTTGCCGTGCGTTTTCCTCCTCCTTGGCCTCACTTCCATTGTCAGCGCGTACACGGCGTGTGTTTGCCGTGCCGAGCCGGGGGCGAGGGCTGGCTGGTGGCGGGGGGAGTCGCCCCTCGGCTGCGGGGACTCACTAGTTAACATCCTGCTGTTCCTGGAGGAGATGAGTTATAACGGGACCAGCATCTCCTTTATCCGTTTGCACTGGAGTCGTCATAACAATGCACCGAGGCAGAGGTGAATTTATTTGCCCAATCTTGAGAGCAGCGGTCTGGCTGTCCGTAGTGCATGGTTCCCCAGCTATGGTAATACGGGTGGGCACCACTGTCACAGACAGGCACTTGCTGAGACGCTTTATAGTCTCAGGGAAGAGAAGTAATGTGAACTCAGATCATTTCTTCTGCTTAGGTGTAAAAAAAAAAAACAAACCCAAAGAACCAACTTTATGAAACAGGCTGCATGATATTCTGATATCCGTGCCAATGGGACATTGCCATCATTGCTGGGGAGAGCACAAGTCTGGGGAATCAGCGTATCCCTATTGCCTTGCACTTCTTCAGAGACAGTTGTGGAAAGGTCCTCAGACTTCAGCGTAGCTCGGTTTAGCAGTGGCATGAGGGTACTGAAAATTCTGCAGTTTCCAAATCAGACTGGAATCCTTTTCTCTTTCTCCCCTCCATTCATTCTATATATTTTTTTCCTGTTTCGATGGTATGCTTTAGTGCTAGTGATGGGTAGAGGACTGGCATTGTCTCTCATCACCTTTTAAGTGTATTTAAAATAAGTGACTTAGGCTTTTGATCAATTGGGAAAAATTCTTCTTAGTGTCCTTTAATTAATGAGCTTAAAAGAGATCATTGTCGCTTAAGAAGTGCTAAAGGAATACATGAGGATTACTTAGGCAAGTGATTCCATCCTCACCATGTTGAGTTGTTCTCTTGGCAGTGGCTGAAATGCTTGGAATAAACCCCCACATTTTGGGTGGGTTATTTGGTAGCAGAGTAGTCGTTTTGCTCACTTAAGAAGAATGCAAGCAATAGCTGTTCTCATGTGTTTGCTAATGACAAACAAATAGCCCGTTAGAATTTACAATTTGTTCTTTCCTGGTTTTGTCATTTCTGTTACAGTATTTCTAAGCAAGGTTGTAGTTGTCACTAACCACGTTTTCATGCGGGGCTTTAGTTTTCTTTTAAAGGGTCTGATCATTTCTGCATGCTGTGGTTCCCATTGCAAAAAAAAAAGAAAATCTACCTTTGAAATATAATTGCAATATTATTCTCAGTTTCTTACTGTATTAGGGAACCTATGCGAGTTCTTTGTTTGGAATATATGTAGATATTTTAAACTGTCAATGGCACAGTCTAAACATATCTTGTATAATGACGCAACTGGTTAGATGTAAATGCATGAATTAGTGGAGGAGTTTAACGATGTAACCTTTTGTTTGTTTGTGGGTCTGGGGAGGAAAAATGACAACTTATAAGCCATATTAACCATGCATATCTCAATTTTTCAGAGGATGGCCAGTATTTTCTAAAGGTCCTCATACCTAGTTATGCTGCTGGATCTATAATTGGGAAGGGAGGACAGACAATTGTTCAGTTGCAGAAAGAGACTGGGGCCACCATCAAGCTGTCTAAATCCAAAGATTTTTATCCAGGTAGGTGCAAAAATTAGCCAATTCTTTATTTTTAAATTCCCAGGCATGTACGTACATGTCAATGTGTTTCATGTACTGATGGTTAAGCTTCCAGTGCAGCAGGAAGCATTATGTTTCAGGAAAGTATGTTTCAAAGTGCAGTAGTAAATATAAACATTCTGTCTGTTTTGGTATATGAAATTGACTGAACTGGACATTAACTGCTTGAAATAAGTTAAAAGTTGTTTGCAATATCTCTACAGAAGATTATTTTCATGAACATTGATTGCTTTATTTTTTATTAAAAAAAAATTTAGCTTTAAGGAACCAATGTGACAGGTGGTGGAAAGATAATTGTTCGTTTGAAGTTTCCAGACATTGTAATGACAATTAAGCTAGAATGAGTAAAAATGAGAGACTGCCTCCTAAAGAATGGGCCATTTACTTTAAATCCATTATGTACCTTCTTTCTGCTTCACTGCTTTGTTCATTGGCTCTGGAGTGAAGTAAAGAGGACAAGTGCTGCTCTTTAGATATTCTTTATATTATGTTTATCATGATGGTGGAAAACTCTATTATAAAACTGAAACACTTTGGATGAATAAAAACCATAGCGTTTTATATTGGCTATATTAATGCACATGAAAAGTTTTTTATATTTCAGTATAACAGTAATAAATATGTGAATTAGCACTCCTCCTTTATAAGATTTCTGAAGAAGGAGTCTTATATAATGATAGACAAGATTTTAGCTTCTGCAGTTGAATAAATGGGTATTTTTTTTCCCTAAAGATGAACAAATTAGCATTCTGTAATTGAACTTTGCTCTAGAGGACTTTCTAAAAGCTGAGGCAAAATAACATAACTGACACTTTTGTGTTTTGATTTTGTTATTTTGAAGAATAACTGGTGATTTAGAATTGAGTTGACTAGCTGTTGCTTGCTTTTTTCTTTTGGAAAATAAGAGCTGCTTTGCATTTGTTCTGTTTTAATAAGACTGACTTCTACAAAATAGCAAAGGCAGTTGGTATGGATGTCAACAGAACACTAACATTGGAGCGTTTAGTTTTCTTGTCCTCTGACTTTACCGTCAGGCTGAAGTGGACAACTTTTTATTAATGGAGATATTTTGGTCTATTTACAAATATGATTGTTGATGTGGAAATTCTAATGCACCTGTTGTATGTCTCCTTAATGAATGTAGTTTATAATACTTAAAAGTCAGAGACTGAAGTGTTGCATGTAGATTTTTTTTTCCTGTTGAAAGTTACAGCTTATGAACTGGTGCTTGTTGCTTTTGAAGCTTTTTTTCTTTTTTACTTTTTTTTAGAAAGCTAGGAAAAACATGATCCTTTATTTTGAAAGGTATGTTAGAATAGAAAAAAATCAATGTATAATTGTGAGAACTCTTGGAGGAAATAAAAGCATTCTAAAGAGCCTGATTGCAGAATTAATAACATAATCTGCGTAAAGAGCTGCAATACTAAATTAAATTCACTGTCAATAGATGAAAATGGAATAGATTTTCTGCATTATACATGAGGGGTTATCAGATATGCAAGGATGTTACAGAAAATTGGTGTTTATGAAGAATATTCCAAATACCAAATTACGAGCCTTTTCATTTTACTACAGTTTATTTACACTCACTTGGAAGGGACGCTCCAAAGATTAGATCTTTTGTTCAGTGCTCCAGTATAGTTCCTCTGTTTTCTGATTTAATCACAATTCCCTTTTTTGTGTAGGAAATTTTAAAGATGCAGGAGTAGTAGCAGAAGAACCTTTGAAAAATAAAAAATCGCAAGCTAGAGTGACATGAGAAAAACATTTGTGACGTAAACATATTCTCCCTTAAAATCAGCGGCAATAATATAAATAACTAGGGCAGGGACGCCCAAACATTTTCTCAGTAACAGGTGCAAATTAAGTTCCAGTTCGACTTTGTAGAGTCTGCCTTGGATTTGCAGCCACGTTGTGTCGTATGGAAAGTGAGTGTTTTAAGGAAGTTGGTGACTGATACCTGCTAAAGCGTGGAACAGGGATGGGAAATGGATTCCAGCGTGGCTAGCTCTTGTTAGTATTTCTGTTTGCGTCTGACCACCAGCCCATGGAATTTTCGGAGGTCCTGTCATTCCTCGAGCTGATGGCTTTTGGGTTTCTTCCAGACTCTCTTGCTCATATAACATTAGGAAATACAAACCTTGTGAAAGAGCTAAGATAAAGTTATGGTTTATTTTTCTTATAAAGTTTTTCAAAAAATGACTGTTTTCCTAATAGATGTTACTTAGTCCTTACCTCTGATGCTTGTGACTACAAATATGTTCAATGTATGTTTCGCTGTGGAATGTTCTGTCGTTGAAGCTTCTATGAAAGTTTTTCTGTATTTCCGAAAAGTTTTGGAAAACTGAGTAAGTTCCTGTTTGGAAAGGAGGAAGGTGCTTGTAATACAGAAGTTACGAGTAGTTCCTATGATCTAATAGTGTTTTTTTCTTTTCCCTCTGTGATATAGGACTTCAGTGTGCAGACTGATTTCTGTTGGAATTATTTTTGTGCGTCAAAAGGTGACATAATTACTGAAGAATTATATGGCAGCTCTAATTACAAGAATTTGAAGGAAAAAAACAGCTTTGCATTGAATATTTTAGTTTGCGAGATAGGAAGCAGTATACAAATACATTACTGTCCACTACAGTTTTATTTTTGAGTACGCAATTTATTGTTTTCTTTTCAGGTTACCCGCTGACTTTTTCTTGTTGTCTGGGCTCCTGCAATTTGACTTTGGATATTCTGATTCTTTTCTGTTGAGGCATGTCCCCCAAGATTAGCAGAAATAAAATTAAAATTTAAATGGCAAAATATGCCCTGCTTTTAAAGTAAATGATGCTGATCCTTCTGCATAGAAGGTACGATGTGTATTGGCTACTAGGTTTTGATTCAAAAAATAAATACAGATTTAGCCAACTTGATAAAGAAAGTGGCTATTCTGTGAAGCTATTACAATATATGGTTTTTTGAATAGAAGAAAGTTTATTTCTGTTGTCTGAAGCTGCCATTGCTTATGTGTTTCTCCTTCTGCATTTTAGTGAGCACCGGACTCAAAACTACTCAGGCCATGTATATTTTTCCCTTGCAAATGCTGCCGTACACTCTCTCTCTTTCTCTCTCCTTCCCTCCCTCCCTCTGTGTCCCTGCCCCAGTCTCTCACATATGCACACACATGCACAAAATTATGTTACATCACATCATGTTGTTTATCTTGCAACAGGATCTTGCCTGGTCTGAACTCGGTGCTTGAGTGAATTTGAACTTTGTCGGTGTTTTTCAGTTTATTGGAATATGATGTCATAGGTGTACTAAAATTAGATCATATCAAGAGGAGAGATTAATAAAAGCATAAGTAAGTGGGGATAAGGTTTTACTGGTTTCAGCAATATATTAAATGTGCTGTTCTTATAGCAGATTTCTAGTCAGTATTTATATCAATGTTTGGACACTATAAAAAGGTGGGGGTTTCCTCTCCCATCTCCTGCAGACAGTGTATGAAGTATTGTGTGGCTATTTTGTGCTTTTACCAAGGGACTTCTATTTTTAGGTGCTTTCTGTTTAAATATCAGGGTTTTTTAAATAATTCTTGTGTTATGGGAGATAGTCTGTCTAATCTCTATGCCAGTGCCCTTCTGAAAATCTTATTCTTACTCATAAAGAACTTTCAAAAACATTGAATGTGTAAGTAACATGTTAAGTTACAGGAATTTATAATTAATATTCTTACAGCATCATTACTCCTATAAACTGCTAGGAAGGAGAAAGGTGTAATATATCAAGCTTGGCTCTCTGTTATTATTTCCTTTATAGAAATTGAGTTTATCATGTTGATTTATAATTCTTAAAAATAACAAAATTTAGTACAGAAAGAAATGTTTTAAAAATCAACACTTGAAATAATGTTGAAGTGGAATACTGATTTTTCAGCTATGGAGGAGAAAAGAGTAATGGAGTTAGAAGCAAGAATGGCTTTAGTTATTAGCTTTCTATTGTGCTGGTTCCTTGAAGGGCTTTGTCATACATCAATAAATGCATTTCATTTTTTTCTTGAGGTGTTGACATTAGCTAATTAGACACTACATAAGTATATATCTAAGATTTTCAGATTTGGTTGTATACATTTACTTATATGAGTAACTTCAGGGATAATGGGACTGAGGAAATTACTAAACAGTGAGTAGAGATTTCAGAGGTGGAATCTAGAGCTGTATAGATTTTTAAAGTAATTACTGATCTTTGTACTAGTTTAAAAAGAAAAAGAGACCAACCACCAAAAACTCCCACGTGTTGATTGCCAGCTGTTCAGAGAGATAATTCTCAGTTGGACAGTTGTCTGTTGCCTGGTTACTGAAACAGAATAAAAAAAAGTTAGCTTGTTAGCCAGCAGGTCTGTAGTATTTTGCATTTAAAAGGAAGCTGAAAGTGAATGTGTAACTTAGTAGGATCTTGAGATTGTTACATATCTAACTTGTCCTGTACTATCACTTAGCATATTCTAATTTAGTAGGCTTAGAGAAATTTTGAGAAGTTGAAGGAGGAATTTGGGAATGATTTCTTTCTACCTGTAGGGGCTTATTCATGTCAATGAGTGAATCATCTTTGACATAGTTAATGGCTTTGGTTTGCAAGAAAGTGCTGTGTCTTTGTCTCGTATGGAAAGGTTTATAAGAACTTCTGACAGATTTGGAATGGTTAATCTAACTTTAATAAATGACACAGGCTAACAACTAACTTTGTTGTCAAAATAAAGAATAGAGTGAGGACAGCTGTTATGACAGGGAAATGCTGTATTTTAACTTTTCAACATTTTCATCGTGGTTGCTTTTACCTAGGTTTCGATATAATTGAAGACCAATGTATTTTCAGTAGATTAGAAAGCTTATGTAGATGAAGGTGCTTGTAGTAACAGCCTTGTTTTTTGATAAAGTCAGGATTTCTGTAAAGCAATTATTCATTTTAAAAAAAGGCTTAAGTTTTCCCCTTGCGTGAAGTTTAAAATTTCCATACAATAATTCAATAGTTTTTTGTTGATAAATCCAAATTTTAATGGATTCTTGATAGAGAATAGGTGTTGAAGATAATATTTTAAAAATATAAACAGGGAGTGTCTGAATTTCTTGTTTTCCTCTTCTCCCTTGTGCAGTAAACAAACACCTGCTTGCTTTTCTTAATGGATACAACTTGTAAGAAGCAATGTCTTTTTCAAATACTCTTTGATCTTGTTTGTTCTTTAGTTAATTTCATTAGCTTAGATATTGTCCTCAGTAGTTGACTAGGGAATTTATTTTGTCAGTGATCAGTAGCTTTTTGGCCAGGGAAGAAAACCTTGGATTTAGTGAATTCATCAGATTGGCCTCCAGAATTGGAGCATAGAGTGGTTGGGGAAGAGGCTTGTGGATGTCACATTTCTGTCTTTCGACATAAACTTAACCAACAACTATAAAGACTTGGCTGGCAAATATCTTGGAGGCTCATTGTTGCATCTTGCAGCAGTGCCATCAGCTTTCCAGTCCATCTTTGAATTTAGTTTGTTTCTTAACATTTATCAGTTGGCCAGTGGGAGTTAATGGCTTGGTGAGGAGTACTGTAGCTGTCAGTTGTCCAGTGTTGGAATGCTGCAGGTAATTGGGCTGGACTGGTGAGAGCTGTGGCCGTGTGCTTCTCACATTGCACTGCAGCTGCTGTTGATCTTAATTAATCTGACCCTCAGAGGCTGCAGTGTCATGGTATAAAACGCAGCGCACATTAGAAATTGGGAGGTTGCTTTTCTGTCTCTTATTGATGGCCATGTTTCTAGGTAGGCCTTTTGGTTTTTCTAATCAGATTTGTTTGACACTAGCATAAAATTCTTAATGTACTTCAATCTAAAACTGTAATATGTTTTTCCTGTTTATCAAATCTATCAGTTGAGTTATGAAGCTGATGCATGTGTTTTTGAAATGTCATGGTTATAATGGATTTAGCAAAAATATTTTTGCTTATTCTGACAACTATTGTCTGTAAATGAAAATAGTTATACTGTGTCTGGCATGAATTTCTGGTGTAGTTTAGTATGGTTCTGTAGTGGGAATGCTTAGTACTTGTTTTATTTAGCCCAGTCTTGTGGTTAAGGACTTTGAGTAGCATGGAAACATGGAGAGTTGGAATTTAGTGTTGGCAAATGGAATCAGTTAGTGTGCTGTGCATGTGCAAGGTTTTTAATTTACTGTAGATATATGACTGTCTTCATTGTGACTGCATGATATAGGTTTAGGAATATAGCAGGTTCTTTACAGTTCACCCTGGTATTCAGGGTCATTTTCCTTCCCTCAAAGGAAATATGAAATATATATATATATATAGTATATACTATATGTATACACACTATAGTTTAATCTAGAGATCTTGTAAGTATTCCAGTACAGATTTGTGTAGCTCTATTTTATCCTATTATTGTTTTGGTTCTGGAGGTTTCTCCATCCCAACTTGTGATTATTCATGCCATTATAAAAATCAACTACGTTGTTTGTATTTTGATTAAAATAAAGGATTGTCAAAATACTCTGTTTCAAATTTTCCCTATATTTGATGGACACATTAAATATTTTAATACATAAAAATCACAAGACCTAAATTCCTATCCACCCATATGAACTAGTTTTCACTTTAGCACATTGATAATTATGGTTGAATTTTACTGGAGTTTACTTCATATTAGGTATGCTGCTCTTGATAATAGCCAAGCATTACAATTCCTTTGCAAGAACTTATCTGATTGAAATGTCAGTTTAAGGCAGTCTTTGGAGACACATCTATGGAAGTCAGCTCCTAACTGCAATGCTAGCATGCTTCTGTAGCCTTTGAGTATGAATTTATCACTCTTTGCTTGAGCTTATTATTGTTCTTCTTGACTTCTGAATTGCAGTAAATTTGTGTAAGGTTTAAGTGTTCTGCATAATTAATGGCCAAAATTAGGTCTCCCTTGTGAAGGTTGGAGAACATAGGGTGATGTAGGTGATGTGGATAACTAGCTGTGCGACCAGGTAGAACTTGAAAGAACAGTATGTTAGGGACCAGGTTTAAAGTTAAACATTGGCGGTATGATTGACCTGGGGTCACATCCCTTGTAAGTGGGAGATACTCTTGTCAACTTATGTATATGAAAGTGGTTATGTAACATCAGCATTTGTTGGATACAAAGAAGTGTGAATCTTGGACAAAATTTCATATTTACCTGGTCTTGTAGGTTTTGATTTTGAAAAGACTAAACATCTGTTTTTCATCGTTGATCTCTCACTGCATCCTGCAGGGCCTGTCATCTCAGCATTGACAGGATCAGATGAAAAATACAATCGATGTGTTGACATTTTTTTGAGAATCACTCAGGTAAGATTACTTGTTATACAGAACTACAGTGAAATTCATGGCTGCTGCTAATGTTTCACCAGTTGGAGCCTTTGCATTCTCAATCATTAATTAAATTAGATACTGAGGTTCTCTGCATGTTCCCTTGTTTCTATTTTAAAAGCACTTTTTGTGCCTTGCTCAGTGCCATTTAACTCTCTTGTAATTTCCCACATAAAGAGCTTCACACATTTGTACTCTTTTCCCCCACTTGATAGAGTGGCACCTGTTTGCTTGAATCAAGAACCATAGTGCACACCTCCAAAGCTCTTGGAAGATTTGTATGTATTTTTTTTACAGTCTCGAGTAGTGACTTTAGTCCTATTTAGATTCTTCATTGGCAATATGGGGGAAAAATTCTCTGTAGAGAACCAGATAATCAGGTGCAGCAGCAATTTATCATCTTCCTAGCATGTTCTAAATTCTGGCTTTCAAATTTTCCTTGAAAAATTACAAATATTTTACTGAATATACAATGGTGGAGTTGTTCTTTTTATAACATGAGTTATTGAAAATATTTATGTTAGGTCATGCACTGGAAAAGTAGGAAATGGCGTGTGTCCATTCAGTTGGCTTTGTTGTTACATCCAGTGTACTTACGAAACTAAAACTATTATCAGAGTGTATTCCAAAAGAGTTGGGCTATGAAATGTCACGGCTGTGAGGGAAGGGGGAAGAAAGACCAGTTGGACCATATGCCAGTGTTGGAGCTTGATCTAACAGTGGTTTACATTTTGTCCCCATCTGTAATCTGGTGTTAGGAAATGCCAGACTGCAGGTAGGGTAGTGTATAGTACAAGTAGTACCAGCAGCGACAATTCAGGTGCTGCCACAGATACTGTTTTGGCAGCAATATTGATCTGGAGTTATGGAATATTTCTTTTATTGTAATCTGGCAGTCTACCAACAATTTTCCTGAGGAACACAAAAAAAAATAAAAGGGAAATAGGTGGCTTTTTAGTGGAGTTATGACCTCAATTTGAAGAAAACTTCTGTGGAACAAGAGAGGGTCTGTGCTGATTTTTCGAGGGTCTGCAATGAAATGCTGCTACTGGGTGCCCTAAAGCTTTATAAAAATGATTTGTTGCAAGTGTTAGATGTAGAACATGTATGGGGTTTTTCTGCCTTGCATGTGTGTGCACACTTCATTCTTTGTATGTCTTCTACTTACATTATTAGGTGAACACTTGGCGACTCTGTCAATCTCAAGTAAAATTCGTATTTCCCAGGAAATCCTTATACATATATAATTCCCTAACTTCTGGTTCTTTCCTGGTGCACTGCAGTACGCCAAAGTCTACTAGTTTTTTGTTGAGATTAGTCTTCATCAAATGACATATAATTTTCAGCATAGCAAAATAGTAGGAAAAAAAAATAAGAAAAGAAAAAGAAAGTGTTAACTTCAAAAAGTTTCTTTTTTAGGGATATATGGGTATTGTGGTTTTTTAATGTTGTGATGCCAAGTGCTCATCTAGTATTTGCACTACTTTTAACAATAATAAAACACATACTTTATAATTTTATAAGATTTTTAAGTTCTGTATGGATCTACATCTATGACTAGATGTTCTAGTAAGTGCCAACATGATATATTATGAATGAATTATTAATTAATATTTTTGATTTTTGATTTTTTTTTTACTTCTTGATTTGTAGTTCGAAAGATGGTTCTTTCCCTGGATAGATAGGATTTAGAAGGAAAAAAGGTTTCTCTGATTTTAAATCAGAGTGTTAAAAATATTTGAGTGTTTGTAGAAATATGTGTAATTGCTAGTCTCAGAACTTTAGTCTTGCATGCTCTTGATGGTAGAAAATCAATTAAATGGCCAGCTGTATTTGTCCCATTAGGTTTCCTGTACCTTTGGAAAACAAACCCCCTTCAGTTCATGCAAATATTTTATACCCTTTAGTCTAGGAGACGTAGAATGGATAGTGGTAACAAGGTCGGTATTTGAATTAAGCAAGACATTTATAACTAGTTTATTTTTATTCTAGTTTTTTTAATGGTGCTTTTTTGATTAGTAACAGCAAGATTCTGTTGTTTCTGTATTATCTTTTCTAATGGCTCTTTTGTCTGATAGTAATTACTAGTTGAAAGAATGTTAGTTGCGATCAGAAGTAGTTCAATTCTGTCCTTCACACTTTATTAGCTTAACAGTTTCTGATTTCATTAATGCAGATATAAGGACACAAAATTTAGTCATCTATAATTGCAAAATAAGTACCTTGATATTTCCCTTTTCCAACACACGTGAATGTGCTCAGAATGAGGAAAAAGAAGCTTCCATTTATTTACTCACTTTGTCTATTTATCAATGGAATCATATGGTGTGTAAAGGACTACCATGCTTTCCATGTTGACTAGTCCAGGAACATGTGAAGTTTCATTTCATGCAAAATTCTTTATGTTTTCTTTTGTAAAGAAGTCTCTGCTTGTAAAGTTTGACAATGTGGTATTGGTTGTCTGAAGATTTTTGTCATTTCTTGTTAAAGAGTTTTGCTTTTTACTAGGTTGGCTAGTCGTGCTTTGTTTCTCCCAGTACAAAATTTCAGAAGTGATTACAACAATTTGCAGTGTTTCACCTGCATGTAAGACTTGATGAACTTTTCCTTAAAAATATGCTTATAGTTAGATGGGCTCCTAAGATAATGCAATGATTTTTTTTTTCTGTGAAATATTAATGCATAACAGTTCAGAGTGGGTGGTCTTAATGCTTTTGGTACTTTTAAGCGTGCAAGTGTCTTAACTTGGATGATGGGTTTTCCCATCTAAGAAAGCATACAGGAGTTTTGGTGTAAATTAGTGTATATTTGTAGGAGTGGTTTTGTGTTACAAAGTTTTTGTATTGCAAGCTATGGTTACTTGGGATGTGCAGGTGAGCTGATGGTGGCCGTCTGATATTCGAGTCAAGTGTGCTTAAAGCTACAAGTATTTCAGGAACTAATACAGATTTTGTATTTTTAGGATGACCTACTTCAGTAGGTCCAGAAAGAGGTGTGATGTTGCAATGCTAATTTAGAAGAAATAGTGCTATTAGTAATTGCCTGCTGAACTGTGATGCCATTTGTTGGCAAACCAAGGAAAAATTATGTCACACTTTGTGATTGATGCTAGTTGAAAAGAAATGAGTGTATCCATAGGTATTCTGGAATCCTTATAGGTAAGTCTCTGTTTACTGGGAAAGGCTAGCATATCTCAGAAATTGAGATTTTATCACTCCATATTGAATAATTTCTAGTGTTTCACTCTGTTTTAGAAGATTTTCCTGTGTTAATCCCTGTTTATCCCAGTAGTTTTCACATAGTGTTTGCACACAGGATTCTTAAGGGGGTTATAATTTCTCACATTTCTTTCTCCTTTGCTCAAAAGCTAAAGAAGGTTTTCATATTGGATTCCTGCATAGATGTTTCTCCTAGTTAGAGATACAGAAAGTTAGAAAAGTTAGAAATTAACATGTGTTGCCTGTTTCAAAATGTGGGACATCCCCAATGTTTTCCCACTTCCACTGGGGAAGTTGAGGAATCTTGCTAGATGGACCATGCTAGAGTGCTGAAGATAGTTAAAAATACATATTTAATCCAGAAAATACTATATGTATGCTGCTTTTTTGGAGAGGCACTGATTGTCTGAATAAGTATCTAATTTCAATGTTTAGTCTTTGTATTATTTTTAGAGCTCCAAGTTTTCCTGCTACAAATTTTTTCAATTCTGAATCTCAGTAGTAGTTCAGCATGTATAAGTGCTGAAAAACGAATAGTTAATTCCATAAGCATTTTAACTTGGATCTTTTTTACTTCTGCTTTTATACTTGCTCTTCAGAATAGGAATTTTGCCATTAAAACCATCACTGATGAATTCAAATAAGTACAGCTTCCAGTTTTTAGGTAGGGTGAAGATGTTTGGATGCAATCAAAACCTGGTGAATTGTTTCTCGTTCTTTGTTTTTCTTGAGGTCAAATATTCCCTTAGAGGTGAGCATTTCCCCAGTTCTCCAGGTACAGTTCTTCATTTTTCCACTGCTGAAATTCTAGTACCTTAAACAAAAAGAAATAAAAATTCTTTTTTGTCTCTTAAGCGTGAGGACTGAAAATTATAATTTCTTTCCTATTTGCCGCTGCCTCCCACAAGAGTAAGTGGAGATATTTGTACAAAGGCAGTAATAATACCAGCAGTTTCTGTATACAAACATGAAATTCAGGTGAGTATTCAATTTATGCAAAGCAGAATACACCTCCAGTCTGCATAGTCCTGAAGTAGTGTGTTTAAACACAGGGATAGATTAGTAGTAGTGTATTTAAAAAAGAAAATATATATATATGATTCTAGCTTAGGTCTTTTGGTAAAAGGCTTTGTCTTTCTTTTTCTAACAGAAAGATGTTTTGTTCTTGGTTTTTGTTTTGTTATGGTGGGGTTTTTTTTGTTTGTTTGGGTTTTTGTTGTTGTGTTTTGTTTTTTTTTCCCTGGTGCTCATTTATGGTAGTTAAGATTTACTGCTGCCTTTTCTCCTGAGAAGAGTTGTGTTCTCACCATTTTCTAAGCTTGCAAACAATTGTAATTGAACTTTTCTCAGCTGGCTAGAAATGTTTGAATCTGTATTTGGAGATGTCTTTCTTCCTACATTCAATTTTATTATAGTCAATTAAATGATGGAGTAATGCATGTGTTTTAGTAATGATAATGTAGGGTGTCTTTTCACCCTTATAAATAGACATTCAGATATTTATCAAAAATAGGTATATTATATGGATTGCCAGTATGAACTTGCCAAACACACATGTTTTTCCCTTTTGGGGTAGGAGTTTTATAGTATTTTTTTTTAGTCCATGGTCCCTTTGCAAGAAAAACTACGCTGTTTTAAAACTTCCTTGTTAATTTTAATGTGGATATGAAATCCTTTACTAATGTCAAAAGCAGAGCAAGTGATAAAAATTTAGTGCATATAATCAATATTTTTTTGGAATTGGCTTAATCTTTTCTTAAAAATGCCCTGATTTTCTGATCTTTATGTGTAGACTGGCTCTTTAATATATTTGTAAATCTGTTCAGTAATTCCATATAGGAAAATACTGACTTCATGTTAATATTAACCAGTCTTGCTAAAAGATCCATTTTAAAAGAAGTGTTTGATCTAATTCAGATTCAGTTACAAATCCTCTTCAAGATAAACAGTTTCTAAAATCTCCTTCTGTTTGCAAATAATTGCTCTTGCTACAAGTACTAATTTTTGTCTTTTATTTTGATGTACTTTTCTGATATTAGCTTTGAAAGGTATAAATCAAAATTTGTGAAGGAAAGAACTGACTGAATTATCAAAAAAATCTAAACAAATAGTGGGAAGGATTCTGTAAAGTTTTAATGTGAAATTAAAAGGTTAAAAGTCACAGGAAAATTTTATAAAATAAACTCTAAGGATATATTTGCATTTTGGCTTGAAAATAGTAATCATGAAGTCAAATTGCCCTATTTTTGGTTATTATTACAAAAAGTGTTTTGACTCATCTTTTAGAAGGATTATTTGGGCTTTTTTTGGGGAAGACTTGAATTATGTATGGAAGAAATCAAGTCTATTCACCTTCCAACTTTTCATTAAGGAAATTTTAAATACTTAAGGTTTTCACATATTCTGGGTAGTACAGTTGTTTACACAAGTCTTTATTCTTTTAATAGTATTGTCCACATTTGTTTATTGAAAATAGAAACCTAAATATATTTTGGTGTTCAGATTTTAATGCCTTTCAAATTATTTCAGAAAAAATATTTTTGCATGTGTTTAAATTTGAGCTTAATACAAACCTTTTATAAGGGTAATTTCAGGTTCAAGGACTTTATGCTCATTTCAAACTAGAAAAAATGGGAAGGCACTTTTAATTAAATTCTTGTATGTATAATTACTCTCATGTTTGTGATCTAATCTGTGTTTTTTAGACTTTGACAGTATTTTCAAAAGTATTGTATGCTTTCTGTTGAAATTATCAAATACACCACCTACAATTTGTGAGAACTAAGGGAAACGGTAGAAAATGCGTTTGAGCGGCATATTTTTATTTTTTTACTCTTGGACAAGAAACAAAAGTATTTGGAATGGCTGCTACATAGTTATTTGTCTTTTAAGGTGCTAGCTGTTAGCACATTTTGATTTTTATTGTCTAAAAATACACGGTCCTGTTTGAGTTGGAAAAGGAGAGATTAAGATTATATATCGTTTCATGGTAATTATGTGTGAGCTCTTTGCTTATTTGCGCAAAGAAACATTAAAAAAAATCCCTCTGAACAGCTGAAGTGTCATGAAGCACCAGCTGGGGAATCTGAAATCAAATATTTTAGGGCATGATTTGTACTAAACTGCAATTAGAATGTATGATTCTGCACTAGCAATTGTTCTGAGTGAGGTCAAATTGCACATAAAGAAGGAACACAAGTGATGACTGTCTTGTCTGCAACTGATGTCTGTACACGTGCTATTTCACTGTATTTTTTATTCACATGCAAAACTGAGAGAATGACTAACTTGATTGTTTTGTTTGTTTATTGTCAGTTAAGACTTAGTATGTCAATAGGTGAATTAAAGACTTGAAAGGAAGAAAAAAATTGAAAATAACCTTTTTGAAAAACATGTTCTTAAAAATTTAAAATTAATTTTGCATCCAAATATTTTAGTAATAGGAAAATTAAGATCAGTTCTAAAACATCAGAGCCTTGTTCAATTTTTTTTTTCTCTTTTAATTTTTTTTAACTTGTGCATGTTAAAATTGCAATGTTGACCTACTGGTATTATAAAAAGATAGCATTTTCTGTTTTCAGAAGAAACTGCATTTTGACACATTGTTTAAAAACCAGAACAGCTCTGCATATGAAAACACAAACTGTGATAATTAGATAGTATGCCATATGCGATAGTTTAAGTTGGCATATATCTCAAATGGCATGTTTAATGTCCTGTATTATTGGAATTAGTAATTTTACAGCTGAGAGCTGTTAATTTTGTTATACTCATTCCCTCTGATAAACCTGTAGGTAATGATAGCAGACATTTTTCTTTACAAAAGCCTGTTTCTGATAAATTAAAATAGTTATAAGCTACTGTATTTTTAATGGAATCTTTGACTAGTGTATGTTCCTCATAATATTTTAGATGTTTCTAACTACTTCAGAATTCTAAGATTTTCTTAAAATAAAGATACAGTTGGTATTGATGGATGGTCACATTTTTTGCTTGATGATATATATGTAGTGTTGAGGAAAGAAGGAAGGTCTCTTTTTTCCATGTAGCTTTTTTTTTTTTTTTCTCCATGTAGAACTTCTCCCAGTTTTTGTTGGGGTAAAAAAGGTTGTTAACCCTAAGTGCTTGAGAGTTGTTAACAGTGGTTAAAATTGACATACTTGTGGATTCCACAATGTAGCTGGATAGAAATCACTGGTCATGAAAAGTCAAGGGAGGAAAGCAAGACTTGTACAACTGGGTATGCCTGAGATGGAGTTAAATTTTCTTTTTCATAGCAGTTTGTATGGTGCCAGGTTTTAGAGTTGTCACCAAAAAGTGTTGACAACACGCTCATGTTTTAACTCTTGCTGAACAGTGTTTGCACAGTGGCAGGGCCTGCTCCGTTTCCGACTCTGCCCATCACCCCAATGGGAAGATTGGGTGTGCAAAAAGAAGTTGCCAGGTGGATAGCATGGACTATCTCAAGCTATTTCATGACAGATAAGGTACTAGCGAAAGAAAGGAAAATTAAATGGAGTGTTCAGCTAGCATTTTGCTCAGAGAGTAGCTGGGAAATGGTCTGCCCAAGGACACCAGTGATTGCCTTTGCATCACCTATTTGAATCACAGGATCATGAAGGTTGAAAAATACTTAAATCCAGCTGTCATTCCACTAGCAACACCACCATGTTCATATCAAGCCATGTCCTGAAGTGCCATACCCACGTTTTTTGAACACTTTAAGAGAGAGTGAGTGCACCACTCCTCTGGGCACTCATTTCCTATGCTTTACACCCTTTCTGTGAAAAATTTTTCCCAATATCTGATCTAAGCCTCCCTGAGTGCAGCTTGAGGCCATTTCCTCTTATCCTGTCACTGGTTGCCTTGGAGAAGAGGCCAATTCCCACCTGGCTACAACCTTCTTTCAGGCAGTTGAAGAGAGCTGTAAGGTCTCCCCTGAGCTGCTGCTTTTCCAGGCTAAACAGCCACAGCTCCCTCAGCTGTTCTTCCTAAGACTTTGCTCCAGACCCTTCACCATCTCTCTTGTCCTTCTCTGGACACTCTCCACCCCCTCAGTGCCTTTCATGTCATGAGGGGCCCAAAACTGAACACAGAATTTGAGGTGCGGCCTCACTGGGTGCTGAGTGCAGGGAAATGATCATTTCCCTGGTCCTGCTGTTGCAAGCCAGGATGTCATTGGTCTTCTTGGTCACCTGGGCACACACAGGTTCATGTTCAGCTGGCTGTTGACCAGCAACCCCAAGTTCTTTTCTGCCTTTTTTGTGGGCTTTTTATTGTCTACCAATTTTCCTTTACTTCCTATAATATCTTTATCTTGACCAATCATTTTTCTTAGTATTTTCTTTCCCCATTCTGCTGGGGAAGGGGGAGTGGGTGAACAGCTTTGTGGATTTATATGCTAGACAGGATAAAGCCCACCACAAGGATTATTAATCTTTTTGTGTAGTGCAAATATTTTGCCTTTCTAAAAATGTAAAGGAGGGTGAGAGATACACCCACAACTTCACTTAGTTTTGTCTTTATGTACTGGCAAACACTACTAAAAGTTGCAAAAATTAATTGAATTTGCAGCTTTTGGTACTGAGTAGGTCCTCATGTGTTTTCTATTACAGACGTTGGTGTGGTTCTAGGCTGAGTATACAAAAGGAACATAGCATAGAAAGCAATAGTGAGAGATCTTTTGGGAAGGAAATCCAGGTGAAATGTTGGAAAATAGATGTGGCATGGTCCTCACGGTTTAGGGACTCTGTTTCTCTCATGTCATTCCAGGCAGACCCATAAAATCTCATTATCCTTATACTTTTAATGCCTTCCACCTGCCCCAAAATTGAGGTGCTGCAAGTACCAAACTTATCTACAAGAGAAACACAGTGGAAAAGGTCTGAAACCTCTTTACGCACTGAAGAGATGTCGTAAATAAAAAAGGATAAGGGTGACAAAGGAAAATGTGCCCTATAAGCTTAGTGCCTGTTTGTATGAGACTATTCAAACAAGTTAGTGGGAAGGTGAGACTTTGATAGCAAAGCAAAGGGGACGTTTCTTTTTCCTTCATAAGAAAATGAAATTTAGTTAATGAAAAGAATTGCTGTCCTTTTTGACAGAGCTATTAACAGAACATGGTACTCATGCAGTCATTAAGTCCAATTCCAGCTTATTGCAGGTAGCTATCATTCACAACCCCACTCTATGAAAGACCTTTTAAAGACAGATAGGAACTTTGAAAATTGCAGAGTTTCATTAGCATTGGGATTTGCTGCTCACTCAGCCTTTTTTCTTGAAACGTGTGGCTCCTTTCACAAAAAAAAAAAGGTATCAAGGTAACTTTTTAGCTTTGAGAAGTTCTGATTTAAGAGTCAAGTGACTCCGAGTTTGCTGTCGCATGAATATCTGATCAAGTTCATAAATGAATAATGTGTTAATTGAACATCGGCTTGATTGGTAATGAAAACTGTGTTGAAATGAAGCATGGCATTCTGGACTGTTCACCATTACCCTTAAACCAACCATAATTTCACTAATTTGCGTGGTATTGTGATTATATTTTTATTCATGTTCCGTATGCTCCTCAGCCATTTAAAGGCTGGTTTTCCTTCTGTGTTTTAGTTTGTGGTTTTCTAATTGTAATAAATATTTGTCTATGGAAGAGGTGATCAGTTGTCTGCACCTTCCTCAGCCTAAACTGGAACAGTGAAACTTAAAGTCAAGTGGTTGAAATGTTTCAGATACTCAGTTTTCCGATGTTAACCTCTGTTGTATGTGAAAAGGCTGTGGAAATGGGTTTTCAGTGTTGTAATTAAATGCTACCAGAGTTGCGTATGAACAGATCGCTGAGGAGAGGAGTGCTTACTAGACCACATGTTAAGAGTTTTGCCTCCTTCAGGTCTTTTACTGTCATTGATTGTAGCTAATCTATAGCCTCTGGGTGATTGCTGCTATGGTACTACTGTTGCCACTACCTTGGCAACATAGAGTATGAGGGGAGATGTGTTTCGATTTGTTGCATTGCCTTTGCAAAGGCAGGCAAGAAATCAAAGCAGCGGTTTTTAAACTCTAAAAATTTGGTCCCATTTGATAATACTTTCGTAGGATGAAATAGCTCTTTCTCTAGCTCAGTCTCAGCAAGTTTCAAAATAAAGCTTTGAGCAGTATCCATAATTATCGTTATAAAAAAAGAACGGAACTTTTTATTTTGGATGGGCATTGAATGCCTGTGGAAATGTAAAAATTAGGTCATTTGAGATATGTGTGCCCATGTATATGCAGTGTAGTGTCATGTTAGATACAGCTTACCTTTTTGCTCTTGAGTTCTGGTATGGCTTTCTTGTCATTTCCATATCTTTGGTTTTTCTTGTTCACAAGGGTTATATTTTTGGTGTGGTTCACTCTGAAATTCACAGAGTTTGCCTGAATGATGATGGTTTCTAGAAATGGGACAAAAAAATGGAACTGCAAAGAGAAAGCATTTTCAAATAGTTCATTCAAGCAACGCTTGGCTGCTTGAACTCTAAACTCCTTGGCTTAAGATTTATGAAAAGTTACCAGCTTCTGAACTGCAATCTCAAGAAATCAATATCAGGATATTTTGTAAAAGGACAAATGAAGTGTAAGGAGGTTTCTGATTGCTCTAGGCCTGTGATAACAATTGTTTCATTAAAGCTGAGGACTAGGAAAAGGTTTAGATTTTTGACTGGCTTAGTATTGTAGATATAAGAATTATTTAATTTTCTGAATAAAAGACATTTGTGTTCTAAAGCAGCTTTTGTTAACAGTACTTTTTTATAGAGGTTACTAATTTATTTTTTTCTTAAACTTTGAGTGACTATAACTGTACTTTATAGCAGTCTAACTTTCTGTACATAGCTGAGCAAGAGAAGCAAAAGTCATATTGAAATAGTAACAACAACTGCTGATTTGATAATACAGGAATTTCGTAATAAAATTTATGTTAAAATCCTTTCAGATTATTTTGCGTAGGCAGTACCACTTTATTTGAACTGAGGGGTTATTAAATTCCTTTTGTGTGTAGCAGAAAGTTTGGCAGTTCTCAGTTCTTACAGATTTTTGTTGTAAGTGATGCTAATACCATTTTTACAGTTCAAGGTATCCTTACAATACAGTGTGCAGTGGGAGATTGAGTATTTTTTAGATTTGTGACAACAACCTGATCTCTGCCTGCTTCCTGAAGACGATTATTGTGCCTTGACTGATTACATAGGAGCCCATAAGATTCCCACATTCTGTCCCAGATGGAAATGCAGAACAAAAACCTGTTTTTACATCCGCAGTCATTGTTTAGGAGATGAAAGCTATTTTGGAATTAACTTCATGTAAGAATGTGATGTGTTTTATGTACACACCACATCTGTGTACTTGTATGACGTTGCATGAAAATTTATAAGCATTAAATAGTGTCATTACAGTGCATTTTTCTAAATTAAAGTTTACAGAATGAGTTTGATAAATTTTTCATGAAAAGTTACGTTTCAGGTGGAATCAGAAGTTAGGGGAGTGGTTTTGTCTTTTTTTGAAGGACCTACAAAATTAATAAAACCTTTCCAGTTACTCTCTATATATGTGTGGCACATGTGTTTTTAGCAGTTATGTTAATTTTTAGTTTTTAATTGGCAATCAGGATAAGTAAATACTAAAAGGGTGTAGTTGCTTTGTGGCTGTCATTTAATCTTGCCTGAATTGAAAAGCTTTTTTTAATGATAGTTATGATAGATGATACTTTAAAATATGTAGAACTAAAGCTCTTTACTCCATTTAAAAGAAACTATTCTTTTTCATTAATGATTGATGTGGAGCAGAGCTACCTTTAAATATTGTAACTGCACTGTTTTTCTAGAAATCTTATCAATTTAACATACTATCAATTTATCCTTTGTTTTACCCATTATTTTTTCTTCTTCATTCCATAGTTTCTTACAAACCACCAGCCTTTTACTTCCTAGAATAAAGCTGCTAGTCGAAATGGAGAGCTGCACCTCACTTGAGGTAGCCATCTCATACTCTAGTTCTCTTTCTTTGGCTTGTGTGTGTGCTTCTTCAGTGGCCTGTGAACTTTATTTTTCATGCAAGTGCTATACTGGATTGATTTCTAAAAAGTAATCTTACCTTCAGTTATGTCCTACAAGGAGCTACAGTACTTTTGGTAATAGAGATACTACATTTTTATGTTTCCCTCTTCCCTTCTTCCTTATCTCTTGCTAGCTCTGAAGGACTTTTCACCTATCCTTGTGAAAACTAGATTCAATTACAAATAAAGAGTGCTTCTGAATTTGAAATTCTAAAACATTTGTTTCAGAAAAAACTTTCTTAATTTAAGTATGTGTTTTGTGTAGTTGGTCATGAAGAACTCTACTTATGAGCAGGGAGAAGGTTATATAAATAGAGGAAAAATTCATGTCATTTAGATCAGAATGTGAAGAACTTTAGTTAATGTAGGCCCTGAATATTCAAGTAAGCAACGAATTATACATTGCCAATCTGTTTCTTGGGGTATCTATGAGGTTATATAGATATAAATGAAGAGAAGTTTGCAGATTTAGTCGAAAAATTTCATTATTTTTTCTGAAATTGTACTTTACCTTTGGTTATTACTTATGCTGACTCAGAAACAAATGAAGAACAGTGGTACCTTTTTTACAGTGCTCATAGGAAAATGGCCTTTGAAAAGCTAAGGCAAAACTGATGTATAAAAATGTATAGCAAATCTGCATGTTGTTAGTAAAAAAAAAAAACCTTTTGTGAAAATATGAAAGGACTTCATTCCTAGTTAGAAGTGGTACTGATATATTATCTACTTGTCATAAGCACTATCTTCATATTCATGTGATGCTGCTAGAAGGGATGCTGTTTGATCATGATATTGTGATGCTTATGCTTCAGTACCAGTACTGCATTTGGTTTATGTTGGGATTCTCCATTATTGTTTTAAAAGACAGCTTTGAGTTCAGTGGTTGAAGTTACTGGTTTTTTCATGTGTAGATATGAACAGTTGTAAATTAAATTTGACCATCTGTCATGTTCAGGGTGTTTGAAAATTTAGTAATTATTTCAAACATTACTGGTGTAAATTTGATGTGACTGAACCCCAGACTATTAAGTGTAAGGATTCTTGTGTTGCAATGCAACAGCATTTATCAGTATCTGCTATTTATATATATTTTTAATATCCTATATTCTAATTCACATAACTTCATGCAGGTGTAAACTGGAAGACTAAAATACTCTAAAAGTTACAAAGACAAATAAAGAATAATTTAAAAGAACATTTTGAATAATACTTTAAGATGATTGGAACTGACCTCTCTCTGTTTGATAGGAGAAGTTTACTTGTTATTATTTTTAAGTAACTGAGGAAAGGGAGAGTGGACAAACATTCCTGATAGCCATTTGTACAACGTTCCTGTTTATGCACTTCTTTTATTCTAAATCTCACAATACTCGGAACAAAAATGTCTGATAGGTGTTCTAAATGAAGTGGCATCAAATTATAAGGACTATATTGAGCTAAATTCAATTTCAATTTTAAAGATTAGACTAATATTAACAAAGACAATATCTATTTTTATAGCTTCATAAGAGATGTAATCACATATGTTTATTGGCAGAGCCATCTTCTCTAAACCAGAATTTTGTTTACCTTAATAAAACCCAAGGAAAAGAAGAATTTGTTTTAGAGAAATACAAAGTGGAGAAGAAAGATGGCAAAACTGTAGAATAATAGTTGTCATAGTTATTTTTCTGACTTTGATATATTACCCATTGAGGCTTATTGTGGTCATCATCCTCGATGAAATGAGTGGAAATAAGTGAAGTGATACCTCACTTGTAAATTATATCCTAGAAGTTGACTTCATTTGTTATGTCTACTTTGTGATTTAAAAAAAGGAGAAAATAGGAAAAATTCCTCATGCATGTATATATAAATTCTAAAGTATTTTGATCTCTACTGTCTCCATAAGTTGTAGCAAAGGAAGAAAAAGATGATAGGCTTTTTATCATGTCTGGAAGTGAGTTTGTCAGAAGTGTTTTTGTTAGAAATTAATCAAATGTAATGGTTAGCTTAAAAACAGCAGTCATCTTAAAACTAATAAAATTTTTAGGTAGCTGTGGTAAAACATAAGTGAAACCTGATTTTATGAGGCTCAAAGGAATTGCTGATGTATTTCCTCCATCCTAGCTGTGTTGTAAAGTGCAGGAGGTAGGTTGACTTTGCTTTTGGTTTATGTTTTTAGTGTGTGATTTTAAGTAAGTAGAGATGCACTACTTGAAATTTTTGCACTTCATAATTTGTTGTCACAGGTAAATCATCTGATTGTTTTCTGATATATGAAATCTTAAGTGTTTAAATGTATTTCTTTTAAAAGGTATTTTATATTAGGCATAGTTCTATGTGGCATGTCTAGGCTGCTGTAGGTGTCTGCTTTTTTTTTCTGTGTGTGATAAGGAGGTTGCTTGTTGTTGTTCCCTGTAAAGCGAATTACTCTAGGGCAACAGATTAAACCCAAACAAGTCCCAAACATTCAGATCTCATGGGTCTAGGAAATCCCAGACAGTTTTAATTTTGTACTTACAAAGTAAATCTCCTGAAGAAGCTGTGAACATTTGTACAAAAAAAAATGAATGCAATTAAACAGCTAATTATCAAAATCAAATTCAACCACGTTACCTGCTGCCAAGATTTCTCACTTAAATTACTTAGAAAAAAACTTAAGGAACCCATTGCAGACAGATATTAATAAATGCATTCTAGAGTACTGCAGTGTCTGTGGCCTTTTGATTCTTTATTATCGCTTTGTTTTAATGTAAACTCGCCAAACTCACCAGAAGTCTATTATTTCTGTTGATGATTTGTAGGTATTTGTAAATTTGCCTTGGTCAAATAGCAGAATTGAAAACATTAGGGGTGCCTTATTCTGACAACAGTCAATTTGCTTGCAGTGTGGGATAAAAAACTAAATATTTGTGAAAAAAAAAAAAAAGACAGGAATATAGAAACTTGTCCTCCTTATCAGGCATTTATTGCAACTTCCAGTGAGGTATCATTGTGTAATATGTTTTCATATGCAGTAAGTACATTTAGGGCAGTGGGAGGCTTTCTTGGCTTCAGTCTGTCCCCATACTTTTCCTCTTTCTCCCTTTTCTTCTTTTTTCCATTTGGTAAAACATTTGGATGTGGAAGGGGAGGAACCATAGTCCAAAACAATCCCCATTGTCCTGATCATGGAAGGTCACAATGGTAGTAGCTGTATGCAGAGGGTGATAAACTAAATACTGTTACTATGAGAGCAGCTGAACATTGGGAAAATGCACTAAGGAAACATCTTTCTGTAATAATGACTTTTTTTATTTCAGAATAGTGTATTTCATTCAATATGGTGCTTCCTGCATTCTTATTTTCAATACAAACATTTTGATCAAGTGGATTTTGGAATTGGAACAAGTGCAAGATAATGAGTGTTCTGCATAAAATGTAATGGTGGTCCCGTTATGGCTGAAGATGTTTTGGATCTTCTGACAGCTGTAATAATCAAACAGATGATTAACTGTACAGGTTTGGGTCTTCTGTTGATTAAGTAAGAAAGAAAAAACATTTGCCTCATACCTGTTTTATTCTTCATGAATGTCAGACTGTTAACAGTGTTTCAAATCAGTCTTACTAGCAGACTGAAAGGGAAGAATATATTATTGAGGTTTATTTTTTTTTCAAAGCACATGAATGCAGCATGTTTGTTTCAACACTGGCCTTGGGTAAATATGGTAGAGTACTTGGTGCTACTTTTCTTGTAGTCATATCCTAAAATAAAGAGACAGCTTAAAGGCCAGTTTGGAATCCATAAAACGTTCAGTAACTTTTTTAAAATAGAGTAAAGTAGACCGAAAATAAACGTGATGTTAGTTAATCCACAAATAAATGCAAATACAAATCAAAAGAGCCCTCGCCTTTGTATTTTGAAATGCTTGTTGTATTTTTTCATTTTCATGAGTTGGTCCAAGCTCACCCAAATGAGATTGCATTAAGTCTACTGTCTGTTACATGCAGGACTTCTTTCTCTTCTGATTGAAAACATACTAATATTACTTTCAAGTTCTGAATTTTGAATTTCTTCTTGAATCTGAGACAACAATTTTAAAAATGCTTGGTTTTCATTATCACTTTTCATTGAAAAACAAAATGAAATACTTGTTCCAAGCAGAAGAAAGTTGCTTGAAGTACAAGAAAGTGTCTTGAAGTACAAGACACTTTCTTGCCAATTCTGTTTTAGGTATCTGTGTCTCAGACTAGATTCAAAAGTTAGCAGTAAGAGAAACAAAACACAGAAACTTTATAGTGTTCGTGAGGATTATTTTTAATGATGTGTAATCTTGCCAGTTATAAATGTATGTTTTCACTGAATTTTCATCGGATCCTTTATCAATTATGGTTTTTCAAAGACTTTTTCTGTAAGTTGAACTGAGGTAGTTTTCAGTTTTGTATTGTAGAATTTTTGTTTTATAGTAATTTTCACTTTTCAATTTCTAGTTTCTGATAATGGAGGAATGGCTGCATTGACAGTAAAGAAAAAATGTGGAAAAAACTGTATTTGTGATGTTTTTGGCAGTATTTACTTAATGATTTGTATGTAATTTCTGATTATGCATACTTGTTGAATGGATAGTTAATATCTTGTTTTGTTAGCTTTGTGCTGCAGTACTCTTTAGTTACTCATAATGTAAGAAAGCCTGAGCAGAATAGGATGCTGCCAATTGCTTGTGGTTTTTCATGTGATTCTCATTTTCACAGGAGGTACTCAAAAATGGAAATAATTATTTCAGCATCCTTCAGGTGTAAGATGTGCTGTTCCTAGGTTTTTTGCAGGGGAGGAGGAAATGATGGGAGCTGAATTTTATATAAAATTTGGATCTCTGGTTTGAACTTGCATGGCATTTCTTTTTTCAGGATATGTGCTTTTCTTTTGTCGTTCTGTATATTGTTCACGAATGGTTAACATTGTTCGCTCGACTTACTGCGTGACAATTAAACTGCTTTTGTTTAAACTTGGATGCTTATAAATAGTGCCTGAAGTGATCCTCTGTGAAAAGTTAACCTGAACTGAATTTGTTAGCATTGTACCAGAGCACTTAGTTTTTCAAAGTTAGTGTTCATTTTTGAATGAGGAAATTCTTTCTTATGGCCCCTAAGGCACCAAAGTTGGTCATGTTCCCTAACCAGGGCTCTTCAATAAGTCAGATTTTGTTGTATAGCTCTTCCACTCTGACGTGAGTCATGTACAAGTTGCATTGTCTCTTGGGTTTTGTTAGCTATCACAACCGTTTGGTTACCAGGAAAAAGAATGGAATGAGAAGATAGGACAAATGTTTAAAAACATGACTTAAGGTACCAGCTCAGTAGGTACAAAAAGCATCAGCCAGAAAAGTGTGTGGGAGCAGAGAGTACTGGTTTCTTCATGTCAATTTTTTCTTTTGATTCCTGTGCTTGACTAATTTCAGTTGTTCATATAATTCTGATTTAACTAATTTTGATTTTGGAGGCAGATGTGGTGGGGGAAGGCTGGTGAAAAAGCTCTCACACTTTTACGTACAGATTTTTTTTCAGGAGTATTTAAGATACACTTAATATGAGAAAAATAGCTCATTTTTCATAGTTCTGTTGGAAGTCACTGATTCACTTGCTGAAACTTGGAAAAAGTAGAAAACAAACCAGCTGAAGGCAGAGATCCAAGTGCTTTGGCAAACTGAAAACTAAGTGAAAACAGAGACACTATTATTTATAAATCGTATTAAGCGTTAGGCAGTCCTAATTATAAATGAAACCCATCAATATTATTGTTAATTTTTAATCAAATGATCAAGTGATTTGTGGAAAACCCGATGATTCCACAAATTTTGAGAGTGGTTGTTTGAGTTTTGTAGCTTTTTTTTTTCAGAAACCAAAGAACCCTAGTACTTCTAAATTCACTAGCTTTTATTCTGATGTTTCAAATTAAATTGAAAACATGTATGTTTTCAGTTCCCTGAAAGTGTTGGTGTTTTTGGTTGGTTTGTTTTCTCTTGTGCAGAAAAATGCCACACTGAGATTCTCCCACATTATTTGTTGTGATGTGACAAAACAAATCTGGCTTGTGTGTGAAACAAATCCCTTATACTAGGGAGGCTATCTTTAATAACAGTTGAAAAATGGTTGTGGTAGTTGTGGCTTCCTGAGATCACAGAGATAGACTTGTTTGCGTGCATTTGGTTTTCTTTTAAAATTTAAATGCACCACTAACTATAATTTACAGTTTCCTAGGGAAATAGCTTTTAATATGTGGCTTAAAATGTGTTTTCTGTAAATACCTGTGGTTTTAAGATATCTGTATTTTTGGTTAACTGGATATGTTCATTTTTCAATAGCAGTCTTTTGGAACCACAAAAATGAAAAGCTTTTAGCTTTGGGTTTCTTGGTGTCTTCCCTCTAGCCCATGACTTGTATAATGCTATTCATATTTTACTACGCCCTTAAAATAAAAAGGGCTCTTTTGAACAGCATACTTTATTCTGGAGTTTAAATGTGGTTATTTGAAAAAAAAAAAATGAATCTCAATGATTTAAATCCTAATCTATTAAATAGTGGGGTTTAGCTGTCTGAGAACTTTTTTTTTTTTAAAACTTGAACCCCATTGATCTTTTCTTGTATTGCCATTACTACTGAAAGGTAGAAAGGTAATAAGTTTAAGGAGGGTAGCTCAGGAAATGCCTTATTTCCACTTTCAGTTTAATGTAACTTCCAGCAGAATCAGCTTTGAACATCTAACAGTATGCATAGAAAGTTAGTTTCTCGAGTGTATTATTTACAGGGATGTATTGGAGTGGTATTTAAATTCCATGAAATAATATTTTTTAAATGACAGTGATTTTTTCTAGTAAAATCAAAGAATTTTTTTATCCTTTCTCTGCCTTGGTCCATTTCTTCATTTTCAGTGTAATATGTTGAAATATCTCTGGTTTTCCTAGGCTGACAGCTAGATGATAGGGCACTATTATAATTAACAAGTAAAGAAACATTTTTCTTGTCACAATTGTGTGGCTTAGCGAATGAAACACTCAAAAATTCTCAAAATTCTAAACCATCAATATAGTAAGCTGTTGTTTGAAGTAACCCCCAAAAAATATATACACATACATATCTATGTATATGGCAGGAGGAGATAGCTGGAAAATGCATACCTACTTTGGGAAAAAAATATAACCTCTCTAAGCATTACTTTTTGGTACATATTGGAACATTGCTTTTAGTTCTTTGTAGAATTTCAACAGTTACAATCAGTATTTGTTTGTATCTGCAAAAGTCCTTTTTAGTGTTTTGTCTGCTATAGATTGCTGTGAGGTACCCAAAAGGGAAACACAGAGGTAGGGAGCTGAATAGTTTTCAACTCTTATTTGAGTTTATATTAAATATTTTCTGCCTATCTCTCTGCACAGAAGTTCATTCCTTGCTATGGTAGATAGCTTTTACCAAGTGTACTAATTCAAATTTAGCCATCCAGTGAAGATTATTCTGGTATACTGAATTGCAGAGGTCTCTTACTCTGGTCATCAGATCCACTAGTCTGCTCTGTTTAGCACCTTCTGTATCCTGGCCCTGTGCCGATGCAGTGTCCTTGACCTGCTTTCAGATCATGTATGTATTTGTAAGGACAGCTCCTTGCTTATTAAGACACTCTAAATAATACTGGAAAATCCCCAAACATTAAATTTTTTTTTTTTAATTTCACTGTTCATTAGTTTGTTCCTATTGGAAAAGTAAAATTCTTTTGGTTTCTACTAGTTGTGCTTTACTAGCAACAGCTTCTTAACTTTTTCTTTGCAGATAATTCGATGCTTTCTAGTGTGTCAAATGGCCTTTATAGATGGCCTGATTATGGGTGGAGTCTGTGTATTGCCAAATCTATATAAAAATGGTAAAGGCTTGGCTGAGATAGCCCCAAGTCTTTAACAGCCTTGTAAGACCTGGACTTTTGCCACCCCAGAAGAGAAACTAGTGGATGACACCTTCACTATTGCAAAGTCCCCTGGATCCCTTTATTCATTACAATAAAATACCCAAGCCACCTTACTGCAAATTTTTTTGTGAATTGTTCATTCAGAAGACTTTTTGAACTTCCTAACAAGCATTTGTTGCAAGTTTGAATGGATTTGACTTGGAAGTGTTGACACAGTTTGGTTATGATCATTGCATTCCATTGTTGATTAATTGTACTTGGAGTCTCTCTATGAAAGCAGCTGATGTTTTTGGATTTTAAATGTGTTTTTTAATGAAGAAGTGCAGTTGAAGATATTAAAGATGTTAGCACTTGGCCAAATGTTGCTGTTTCAGTTCTGAGTTACATCACAGTTTTCATGACGGATGACCCAGATTTATGGTCAGGAAAATAGGAGTAATTTTGTCAGACCATTAGTTTACTACCTGCAGTGTGTATCCTCACTTCAGCTGTTTGCTTCAAACCATTTGTCAAGGATTATCAGAATTTATATAGGGAAGTCCTGCTCTGAGAATGAGCAGAGGGAGGTGTCGGGGGGGGGAATGTGGTGTGTCCTTTCTTATGAAAGGAGCAACCTTCTCCCTCATGATCTCATGCCCTACTCCCAAAAGACATGACATATTTCTTTTTAATAACTTTGATATTTCCAAACATTTAATATATGGCCTTTTTTTAATATATAAGTTTTTAGAAAGTTCTTAAAAGGGAAAAATTGTGATTTGTGTTCTAAGTTCTTAAATGAATGGTTTCTGCTGTAACATCTTTTACAAAGAGAACTTTTCCTCCCATAGGGGTAAGGAGTATTTAAAATGTATTTAGGTTAATTGCAAATTAAAAAAAGAACAAAGTTTTAAATGGTCTAGTGGTCTGAATTAAAAAGAAAAAAGTTTTCCATATCAGTTTTTATTTGGTCATTCCTGTCCTAATTTTATTAGTGTTGCAGTCCTTCATAGAATCCTTTGAGAATACTAGGATTGCCAAGACCTGAATTTCTAATTTGGAGAATTGTGTCAGACATTTCCCTTCTGCTCTTAGTAAGTTTTTTTTGGGTTTGGTTGCTGTTTGTTAAGCCTACTTTCCTTAGGCAAATGAGGTTTATGAGACTGTGGTGTGCCCTTTCTGGTTCCTTCTGACCTGTTTGCTCATTTCAACCATCAGAAGGATTTTTTTAAGATATATTTAATTTTTTTGAGATCTCCCGTGTTGTGTGAAAATTGACAGCTGTTTGCCAGTTGAGAGAATAAAAACCCTTAAAGTGTTTCAGTGAAGCAAAGTCTTTAATGTTGAGTTGTACCATCATTTTAGTAGTTCTAAGTATCTCAGGTGCAAGTAAGATTTCCTGAGCCATATTCAGCTTCAGCATCCAGTGGTATTATTTTTGATACTGATTTGGTACTTAAATATATATCCTCATGTTTATTAAGGAAGAATTTGTTTTGAGATTAAATTTTGTCTGGAGTTTCAAGGAAACTTAAATCAGAGAAGCAAAATTAAGATATTTCTTTCTGGTTGTAAGTACCATGTGCCTGCAAGATAGGAATAAAAATCACTTTTAACATCTACTGCATTTACTAATTTTAAATAATATAACTTCTATAGCCACATGCTTTGAGCATGTTATCACAGTAATCATTATTTAAGTTAGGAACCATTATTAGTCATAGGGTTGTTCATGCTTGTTCTGTACTTAGGTAGTCTGTGTCCAGCTAACCCAGAAGTGCTAAATATAGTTCTGCCTTTTACAATAGCTTTTCATTGCTGAATCATTAAGGATCCTGATTAAATATAGAAGATATTTCAGACACCGTCTAATAAGTAGTTTTGTATAGGCCTATGGTATTTTTAAGGCAGGTTCTATGAGTGGCTGTTTTTAGTCTCTGTGCTTGATGATTACTTTTGGTAGTTAATATTGCTTACAACAATGTAATAAACACCCGTATTTTGATGTCTATAAACTAACCTGTTTGGAATTTAAGATTAAATCCTAAAGAAAATAGCAATAACCTGCTGTATTAATTCAGTGATTTTTCTAGTCTTTAATTAAATACAATTTGATGTGCATGTCTAGCATGTAGCTGTTGTGTACATCATAGAATATAATCTGCAAAAAACAAGAAAAATGAAAAAAAACCACCCTGTTTCTCCTGGTTTATATTAGCTGAAATATGGTGTCCCTTTTAGCCCTTTTTATATAGAATGCATGTCTATTAGAATTTCATATTTTTAGTTTTTCTGCATTTTAACCTCTAGAGGTTCTAAATAGATTCGTGTCTATTTATAATATTGCATGTAACCTATATTTTTAAGCATTCTTTTCTCTTAATTATGCCAGAATAGAGATACTAGTTTAAGGAAAACGTTGCAGAAAATGTCAATGTTGAAGATATTTGTTAGTAGGGGAAGATTTACCTACAGTGATATTGAAAAAAAAAAATCATGTATTTCTTAAAAAAAGGACATTCTATTTCTCAGTGATTGTGTGTGCTTCCCTGCTACAGCTGCAGATATTTTGAATATGATCTTTCTTCCTCCACCATCCGACTTCTTTCTGCAGAGTCGTGCAGTGAAGTCATAATCCTGTGTTTCACATCCATCTGTTACCATAGAAATGATTGTAATAACCTAAATTTAGCATGATGTCTTTCCTGCAGGATCAAATAGGAGGATTGAATGGGTTGTATGTGAAAGAATCTCTGTGAAAATCAGAATATGTTAGCAAAATCTAAATGCTTTGATAAATTTATATGACAAAAAATACATCTCGAGCGAAACACATTGTGCTGCTTGTAGTTTAGTTAAGTCATCATATATGAAATCTGTTTCATACCAGGCAAACCTAATGTCACTAATTCTTTTTTATCCTGTCAGGAGCTAGTGCAACACACAACAGTCACTGGAAGATACATATGTAAATCTGATTTTTTTTTTTTTTTGAGACTATTATCAGAATATTTATGGTGGTCTGGACGCATTAAAAAGCAAAGGATGGAGCTCAGAATTTACTGTGAAAGTGATAATTTATTTTCATGTTTAAAAATTTTAACCAAACTTCTAAGAAGTTATTTTCTAGAAATGCAGTAAAAATGAATTTTCACTTCTTGTAAGAAACACAATTTCTTGTTATTTGTTGAAAGCAGTGAGTTCTTTATTGCATAACTTGAGCCCCGGTTTACCACATTTATATTTTTTGGATAGAATCCTTTGCACAGAATTCTAACAATGTTACATATGTTTCTGTCTCAAAGAAAGATAAAAGAGAACATATTACAAGTTTCTAGGAAAGCTGCATAACCAGAACTTTGAAATTAGGAAATGTGAACACCAATGCCTTCATATAATCATAATGAAAAATCCATTGAATGGATGAACATGTACTGTTATTAACATAGGATTCCACGACTGTCACATAAAGAATGATCTTTGGTCATCTAATGATCACCTATCAATATATACTGTTTCATCACTTATAAGCAAACAGCTGCCTGAATTACTGACTTCATGTTACTTCATGTCATTTTTGTGGTTGCAAACAGGGTAGCTAATCTCGTCTTGGTCCTCATGGAGTATTTCAGCTACAAACAAAATTTGAATCACTTGGTAGGGTTGAAGCATTAATATTATCATTTAATAGATAGAAAAATTAGGCACAGAGGGATTCACATCAAAAGTATCTGCTAATTTTCAGTGTGATCTTTGTGTTACTTGCAAAATCATTTTTTAAAGTATTTTGTATTTAGTATCATGTAACACAAAATATATTCAAACCATAGCCTTCATTAACAATTTTAAATGATGAATGCTAAACGCCCTTGAATATACCTTCTCTGTTACTTTCCCTCTTGCCTGCTCTGTTTCACTAGGAAGAATAAAATAAATGGGTTTTTTTAAGAGAAACATTTTTGCAATTTACTTTCTTAGGCTGTGCATGACTTTCAACTTTGTAACAATCAGGCAAGATGTTCTATCTGAAAGTGCTTTGTTGGTTAGCTTACTCTAGAGGAGTAGTGGGTCAGAAAATAGCACCTAAAGCTAAAGAAATATGGTTAATTTTTTTTTTTATGAACAAAGAATATCTGGTTTTGAGTTTCAGATTATTGTAAAAACTTTTCGTGCCGTGATTCATATCTCTGCAAAAAAGTGGCTTCCGCAATATTTATGTCCTAAAGACTGTTCCTGTTAGTGCTGAGGGTGATGGTCATCAGTTTGAGAGCCCTGCTCTAACATTCTATAAGCTCCTGGCTAACTATCTTCATTGATTTGAGTAACTAAAATGTTTTTGGTTTTTTTGCCGCTACTGTGTCACAAGTCTGATGATGTTTTCAAGAGGTAGAACTTAAAAACCATCAGGATCTTTTATGCCTTATTGATTGATAACTGGTTCTGCAGACAGAATATTAAAATTTTCTTCCTAATTGTTTTGTTTCACTGAAAAATAGGAGGTAGGCAAGACAAATACCTTAGTTGGGGTTTTTTTGGATTAGCGACTGATATGCATTTTGGGAAAAACAGTAGTACCTTCTTCCTTTATTATGTTGACACTTTCACTGGATATTCTATTGTTCAAGTCATTTCTAAAACCATTACATTGTCTTTTAGTGCTTTAGGGCTGTAGCTCTTGCCTGTTTGAACCAAAAGCGGGGTGAGGCTGGATAAAATAAATTTTCCATAGAACTTCCCATCTTTTCACTTCCTTATCAGAAACTCTCATTGGAGTAAATGTCATGTAACTTTAAAAATTTGTTTTGGATTTCTTTGCATTTTAATTTGTTTATAATTTGTATGACTGTTCTTTACGAGCTAAGCAAGAGTTCAACATAAATAAGTGAAGGTGTAAAGCTATGGCAACTTGTGTCATACTGTCCCTGATTAAATGTGTTAGACAGTCTTCTTATTTTTAAATTAGGTGATAATACAGTGTATTCACAAAGTATTATGCAGATGTATAGAACAAAGGAAGTATTGTATGGTTCATGAACTTGTATGAATGAGTATTGGAGTTGGAATAACAATTGAACAGGCAATTTGTCTTGACTTTCATTTAAAGAATTACTACAATAAAGATATATTTCCTATTAGGTCACAATGTTTTTTGAAAAACAATCCATTAAAGAAAGGTAAATATCTTTAATGTAAATATTGCAGATTTTTCTGTAATAAAATAAAAAGATGTTATACTTGCTTTTGAATATTCGTTTTTACATGAGTGCATGTGAATGAAAATGTATCAAACTAGATTTTTAATGTGTGAATACACTGTAATGGTGTTAACGTAATTAGAATGGATATTTGATTAAAATGTGATGGTATTTAAGTGATTATCAACACAAGTGTTATACATTAGTATCAACTATAATTTCTTTCTTTCAGTGGCTACAGCCATACTAAAGCACAGTTTTCTAAATTTTATGGAGTTTGAAGTTTCTAGTCCAATATAGTTTAGTTTTCAGCTGAAATTAATGAATGATATTCAATAAGAAATCAGTTATAGACGTGGGCATATAAAAGCAGCTAAGTATGTGGGTTGGGTTTCTGTTGTTTTGGGGTTTTTTTTTCCTTTTCTGCTAGACTTTCCACAAGGGTTTTTTCCTTTGAATCTACCTGTGTTTGTATATTTTTCATTTTTCAGGTAAGCTGTTATTTCTCTTCCTCTCACTTGAAAACCAGCTTTTTAGTAACATTTTAACCACTCCTCATACTCTGTCATTACATCGCACAGGTAAGTTGCTTACCCCTTGAATAATTGAGATGGTGTCTTCTAAATATAGCATGCATGGATTTGTTGTCACCCTGTGGTAGACATCTCCTGTCTTTTCTTATGAAGTTCAAGAAAGCTGCATTTTTAGTCAACATAATTATTGGATTCTAACCATTTGGGGAGATTATATTCGTACTGAACAATGAGGAGTTTTAAAGATGTTTGTGTTTTATAGAGTTTTATGTTTCAGGTTTGTACTCCACTGTAGTGTAAATCTGGGTAAAAGTAAAATGGAAATTCAGTTTGTGATCAAATGCAATCTAATATAGAACTTTTATGTTGCTGCTTTCATATATTGGTAAGGTTAAGTGCAACTGTCAAGAGGCTCTGTAGATGCTGATCAATGGCTTAGAACATAATACCTCTTCAGCTTTATTGTTGTAGTGTATTGGTGAGATGCATCAGAAAGGTCAAATGGTGTTCATCAGTTACTAGAAAGTATTCTCAATTCTTAATAACCAGGATTTAAGCGGATTGATATGCTATGTCCTGCTTTTAGAACTTTATGTTGTGGTGAAGGAGTATGGTTGCATGTGAGTGATAGAGCTATGTGTAAAGCGTACAACTCAGAAAACATTCTGGAGTTTTGGTTACTTGATTATATGCACTGGGAAACCTGATGCATTGGTCATAGTCCCATTTGGCCTTTGAGGGAATTTTTTCCATGGAGGGTGGAAAATGGACTAATTAGAGTGAGCATCTGGCCCAGCCCTTCAGTGAAATTGAGATATGCCTGGAGAGATGCTTGGTTTAGGAGCTCAAACACATCACTGAGTGTCTCAGGTTTCTCTAGATATGCTACTTCCATTTGTCGAGTTTAAACAAAATAAATGGATTGAGGCTGAATAATCAGAGGATCTGATTACTGCTTCATGGGAATTTTCAGTGCTTTCTTGCTGTTTCTAGTACAGGTTAGAGAGAAACACAAAAGTTTTTAATTCAAGTAATTAGAACATCATTTGGGAGTCTTAGTCAATTGAGGAGGTGGTGAAATAAGACTTAATCTCATAATTCTAAACTCCTAAAAATGTATTAAAAATGAAGAAATAATCTTGTAGGGTTTAGGTCTTGTGTGTAAAGGGAGTCTAAATATATCTTACCTAGGTATGGAAACCTAGATATTACTCTGAAAAACTGTGTTTTCAGAAATGGATAAGATGAATTTAAAAGAATCCCTACTGCTCTTCAGTAGAAAGTCAGGTGATCAGTTTCTGATTTAATTGTTGTGACAGATTTGTATCTGTGTTATATCTTAAGGGAAAAGTCATACAAAGGACAGTCATCAACAGGGGGAAGTAAAAGAAAAATCACTCTGCCTAAACAGGAGGCTCTTGTATCTAATGCTTTCTTTTAAACACGGACTGGTTTTGTTGTCTGGTTTGGTGGTTTGTTTGGTTTGTTTTTTGTTTTTTTTTTCTTTCACATTTAGAGGGTCTAAAAGTGGATATTGAATAAATCAAACTATTACTCAGAATTATTTTCTGAACACAGTGGTATGTTCAAAGCTTTTACTCTCCCTGAATGTTATGACAAGCTCTGTATATCAACTCTGTGAGGATGTTTACATGTAACTTAATATACTACATAATATCCTAGCAACTGGAAATGCCGCCTGGATGTGTCAAAAGCAAGTGTAGCTAGTTACGCCGCCAGATTTATATCTGGCATAGCCCGTGTGCTAGATTTTAACCGTTAGCAACATGTTTGATTTACAGGTTAGAAATATCAGTGACGCTAAATAATTTTATCTTGTTTGTTTTCTCTTAAGTTATACTTTTTAGAATGAACTAGAGTGGGAAAACAGCTCATTTGAGGGTAGCCAAAAGTCAGAAAGTTGCTTCCATTTTTTTGCAAGTTCTTTTGTGTTCCTGTTTTACCATTAGTTAACAGAAGAATCTTCTATACACCTATTAATAAGCCTTAGCACAATCAAACAGTATATTAAATTTCTGAAAATCTATTCAAAGTTATCAGGATTAACTTTTCTCATTTTTATTTGGTCTGTATGCATCTGTCTTTTCATGTTTAGAACTGTGGTGAATTTAATCACCTTTATGTAGTGATAAAAAACACTTAACATAACCTCTTCATCTTATATATCTTGGCCTCCCTCCTTGCATTGCCATTAATGCAGGAGAGGGAAAGGCTCGTATCTACTCTACAGTAGATTTCAGGCCCAATGAACCCTAAATGATAATGAAAATGCAGGGAATTATGCTAAAATTATTTGCATATATAATGGAAGTGTTGGGGTTTTTTTGTTTTAAGGGTTTTTTTGTTTGCTTAGTTGGTGGTCTTTGGTTGGTTTTAGGGGGTTTTGGGTTTGGTTTTTTTTTTGTGTTCATTTGTTTTCTTTTTGGTTTGGGTTGGTGGGGGTTTTTTTTTGTTTTTTTTTTCCCTGAAATATTTATGTTAGTCAATACCTGGATAATTTTCTAGCATGACAAAAAAAAAATCTTTTTTTTTCTGTGTCAAACAAGCTATCCCTTTGGCAGTTTTTTCACCCAGGTTTCTACATTCATGTGTTGATGAGAACAGATTGTTTATAGAGTTTTTCAAAGATACAGGGAATGCCTTGGCGATATGTGATGTTTTTCTTTGATTATTAACCTTCAATACAACAATTATAAAATACATTGTCACTAATGGTGCCGTATAAAGACTGTATTGATAAGTCATCGCCCACCCTCGGTTGTGTTATATATCTATGGCAGGTCAGTATAACACAGTATAAAGTCAAAAAAAGTTTGTTGCATAGGAAACAATGTTAAATGTTAAGAAGCTCTTAAAATTCTTTAGGTGTTTCTTGAGCATGAGAACTACCTATTTCAAATTAAGATGATCTTTTACGATTTGTCCTCACTATTCTAAGACCTCCTTAACTTTAAATCTGATTTGTCAGAGTCCAGTTCAGGCTTCTGACTCCAACTTTGTTGCAATTAAATCATTTGCCTCCTAAAAACCAAAATTGTTTTCTACACAGTTATGAAAAAAAGGTTTGGGTGGCTTGTTTTTTTTTGTTGTGGTTTTTTTTTTGGGGGGGGTGTTTTTGTTTGGTTTTTTGTGGTTTGTTTGTTTGTTTGTTTTGTTTGTTTTTGGGGTTTTTTTGGGTTTTTTTGGATCAACTTTTAAATACATAATTTCTTTTGCTAATTGGAGGCGTCAACAGAATCAGTATAATCTGATACTCGTCCTGCACAAGATGGATTGAGAGCACAAGTCTTAAAGTCTATGCAGAGTCTCAAGAGGAGATCCCTAAGTTAAAGCAATTTATTTTCTGTTTAATCAGGGTTTTCTTTTTCTTTCATAAAATTTAAAATACAAGTTTAAGTTATTTTGCAGGATCTCGGAGGATGACAGCAGAAAGGTTCTTGTCATGTTTACCACTGCCTGCTACTGAACATGGAAGCAACTAAACCCAACAGTATTAGATTATAGATGTAAATATTTGGTCACTAGAAGTTTAAAGTATGGGTTTGGCTTTTGCATTTTGTGCTGTCATTTTGGTTTTAGTGAACGAAGTCAGTGGAGCAGTTTCCCAGGTAAAATAAGTGCAATGTCAACTATTTCTAGTCCTACAGCCAAAGCTGTACTTTTGGATTCAGTATTATTTTTACAAACAGACTTTTCTCATTGCTGTTTCTTGTAGTTTGAGGTTGTATCTGAGACTATCTGAGGCAGTTGTATGTTGGTTCTAGATGCTTCATGATCATGCATTTAGCTTAACTCTTTGGCAGAGGCAGGCTTGACAAGTGCCTCGTTGTCATGACTAGTTTTGAAACTACATAAAAGTTACATTTAAAAGTCATGGAAAAGTACTAGGGTCTTGAGAGACTTAATCTGGTAGATAAAGAGCACTGAAAAACTTCCTCAAGCTTCCTCTTTCCCACATATCTTTTATTACTCTGCTGGTGTGTGCCCTAAGAAAGAAATAGTTTTGTGCCTGTTTAGTAGGAAGTCAGCCTGTTTTGTCATCTGGGACAGTAAAGTGTTCTATATCCCTTTTGCAGCTATGCTATATACTTGTGTGTCTTGAGTGGTGCCAACAATTTTTCAGCGAGTCATTTGAAAACCCTGCAAAATTGACAGATATTTGATGACTTATGAAGTACTATTTCATTGTTAAGTACCTGAAATGGAAATGCATTTTAAAAAAGAGCCTCGGACAATTCCGGAGTCATAATTGGATGCATTCTTTACCTCCTTCCTTCCCATCTGTCAGATTTGCAAGCAAGGTGTACTACTGTATCTACCAAATAAACGATATGGACATGTCGTATGTTCAGTGTATGTAAATATTTTGTCATATGAAGGAGGTAAAAAATGGATAGCTGAAAACATTTCAGTGTTGTGATTGTAACCAGGAAGAAGTGTTCTGCTCTGTTTCTATGTAGTCTTTTTATAGTACTAAAATCTTATTATTCTTTTAGTCTAGTCTTCGGGACAGTTTCTCTTGTGTGTGACTGTACATTTGCAGTCATAGTATCTTTGGGTCTCAGATACAGCAGTTACAAAATATGCTGTGAGTAATGGTGCCGTATAAAGATTGTACTGATAACTTTTTCATCACTGTTCTGCTTTCTAAAAAAACATACATGGGAGATAAATATTCTAAAAATAGTCTAGTAGAATTTCAGTGTTTCAGTATGTCATGACTTTCTAGAGAAGTCTTTAACTTTCTTGCCTTTCTTAACAAACACAGCTGATAGGTGAGTGATCAGACATTTGGTGGTGGACTAGCTCATTTGCATACAAAAATAGAAATGCAGTTGGGCATCTTAAATTGTGTGATATATATCATAATGTGATTTCCAAGCAAATGAAAATTTCTATGTAAAACGACAAGTTTGAGTAGCGGAGGAAAGAATATGAAGACAGAACATTTTCTCTGGAATTAAAAATTGTTTTGGCTGCTATTGAATGAGTCTGCATCATGAAGAACGGTTCTATTTCTTTGCCCAAGTCTTGGGAGAGTTTTTCTTAGTTTTGGATTGCTATAGAAATGAATTGCACAGCCTTTCTTTTTGAAATTCTTTATTTCTTGACCATTTGGAAATGCCTTTTTCCTTTTCTTATACCAGGTGGAAAGGTTTAGGAGAGATGTTAATGTCACTTTCACTTCTTTTTCATTTTTAAAAAATTAGAAGTTAGCACAGAAAAAGCAAAGATAATATTTTTGCTGAACTGGTATTTAGAAATTCTTCTTTCACTAGAATAGATAGTAATTTTTAGTTTGTTTATTTGGGTAAAATTTTTCATGTTTGCTTCACCAATTTGTTGCTTACCCTCTTCTATTTTAGTCAATTTAAATTCTATGTACTTCTAAGTGAATATTCTATAAGATTTTCTTTACCTACTCCCCAAGCTAAATTAAAAAGGAAATGCAAAATTGAAAAACATAATGTTAAATTTTTATTCACAGAGTAATTGAGATTGGAAGAGACCTCTGAAGGTCATTTTGTCCAATCCCATCCTGTTCCAGAGGAGCTACCTACACCCAGTTGGCCAGGACCTTGATACTCGGGTCAAAGAGTAAGGAGCAGCCTGGAGCTCTTTAACAGTAGCTGGAAATAGTCTGGGAGGACAATTCAGTCAGGTTCTAACTAGTTATCTATCAGTTGCTAAAAATAAAGGTTTCTTTACATGCCAAATAGGATTAAAATGGATGATCATCTCATTCTTAAATCTTTTGGTTTTATGATTAGTAATTGCTTCTGTTATGTTGAGGACTTAGGAATTGTGCACTTTTTCCTTTCAAAGTTGAAAGACATTCCCAAATTTTAGAAGCTCTTCCATGCAGTGTAACCTTTTTTCTGCTAACGCACCAGGTTTTAGTTGGTAAACGAAAAGTTGCATGGTGTGTGGTGAATTAGTTTTGCAGCCTCTAATTTACATTACCTGCTGGCATTGCCTTGACAGGTATTGGAAAAGGAAGTGAAAAAATAATATGCCTGTTCTGGAACTCATTTGACATGTTGAGAATTTTGTGGCATTGTAGTATCTCTGTTGTTGAACTTGGAAAAGGTCGGATTAGCAAACTTCTTACATATCTACCTGCTTTTTACTATTGTTCAGGAACAACTTTGTAGGGTTTTTAAATTTTTTAAATGTTTTAAATTTGTACTTGTACTTAACATAGCATTTATATATATGTTTTGTGGAGCGGTGCAGAATTTCCTTTAACTTTTTTCCTGTATTTTTTCTTCTTTAATAGGGGCTGTTAATATCGCAATTACTGTTACATAGCAAAATATGTATCTATTTTTATGTATTTTACAGGTTTTAAATACTAGTTTAAAAAATCTGTCCAGGCTGAAGTAAATTTGTTTTATGTGACACAACAGAATTTGGCCAGTTTTGAGTAGATGAAATATTGATGGACTTCCTTAGCAAACTACTATTACATAACAGATTTATTGAATCTTTTTACTTCTGCGTACAGAAGCAATATTGCTGCTTTGATGGCAGTAGCTAAGCAGGTACAGAAAGATAAATATTCTGACTTTGTTGTTTAGGATTTTTCACTTGTGTTTTTATTTGATTTTATATTTTTATTTCAGAGCCCATTTTCTTAGCCAAATTTTACTGATGAAATCTTTGACTGTATATAAGTTCCAGCTAAGATTCCAGGTGTAAGACAGCATGTCCAGCAGGACTTGTAGTGGTGTCATCTCCAAATTCCACTGACAGTTTTCCATGGAAGTTTTGAAGTCCTGGTTACTTAAACACGTAGAGATACTGATAGTGAAGTGCCAGTACTTTGCTGAAAGGTCACACCTACTGACAAATTTGTCTTACTCCATATTTTAAAGCACCATTATGGTCATGAGCAAAATATTTTTCATAAGCAGTGCTAGAGTGCTAAGGGCCCAATGATCCAGTGGATAGTGGTATATTATATTTTTCAGGAGCACAGTGGAGCTGAGGTGATCCTGCCAACTTCTACATCTTCTGGGACAATGAGAAAACTGGCAAACCTGCCTTTTCAGACTGCCATAGTTTTAGCTTTTTTCTGTAAACTATTCCTCAAATCCCAAGATTAGAGAATGATTAGTAACACACTTTTAAGGAGTTAAATTTCATACCATTTCAGGCACCAAGTCAGAATTTTGACTTGCTATTGTACTTGCATCCATTGCACATATTTTTAATAGTTGAATGTGAGCAGGGAATTGTAAACATTCAAGATTGAAAAATCAGTTAATTACTATATTTCCTTTGCAAAAGAACTGTTCACATAACAAAATAATATATTTTTTCTGTAAAAACAATAGCCTGAAATTGTAAATAAATATTGCAGTTATTTTATATTTTATGCATTTGACATTAATGTTACTGAAATACCACAGATAAGTGGCATTTGTAACACCTTATATCATTTTAACATATATAATATATATGATATAGCTCACCTTGTTTCGTAAGGTTCATGCAATTGATGTTTCTCACTTTTTGTCTGATATTTTTGGTTTCATTGAGATAACTGATTTTGCACAACTGCGTTTATAACCCATCCTTGTTTGACTAATGAAAACCTTTCCCCTACTTTTGGTAGGAGCCAGATTCTTACACTTATGGCACAGCATCATTATCTTGTACTGAGTGTGGACTGCAGCATTAATAAAATGATGACAGCTTCAATGTTGATGGTTTGGTATTTTACCAGGCAATTATGGTCATTTTGTTGCTAATAAAATAAAAAAGATACTTAAAGAAAAAGCCCTACATAATTTGTTGGGATTTTTTTTTTCTCAGATATTATGACTTGGGTGTGGGAATAAATAATACTAAGAACAATAGTCTCTCCCCTCATACTCTCCACACACCTCATGTTCAAAATCTTGACCGAGTGAAAGGAGACAGTGGATTGAGACCCTGATTTTATGGAAGCAATATAGGATAGAGGATATTCATGGTATTTTATTGATGACTTCAAGAAATATGTTGCAAGTCAGAAGATATGCATTGTATATGAAAAGTCACCTGAATGATATCTTGGACTTCTTTGTTTGCCTTTGTTTCTAAGTTTGATCTTGCACCATGTGCAGTATCATTAGATTCATCTATTTAGGTCCCTATTTATTTTCTGAATAAGCAGCATGAAAAAATGCTTTTATGAAAGCAATGAGAAAAGATCATAATGCATTTGCTGGAATTTTTGATTTTATTTCACAGAAGATTGTTATGTATATTTGCATAGTTTCAAGTGGTAGCATGCTGTGTTCAGAATTTTGCACTTTCAATAATTAGTGCTGATATATTTTTTCCTTTACACTTATCCAACTTTTTCCAGTAAGCAGCCTTTCCCTCTTAGATGCAGATGCATGTGCTCTGCCTTGCATTATCTTTCTAACATACAAAGATGCATGCAATTTGAATTTAGAGCTAGATTTATTATATTGATCAGATATGTCCGTATCTTTCATTTGATTCATAAATCTTTGCTGTTGTAGTGGCTCATTTTATGAACTTATGTTAATTTTTTTTTCCTCAAATAGCTAATCGTTTTTCAACATTATAAACATTAGCATCCAATGACACATTTAGCAATGACAGACTCCAATATAAAAGTAAAATCTTGGTTATATCTCTGTTCCCATTTTTAAATGATACACATACATAGTAGGATCATGAATTTTTAAATTATCTGATGACATTTTCTTACACATTTGCTTTGGTTTTGGTTAAAATATGCATATTTAGTACTACAAAAGCACAGGTTAGTGTTTTTCTTCATGTGTAATTATTATCCAAAATAGGTGGCTTGTAATACTCTGTAGATGTACCTCTAAAAGAAGTCTTCAGTAATTACAAAATTTAGGATGTTATTGGTTCATACTTCCAAGCTAATTGATAATTTTACTTGACAATGAGGACACAACTATTACATCAGAGTTTCCATTCTGAAAATTAAATATAAAAAAAAACAAGTTGATGCAGGACAATTCATAAAATTAAAAGTTAATTTTTAGTTAAATTTTTAGTGTATCAAAACTATAGTTTGAACAATATTGGTTCTGCAGAGTAAATTGTATCCAATGCAGTCTATCAGTTTAAGGGTGGTAAAGCCCTCTTACTGTCTGCATAGTATCAGATCCCTTCAAAAATTAGGTTGAAAATTTTAATCCTCTTGGGTAGATGCTGTTTGTATATTTATAAAGTGAATGGACTATAGGTGTAAAGCCATTTGTAGAAACTTGCTATTGAATCACAATGGAGACTTTCAGAAACTATTAGCTTAAAACAGGAAAATAATTTGTTTCCTTTAGAGGCAGAGAATTAAATACAAAAGTTGTTCTGGCAATAATAATATTGTATTATTACCCTATTGTTGATTAGATGCTACTGGTTTTTTAGATGGCTGAAGGAAAATGTAGAAAATCAAAGTATAAAGGGAGAGATGAAATCTTCCTATAGCCAAGGTTACTATGACAATAGAACTATTTCATAGAAGAGAATGGCTATGGAAGACTTGTGCAAGATAATTTCTAGTATCTCTGCAGGAGGAAGAAGACATAGTATTGATGATTTTGTAGAGTAGCCCTCTTTTTTGTTCCCACCCCACACACTGCGCCTTGTCTGTCTGTCCTTCTGAAGCATTCTGAAGTATTTTCTGTGTAGATTCTGGAGTGGTGACAGAGGCTGTAACAGGTCCTGCCTTCTTTGGCTGACTCATTGTGCTTTCATCTATTAAATCTTTGGTATGTTGAAGGTACACTTCACTTTGCCTTGGCCAGTGATAATTTCTGAGAATTAATTTTAATTTGATAGCAATATGTTAATGGTCTCTCAAAGCTCTGTGATTAGCTAGCGCAGTAAAGCCATGTTAAAATGTATTTTAATACTAAAGGCCTACTTAATGCATTGTTTCTTATTTTAGGAAAATTACTTGATAGATTGAATGTTAGCATTTTTATCTAGGTATATCACTCTATCTCTACCTTTCCACCTTTGGACTTTCAGGGAAAATACTTGTAGATGCTTACATCATCACATATTTTGAGGTAAATTACTTCACTGTCTGGCTCTGATATTTACAGAAATAAAAATGTGAGTTGGAACAAGCTTGTCGTGATCACAGTAACATAACGTGGAAGAGGTAGTCAGATAAATAGATTTTCTTAATTTTCAAATTTTATCTATATTTGTCTGGGATAAACCATAAAACGTGCTTGATCCATTCCCTGTAAATTCTCTTGTACTATCTAGAATACTTTTACTTTTTACCCAGTAATTTACTGTTGTCTTGCATCTTGCTGCCGTCATTTAATCCTGCATAAAAACAAGACTGAAATTATCACTTGAGGCTATCATAAAATAGCCTAAATACCTTCTGCTTCAGGAGTAACTAGAGAAGTAGTTAGTAGATCATTTGTTTTAAAATGAGTTGTCTTAGGTTTTTAAAAACTAAAATATTGTGACTTTTGCCATTTGCTTTCTGTTTGTTTCTATCTTAACCACTTTCAAGACCTACAGCTCTTCATTGAGTTATTGTGGCCTTTTGGCTTAACTCCTGGAAGGAAAAAAAACCCTAAACAAACAAACAAAACTAAGCTTTCCTGCACTTCTTTTAATCCAAATATGTCTATACAAGTCAAGTCTGGTTTATTTTAGTTTCAAGTCTGTGATGTGTAGTTAGGAGTAGTGAATTATGTGTGGGAATTTTTTTCAGGAGGCTTTATTTTGTCTGCCACACTTGGTCAATTGCTTGACATTTGTGGGGAAAAAGGTAGTACTAGAGAGATAGGCAGCTTAAAACCCCGTTTCAAAAGGGTTGGATATTAGGCCAATGATGTTCAGTTTGGCTCTTTATGTGGTGTAAAGTCAGGGTAGAGAGCTGCGTTGCCAGGATACATACCTGTAGTTACTTGCATTTGTTGAAGGATAGGCTTCTGCATTTCATAGGGGAAGAATCGATTGGTACCTAGATTTAGTAAATTACAGTAACAAGTATGATGGCTGCAAGTGTGTGACATGCTATGTGTTAGTGTGTGGTGGGGCCTTAGAGGTGCAAGTAGGAGCCTTGAGAATTTTCTATTTGCATATAAGTCTTCCCACATGCAAATGGTCTTGTCCTTTAACTAGGGTGTCCATGTATGTGTCACGTGCACCAAGTTTACGTTCAATTTGTTAAAACTAGTGACTAGTTTTTTAAACTAGTATGTAACAGGGGATGTCTTTTCTCCAGTGAAGCTTCATTATATCGAGAGAATGAAATTCTTCTCTTTTGTTGTTTTGGAAGAATGACAGTGTTTATATTTCACAGTGTGAAACACTGGGTGTGTGGTGCACTGGATAGCCACACAGTAACAATATTTAGACAAATTTTCACAGTACAGTTAACTTCTGAGTGCCTTTAGAATAGTCTAAATAAAAAATATTTCCAATGTGATTTCATATGATTATTTCTTTTTCTGTTGAACTATCAGTAGGTGTGATAAAAGCTCATCTGCAGTATGTGTTCTGGTTTCTAAGTGTTTATATGTTGCTTATTTTACATGTTGCAGGAAGAGAAAGTTTTGCATCATTTCAAGCTGCGTAAAAAAAGCTATGTTAAACAAAAGGCCACTTTCAATGATGTCTCTCTAGCACTTGAAAAAGATTGTTTTGAAGCACTTCTGTGGCATTTCTACATCGGGAGTATGTCAATTAATACCGTATCTGTGTCTTCAAAATCCTGTGTAAATAAAATTTAGTTTTGTTCTTGCCTTTAGAACTAGTTCAGTGTTGAAAAACAAAATCTGTTTTACAGGTATATTTTTTTCTGAGATACTAAATTTTTTTCCATTCAAAATCAGCAATTATTGGTGATTGCAAATGAAAAGGCTCATTCAAAATGCTTCATTTTTGTTTCCTGAATTAAATAATATTGACAAGGTTGTCCTTCAGAGGGTTGTAATACAGTATTTAATGATTGACTCTAGTTTTCTTTAATCACCTCTGTAAAAAGATAATTATCTTACATATAATTGTTGCCTGATACACTTAGCAGCCCATCTATGATTCATTCTTTGCAATTACTCACACTTTGTAGCCTACGGATGTAAAGAACTCCATGCTTTTCTTGACAAGTATTGTTAATGGTTAAAGGTATTCTAAATTTTCCCATTCTACACTGACAAGGCCCTTGAATGTAGACAGGAATGGCATCTTCTGGGTTGTGTGAGCGTTCATTCTTAAATAACCACTTAAATAAGTGGTGGTTTGGTACTTGAGCTTTCCCATGACTGTCCAAATTAATAACAAGCAGTTGGATGTTGTGCATGGGTACCAAATTGTGATAATTGGAAGTTATTTAAATGCCACATAAACCAATTAAGAAGATATGAGTCTTTTCAGTTGCAAGAAAGAATTTTAGATAACATTTAATAATACATAATAATTAAATCTTCACAGCATTTGAAGTATGAGCTATTTCAGCTTGAACTCCAGCATGGTCAGTTCTTATCTGCTAATGATAGACTGATTGATGATCCAAATTTACGATGTAATGGAATATTGAACTTAATTTTAGTGAACAGAATTTGTTCTGTTCCTTAGTTCCTTAGTTTTTGTGACTAATAGAAATAATAGAGGATTAAAAACCCTCAAAGCCTACAGCTTTTTTGTGATATATGTGCAATATAGTTATAAAGAAAAAAAGCAAAATCAAAGGTAACCTATGTTTAGTAAAATAAAGCAATTAGAAGCTGAAACTGCCGCAGTTTAAATTTTGATACAACAGCAGCATACTGTTTGTTTTAGATTAGCAGTGTTTATATGCTTTTAGTTCTAGTATCTTCATGTGGATTGCAGTAAGTTACCATCTTTGACTTTTCCTTGTGCAGTGGGTTCAGTTTAAAATATTTTGAATATTTTTTAACATGAATTTTGCTTATTGCAAGACGTCGAAAACAAAATAAAAATCCAGCAGTCAGTTTGAGTGGGGCAAGGTACACATGAGCAATATTTTATTTTCCTATTTGATTACAAAACTGTGGGTTTTCACAAGCATTAGTAATAAATATATTTTGCATGCTTTCCTGTTTCACTATGCTTTCTTACAAATGAAATCTTTGAAGTGTAATAAAAATGTATTTTAGCTCACCATGTTTCTATCATCTTTCAGGCATCGTCTCCTGTGCAGAAATTTTTCATTTATACTACTGTTGAACTTGAGATAGTTGAAGTAGTCTGAATGCATTTCAACTTTATGAAAATTCCATATATTCAGCTTTTGGTCAAGTGAAATTTTAAAAAATCATTAAAATTCTCTTCCAACAAGCTAAACTGAATGTAAGTTGCCACAATGTAAGTTGAAGTTAGGTAATTTTCAGGTATCTGAACTGGATATGTCTTTGAAACTTCAGACAAGAAAGTCAAATAGTCTTCTGCTTCTCATCTCACTTAAACAGTACCCTCCAATCAAAAACTAAGTAACTAAGAGGCTCTCCACAGCATCCAACAAGGAGGATAGCTTCCAGGATTAGTATAATGTAAATTGCAGACAGTTTTTGATCTATTAAAAAGATACTTTTTAATAGTATATAAATAGCTATCACTAGAAACAAAATCAAAACAAAGAAAACAACAACTGAAAAAAAACCCAACCCAGAACAACAAAACTAACCAAAAAAAATGGTTTCTGAAGTCTTACATTATATAGCAATGTTTTTACATAGCCATGTGTTTGTGTTTCTTAAAGGTTATTTGTTTCCTAAACCCTGTAGTCCTGTGTTGTAGTATGCCAAGTTTTACGTGGAGTCCTAGCTCTGATTTGTTAATTTTTTTATAGATATATTTTAATCCTAGTTTTGAATTTAATAGGGGTGAAGAATTTTGCATATACTTTGATAGACAGTTTCTATATTGTTGGTGCAGCAGAGGATTGTGTCATCGAGCCCTGACTTACAAAAGGATGTCCTTACGAGATTTTAAAGTTCTTACTCTTACCACCCTGACAATTCGTATCTCAAGCTGGATTTGGGGCTAGGCAGCACCTCTACTTTATAGTGGGCAGCTTTATTTACTTTGTAGTTACACCTGTTTCAGTTAGACTTTGGTTTATTCTCTGAATTTGTTCTGCACTGTGCATACTTGCTTATACTTTCTCTGAAATATGTTACTGAGCGTAGTCTTGTTCTGTGCCAAAGCAGGAGATGAAAGCTTTGTGGTCTAACAATGAATAGAGGTAATAAATATTGCAAAGTTCTCTCTTGAGAAGAGAGATGATAGCTTACATCATGGATGCACATTGGCTCTTGATTTTGTTATTGGAATAGTTTTTTAAACTGAAATATAAAGCCTTTTTACTATGAAAAGCAACTGTTATATGACTCGGATGTTGTAGTAGAACAAAAAAGCAACTTTGAGTTTAGTTGCAGGCTACGACTGAATGTCCCATTTGCCAGTATTTAGAATGTATTATTCTGGAGGAGAATAAGAGTGTTAGTGTTTGCTTTCTCCCAAATTTTCAATGTAGTCTAGTGATAAAAAATTAAAAAATACATAATCTCTAGTATTTGTAACTCAATGCAGAAAACTACCATGCAGTGTAATAGTAAAAGGAAAACTGCTATGAATGTATCTTTAAAACCATATTTTTGCAATACTATTATAAATCTATTTCTGTGTTGTTTCATGTCTTAGTATCTCTTTTTATATGGGGTGGTAAAATAAAACTGCCTTTTAAATAAATTATTATCAAGTTGTAGGCTTTTATTTCGACAGTGGGTTGCAAATGAACATGCTGGTTATACATCTTGGATTCTGGAAGAATAGGTTAGCTGTTTTGTTGTTTTTCATGTAACTTTTTGCTTTCAAAACACAGCAGGTGTTTGAAGACTCCCTTCTACTGTACAAGTTTCGGCTTTTAACTGAAGATAACTAAATTTTCTAATTTAGTTTTTGTTATTTGTACAATAAAGACGATTTAATTTTGTAAAGAAACTAAATTGTCTAAGCCAATTTAGTTTAAAAGGTTTACTGTACTGCCTTTCCAAAATCGTATGAAATTTCATGTGTATGTTTATATATATATAAGTAGGAATTTGCTTGCAAGATTTGGAATACTTTTGCACTTGCATCATTGGAATTTTTCATTGGCTATTCACAAAGTGAAGCCTTTTCTATTCAGTTACATTTTGGTTTTGGAGAACTTAAATGCTGCAAATAACTCCACAGTAGTTTTTCTCCCTTTTTTCTCTTCACATGTGTAAGAGCGGCCAGACTAAATAACTTGTAATGTATGTGGACCTTGTCTTCTATAAATTTTTGTCTTCTGTTTCAGTTTTATTAGTTGAGAAACAGGAAATAGTGCACAACTGTTCTTCTTTATTACTGAAGTACAAACCAAACATAGGAAGAAAATAAGCATGATTAGAAAATGCTTGAAATACACTTGTTTCTTGTACTTCTTGAACTGTACTTCCTTTTTAAAAATTAGGTGAATGCACTTGAACTGCATGACTCTGAATATTTGCATTCTATTATTTACTAAATTTCAGTTAATCAATCTCGCCCTTGGGAACAATGCTTTGGATGTGAAGTCATTAATGCAATGCTGGTGTTAAGGAATTCAAACAAAATATGACTTCAGCAGTACCAAAGTATAGACTGTCAGTTGTGTTTTGAGAGGTTACTTAACCTAGGATTATGATTTTGAGAATGATCGTTTCACAAAGTTCTAACAAAACCACAGTTACAGACAGCCTCATGCTGCTTTCTTCGAGTTCTTGATCTGAATCTTCCTTCTGCTCTTCATGTTCAGTGTATGTTCTTAAGGAATGAACAATGTATGTTCACATCCCCTGTCTGATGTTAGTTTTTCTAGGTGAACCAGATTCTTAGAGTGAATTTTAGAATTAAAACCGCCCACATTGTTTAAGTCGTCAGATACTGACCCTTCCTAGAGGCAGAACTTCTTTAAGTGTGCACCTGTGAAGGTGGCCTAAAATGCAGGATGGATTGCTGGTTCTTTTTTGTTCAAAATATATTTTTTTTAAGTTTTAAAAACCCCTTACTCCCCCTTGCACTGAAATGTCATATACTGGAGGACAAACAACCCTAAAGTCTTTCTTAAAATAAAAATTTTAGTAGTCAAATAATAAAAAGAACTATAGACTGCATATCTCTTATGCTCCTCATATTTTTCTCTCAATTTTAGATAAATATTACCAAAGAGCTGAGCTTCACTCCTTTGGGTAACAGTGGGAAATATGAAAATATACAAAAAATACCAGATAATGTAATCATTGTGATTATATTTATCTTTTTTCTGCCTATTCTTTATAAGATAAAAGGAATAGATTACTTTTAATTTTTAAATGAATAAAATTCATTTTAATTAAAAATAAGACCATCAATCCCTTGTGAAATGATGGAACGAATACATAACCTTACAAACACATAGAAGGAAATTCTTTTTGTGCCTATGTGTAGGAGAAAGATGTTTCAGGGAAGAAGTTGAAAATAGTACTATTGCCATAGAATATATAAATGTTTTATTTTTATGACATTCAAACGTATTCATTGGAGCAACAGATATAATTTCTCCACAGAGATATTTTTGCTGTTGTCTGCTATTTCACATTAATTGTATTTGGAATAAATAAAGGAGTACCCAAATGTTTTAATTCCTCTTTGACAAATGGAGTAGCTGTAGTACAGTGGTGCTTATATGTTAAAATGCGTATTTTGCATGCACTGAAAGATTTGTATTCCTTGGTGCTTTGATCTTAAATTTATATCCACTTCAATGTTAAAGAAAATATGAGAGAAGTGGTGCAACCCCAGGCACTTACTGCTATCTTTCCTGACACTCTTCTAATTAGATTTCTCCAAACTACTGTATTAAATTGGATCTGAAAGCAGTTTAAATATTTTTATATTTTCTTAAAAGTACTTGGGTTATTTCTATAATGAGTAACCGTTTCTGATACAGCACATCGATTTTGTGCATTTAGTAAAATACTTGACTCTGGATCGTGTGCCACAGACATCATCTTCATCAATTTCATCTGCATTTTAGAATATATCCTAAATTCTAGAGAAAAAGTCTAGATATGAGCATTTTGGCATTAATCTAGAATAATACATATTTTCAGTATGTTTGCAGACAAACTAAGGTAAAGGTTGAGGAAAATTATGGAACTTGTGATCTTAGCAATTTTTTTTTTAAATTGAATATAGAAGGCAGTGGTCATAATACTGAGCTGTTACTATATACCTTAAATGCATATATTATATATCCACTCATATATAATCTTAATTATTATGTATGTATCATCATACCTAAAATGAAAATGTGCATGTTATTTTCTACTTTTGAGAAGGTCTTTGTCTTTCTTGTCAACGCCTTTCTTGTCCAAAAGCTGCTCCTGGAAGAAATTTCCAGCCTTAGAATTTGATCCATTCCTTTAAATACAGCAATCTAATTGTTTTCATTTTACCTACATGCTTTGCTAAAAAATAAGTACAGTCACATAATTTTACCTTTTTTTGTTATACAAATTACTATTTTTCTGAATATTTTCCTTGTCTCATGACTAGCTCAGTTTGTATTGCTTTCAATTTTGTTTTTTTTTTTAACTTAACGGCTGGACAGTTTCCATCTCTTGCAAAGTTTTGAAATTTGAAGAGGCATCTAATGAAGTTACTGATTACATATTTGAAAAGAAGATTTACAGAATCAAAATATATGCACAAATGTATGTGTAAAATACTTTTGAAAAAGATTATTTTCTGCTTTTGAATTCTCAGATTGCTTTCATGAAGATTATTTGGATTTGTTTAGAGTCTAAAATAGTCTGTGCTTTCATTTGTAAGTCTAGTTGGAATGTAACTAGTACTGAGAAGAAAATTCCTATTGTAACACTATAGCTTTTAAATTTTTCACCTTAAAGATTCAATTGTTCATGTAGTAATCAATAAGTATAAGCACTTTTCTTCATTAATTAAAATACTTAACTTTGAAACAATAAAATTTCTGTATTTTCTTTTTTGCAAAATTGTATTAAAATTATTTTGAACAACCACTTTATTTTTTGTGCCTATATATTACAAAACTAAACTAAAATCAAAAGCACTTAAACCAAATCAAAGTTTCCAAAGCACATAGTTAAAGCTCTATGAGCTTTACAGTATAAATTTTTTTTTAAGATGTGTTTAGTGTTTAATTGTTGCATAAGAAGCAAGATTGCAGGTACAAATCTAAAAATTGTTCTAATTTCTGTTTCCCAGTTTTGTCAAGGATATATTGTAGGACTTCTGCCATTGAAGGATCGTCTTCCATTGTGAAATGTAATTTTATCTTGAAGTCCTCTGATGGCAGCTCTGTTTTAATTTCTCTCCATTTCCTTTGGTATAAATCTTCTATGTCACTTTATTTTAGTGGATGAACAATAATGAAGATGAAAAAAAGTCAAATGCCTTTGGCAGCATTTACCTAAATCAAGAATGCATTGGGCGTTCAAGAAGTGTCATTTATCGCTAGCAAGAATATTAAAAGCAAAGGTGGCTTTTTTTTTTCCAACAACTGAACTCAGCATTAGAGTTTTTCTGGTATTCACTAGTTTTCAAACTGAGCTGCAGAGCATAGTAGTCCATACATTCCTAAAACCCTTAGCTCTTTTAGAAATGAGGGAACTAGTTCAAACCAGATATGCTTGTTAAAGAAAAGCCAGCATATGAGGTCTTATAGTCATTACATAGGAAAAAAGCAGATAATTCAGTTTCAGAAATCTGCAGAGCAGTGACATGGCATTCCATTCAATTTTTTACCAGATATCACAGACTGGAAATGTGAGCTTTGGCTGATACTGCTGGGAAGGAGAGTGCGTCAGGCAGCTGTAATTCCCATCCTGTAAAGGTACTGATACTTAAAGTCTCTGTAGTCCAAATTGGTACACAAAAATACTAAAATGTTGAATTTGGGCCTTAGATATATTTTTCAAATTTCTGCCAGCTATTCTTAGGTGTTCTGTGGATACATTTGCAATTTTTTGCTCTTTAGGTAAGCATAAGGAGAACCCATTCCTTACTTTGGAGTTGTTTGCAGGTTGCTTCCTGAAACACGGTCTGTGGTGCAGTTCTAGTGTTTTGATAGTGTTTGACTAGAAAAATAGGTTTCTGAAGTCAATAGCACCAATTGTTTTAAACCAGGCCAAAATTTTGTTACATGGACTTGTAAGTTCGGTTGCTCTAAAATCTAATTTTGGAGCATTTTGAGTCTCGTTGAATCTTTAAAAAAAAAAAAAAAAAATCTGGATTTAGTGTGAGTCTTCAAAGTGTGGTGTTTCTGAAAGGTATTTCAGTGCAGGGTGAGCTGCAGACAATTGTTCTAGTGCATTCTTTGACCATATCTTACCAGCATCAGGTTTGTCTGCAGTACAAAAACTAAATCCGTTTGTGGAATAAGATTTTTTTTTTTTTTGTGGTATGTCCTTAAGGAATCATAAAGCCTAGAGAGTAACTGACATTAACGTGACTCCATGTACTGTAAAACCCATTCCGTTTTATATATTTTCAGGGAGTATGGAGTGGCACAGGAAGGAAATGCCATATCGCTGGAAAGTTGCTCTAATTCAGCACAGGATCCTTGTGAGAAATTACTTCTAATATTACATCATCCTATTCTGTTTTTCACAGTTTACAGTCTAATTTCTTCATTTTTTTTATGCCACTTTTGTTCATATCAGTAACCACATTAAAATACATTTAGCCAATTAAATAGGCTTTCATGAGTGTTAGTGCACATCCGACACCATGATAGTTTAGTACGATATATTTTGCCATATTGTGTTATATGAAGGCTTATGGGTTTGTTAATAAAATTATTTTTCCTTTTTAATAAGGCCTGCTATTTTATAATGCTACATTTCACTGGCTAATGTGAGGTTCAACAAATAAAAATAAGCCTCAGCTGCTTCCACACTAATGAATATTTCTGACAATAATAAAGCAGTACTTAAGAAGGGGGAAAAAAAATCAGTGCCCTTGCAAAAGAAACCAAAAAACAAACTAAAACAAAGAAAGAAATAAAAGAACCGGGAACAAGAAAAGGAAAGAAAAAAGGCAATTGGATATTTATTTAAATTATATAATAAGATTTTAAAATTTTGGTTTTCTTTTGCTTGAGCTTCCTACCTTTCTCTAATTTATGACTGCTTTTCAAACACTGTAGCTGGAAGGAAAGTACTTTTTTCTCTACTCTATAATATCAGAGCCCCATTTTTTTTTTTTAAATTTTATTTATATTTATATAGGTATTGATTTAAGGTCAGGAATGACACTAAAAAATTTATATTTTCAGGTATAATAGCAATCTTATTCTGTAAAACTATCCAAAGTGTGAAAATTATTAAGATTATATTTTCATCATATATTTAGAAAAAATATATATGTAACAAAAATATTATCTTTTAATTAGGGAAGTTTTATACTCCTGGCTTTGGTTTTTTTAGGTAGTTAGCATTTGTAGATGATTCATTAATTAGGATGAGCAGGAAGAGCTGTGGCCAGCTTTATAAACTTCTATTGAACTCTGCCAAATTATAAATGCAATGTCAGATGGAAGATATCAGTGTATTTTTTATTTTCCTATCTGTAATCCCCAGAAATAGATTATTTTTTGTTTGGCAAGCATAAGCCTGTATTTTTTCTGCATTTTTAATGCATTTTGTACAAAGTAATCCCATATACCCAGCTGGGTATATGGTATATATCAATACTGAGTTAGTTGTATCTTCCTTTTCTTTGAAATTCATTCATTTCAGATTTTGTTCTATTAGTTAGTGATTTCCTCTTGTTAAAATTGTATGACTCTACTATTTTTCTCCCTTTATCTGTTCTTCCTGAACTACATCTGTACGCAATTTTTTCACACTCATTTCAATTACTGAGTACGGCTCCGTAGTCATGATCAACTACAAGAAACTGTTGTCCATTTGTGACTTTGTCTTCATATAGCTCATCATTTGGTAGGTTGCCTGCCATCATCTCACTTTAATCTGTGTGCCAGAGATTTGCTTCCTAATACTCTTCATTGATATACATGATCTTACACACAGATTTGGTCAGGAGTGTATTTTTTGTTTCTCGCGATGATGCACATATCTAGTGTTCCTGTCTGTGATTCCTAGAACATCTTGTCTTGACTGTGGTTATCCTATAGATACTCTACTTAGATGAATAAGTCATTTGAAAACTGATCCCAGTTCTCTTCACAGACCCTTCCTTCTTACTCATTTTTGGTTTCTGTGGACCACATACCCTTTCTTTTCAAGACTATAATTTGTCTGTCAAATTTTATAGCTGATCTATGACATTTCAGATTGCATGCATCTAAACTTTGCTCTTTGTTTATAAAAATCTTCACATGCTTGTTCTTCTTTACAGGTTACCAAAGTCTTATCTAGGTCCTTAACTTTCATTTCTTCAAAAAGCCACTTTCACAGTCATTTGTCTAAAAACTTTCTCTGATCACACCACTTGAATTTAATTGCTTTCTAACTCTATATCTTGTCAAATGCAAAATGTTGTCCTGCTCATCAGTTTTCTATACTTGAATTCCTTTTCCTAGAAGGAATTTTACCATGTTGAACTCACACCTTTTGTTAATGATTATATTTTCCCCAAATTATGTGTGATCCCTTGTATGAAGAAAGCTCTTCTTAAAAACATTTGAGCTTTTGTATTCCTTCCTAGTCCTTTTCATAGAATCTGTCTTGATTGCCAATTGTAAATGCCAAAGATGGACATATGCTGTGCCTTATGGATTATGAGTTAATACTGTTTTCCCTTTCCTGATTTTTAAGGAGTAATTACAAAAACATAAGAACATCAGGAGATTGAAATATCTGAATAGTTTTGTTCATTATGTGTATGTGTTCACTTTTGCTTTAAACACTGATACTTTTTCTCTTACTGCTTTAAACACTTTCTTCCATCTCTTTTTCTTCTAGAGTATAGGTCAACATGTTTCCATTAGTATCTGCTGCCATGATGTTCAGTGGTGAGGAAAGTAAGAGGGAAGAGGGAAGAATCTTGATATGAATATCAGCAGCTATTTATAAAATCAACACTAAGCTAGAATAAAGTTCTTAAATTCACCAGTAAAACCGAAGGATGTTATTATTGATGCAAAAATTACCTTTTTTTTACAATTTGCAGAATTTTTGCCTGTTACTCTAATTGTGTAGAAGATTTAAGAGTAAGATTTACTTGATGTATGTAAATTAAATATTGTTATATTGTGCTTGTATAATACGACGTTTAGGTGCACAGGAGCACACGATGTATTTATTATATTACTTTTCTAAGGTGCTGCTGATGACGTGCAAGAAGTATGTTACTCCTCTGAAAGCTATACTATGTGGACTTTGAATTTTGTGCATTAATAACTGCCATGTAATTAAATTATGAAAATACCTGTTCAGTACATAAGATCAGATCCTTAATCTTCTTTATAACAGATGAAAATTCTTACATTCAAATGCTTTAGTTTTAACTTGTTTGATATATTAGTCATAATAATGAAGGTATTTTCTACCTTTGTTAATAAAATACTTAAGGCTTAGTGCAGAAGCAAATCTATATCTGAATATCAGGTATGTACATATAGTTTCTGTTTTGTATTTTCATACATTACAGTTTAATTTGCAAGGTCATGATATATAGAATATATTTCTAGAAATGTAGCAACTTTGAGTTTTCATATTGCTGAAGTGTTTTAATATATAGCAACCTCTTTTTCCTTCTGCTGTGTAGCTTATAATAGTTATTTTATGCTGATTTAATGTCTTCCTTGAGAATGCTTTCAAGGACATCTTTGATTAGATTGATCAGACTTAATGAATATGTATATGTATTGGACTAAATTGTAGGTTGCATTTAAAAATAAATTGTCCTGTGTATCACATTATAGTAGATTGCAATGAGAGACTAGGGCCATCTATTCTAAATGTGAGATCAAGTAACTTTAGCTCAAGTCTGTTTAAAAAGTATGCAAAAATAAACCCCATAATGCAGAACTGTATTCAGTCTGAAATTTAAAATTGACCTCTTTTACTTACAAAGAGGTATTTTTTTTTAATTTCCTTTTTATTTTTTTTTTCATTAGAAGAAAGAGGCCTGGACATTAGGGGACAGATGTTTTTAATATGAATTTAATCAAATGTGTCTGGTCTGTGAACTTGTTGCTGGTTGATACCAGTTAGCACTTCCCTTGAAATTAGAAGAGCGTACACATGGAAATGTCTTACTAGAAACATTCTGTCGGTAGAATACTACTTTAAAATAATATCTTAGTAGCTAAAGAATTTTTCTAACAGTCTTTCTGGCATGGTGCTGTGTAGGATGTTAGTCATATGTGTTTAACTGACAATCGTAGTTTAACTGAAAGAGCTCTTCTTCCTTTCTAATGCCTTTGTTCATCCCACTTCAAAATATTTGAAGTACTATGGGAGCACTATCCTGACAGGTGGTATTGTGAAATTGCTTTATCAGGTTTCAATTGAGGTTCTGTTTTTTGAAGTTGGCTTTCTACCTGTCATTCCTGAAAGCCAAGTGTGACTTAAAAGAATCAATCATTAAAAAAAACCCAACTAAACAAACAAAAAACAAAACAGAACAAATTCCTTGCCAAATTTATACTCATACACAAATTATGAATTAATTATAAAAGGTACTTATTTTTAAAGTACTTATACTCTGAATAATATTTCTTTGATAAGGCTTTCCATAAAGCTTAATTTGTTATTCATTGAGCAAGTCTCTTCAGGATGACCAGGCTAAGATGGTTTCTCTGCTTGCTTCAGGACCATCAGAAATAAGAGGCAGCAAAAATTCTACTTATAAATCTCTTGCTAAAGATCCAGATCACAGAAATCATACTTGCTATGTGGACATTAAGATTTTACTCCACTGGGAATCACTATAATTCAAGCAGGCATTAAAACTTAAAATGGAAAATCGAGGTGTCAGTTGATCAGGAACAGTTCCATAGTTGTGAATTGCTGTAATACATAAAAATTATAAAACTTTTGTATTTATAAATCCTCCTAGTATTTTATTCTTATTTAATGAAATAAAACATTATTTAACATTATTTAATTATTTTCAATTAAGGTATTTTAAGTGATTGCCATTTTTCAAGTTAGCTTCATTTCTGTTTCTGATTCCTACAAAATTGGTAATGTAAAGAGATTGAGAATATGTTTCACCCAATAGTGAACTGAGGTTTTTATGGTAACCATTTGTGAAGTAACAGAATAGTTAATGATCTTTTTTTATTTACTTGATCATACCATCTAATGCTGCTTAAAAAAAATTAAAACAGTTATATAGAATTATATTCTATAAAAATTGCATCCAAGTGCTTGTTTTGTCAGACTTTTAACAGAAGTGAACATGTTTAGATTATGGAGGTTACCGGTTCTTTATTGTAGCTAAATTAATTGATGCATCAGGACCATAAAGAATGAACCAAGAAACATAGGATGTGTGTGAGAAGGCAAAAATTAATCTGTAGATAAGAATGTTAACTACCGGAAAATGCTTTTGAAGTAGTTGGCAAACTACGGTTTATTGTTTTCAGCAAATAATTTAAATCTAAAATAAACTGCCTGATGACAAAGGTAAACAATTGTTAATATAAACCAGACTACTGTTTTTATCATTATGTAACACTGGATGGATGTATTTTGTATAGATGACAGAATCTGATAGCAAAGGGTTCATAAACTGTTAGATACAGAAAATAAAAAAATCTACTGACTTTTTATGAAGTATTGTAGATTATCTCAAAGATTTGTTTTAACTAGGAATTCCACTAGGAATGGGTATTTTCATGCAAAATTTTATAAATTTGTGTCAGTTTTTAAATGGAAATTGTGTTTTTGAGTTCTTTAATAGTTTCATGTTTTTTTACTTTCTTTTTGGGTACTTTTGTAAATTAGTAGCTGTAAATAGACTATTTTAAGACAGTCTTTTTTAAGACAGACTTTTTTTGTTATGACATTCAGATTTTCTTTCAATGGCAGTATACTTGATATAAATATTATTAAATGACTAATTCTTATGTATAAATTACTGTCATTTATGGATTTCTTATGAGCATATATTTACTGTAACTTTTTTCGAGAACATTGCTTTTACATTCACATGTTTAACTTTGTAGTCATTAAGCTGCATATTTAATACATTTAAAAACCTCCTGACACATTTGCTTTTAGTTACAGTTGCAGTTACACCATATGATGTTTTGTGTAATCATATTTGTGCAAGTGTAGTTTTCTTTGCCTGTCTACTAACATTACGTTGACTTTTTAAAATTTTCATTGTTTCTCAGACAATTGTATCCTATTTTGTTTTCTAGATATATTAAACTTATTTATACTTTAAAATATACTCACATAGGTACAAATTCCTTCAGACTCAGGGTAGCTTAAAAAGTTCTTGCTAGCCAAATGAGACGAGCCTGAGTCTGACCGGTGTAAGTGAAATAGCATTCAAGTTCTCTGCATTCGTACTTTACATTCTCTGTCATCTGTTGCAGAGATGTATCTTGATTCCTCAATTCCATCTTCTTGTGTAATGACTTAGAAGACATAAAATCTGTCCTGATCAATTTTGCAATGACCTTGTTCTGATTAATGAAATCTGATGTTCGGAATAATTATCGCTTAAATTACGCTTCGTGTGTTGAGTTATGTTTTTAACACAAGGTCTGACAATGTGTAAAATAAAAATTGTATTTCAATAATGGCTTACTCAGGCTGTATAATGATTGCCGCTTTCCATAAGGAAGAAGCCTCAGTATCCAGGAAGGACCATACCATGTGTGGAACTTGAATATCTGTATTTATTGCATATGTGGCAGTAAAGGTGAATGCATAAGCAGATTGCGTTCTGCTGAAATCTCTGATTAAAGTCCTCAGCATCAGTATGAGTTTTTGAACATTATCCACTTCAGAAATATGCCCATTGCAAGTCCATTTGTGATAAAGTGAAGTGTAAACAAAGGTGACAAAACTGTACTACTTAGTAATGTGCACTTGCAAAAGAACCAGCATCCCCCTTTAATGCATTTTTCAAGCTTTCTTCATGAAACTTCCTGTATTAGAGGGAGGATGAATCAGTCCGTTTCCTGTGCCTTCGTGATTTTGGATGTATTTGACATTTAGCACAAGTAATTTCCAGATTTTGAGAAGTGTAAGCTTACATTAGTTCTTGTATTAGTTCTTGAAGCCAGCCCATAGCTTTAACTGTGTCTTCTGAATCTTTTTCAGTTGTAATGCTTCATTTGGAAGCAAAGGGAGGGTCCACAGTTGAATACAGCCGCCACATACAAACACACATTTGTGTCATCATATATGTCGTTCCATATGTTTTTCTGGATTTTATTCCTTTCTTAGAAATTCTTAATGTTTTTTTTTTCTCTTTGGCTGTTAAAACTGAGTCAACTTGTTTATATCATAGTCCAAAATTTTGCACTTGAATGGGTGAAATAATGGACAGTTCTCAGTCCATTATTTTTCTGCGTGAAATTATTATTTTCTCTCCTTCGTGTATCACATTTGTGTACATGGAATGACATTTGCTATTCTTTTACACAGTCACTTTATTCTGAGACCCTCCTGTGGTTCTTCACTATGACATATTTCTTCATTGCCTAACAACCGTCATCACAATGACAAAATCTTCAGCACTGATGTCTGCTTGCATTTTCCAGATTTTTGACTATGTATGCCTGTAACATTATACATGATCTGTTTCTGTTGTGAGAATGGATAGTTTGGCTTTTCTCTCTTTAAGTCATTAATTCTTCCATGCAGGGGATTTTCTTATTCTGTAGCAGTTCTGTTTCCAAATAAGCTTTTGGAAAAACATTTTTGAAAACTGTTTAGAAAGGAGATAGTAATTACCATCACATAATTGAATCTTCAAAATTTAAGAAATAATTTAGAACATATATATTCAGAACTGTATGATATATTCTTCGTATATCTACATTGTGGAGCAGCTTTGTCTTCTAATCTGTGTTACTATTACGTAGCGTGGAAGTCTGTAGTCAGAAATGGTTCATGTTTTAGTATAACTTGCCTGGTTCTTACCCTGTTACCAGTACAGTGCAGATTCCATTCCAATCTAACAAAACTCCCTCAAAGTTTTTACACAGTAATCTTGGAGTCTTTCCTAGAATCGTTTTAATAAGTATTGTATTTCTTTTTATGATCTCATCTTTCCTGGTAATTATTCTACAAAAGCTACCTGAGACAATCTAGAAAATATAGTTACGTATAATTTCAAAGTAAAGTTCCCTTAAAAAGTTTAATTTTTTAATTTAAATACTGAAAGAAAGTACATAAATGAAAGTACATAAATACTTCTATATTATAACATAAACCATGTAAAACTAAAGATTTTTTTTCTGCATAAGGGTAAATATTCTTTTTATAGTATCCAGTAAAGATGTTATAATAACCTTTTAAAATACCTTTTTCCAACAAGACACTTATTGTTACTTTACTGTTTGCATATAATTTTTACTGATTTTTTTCTCCTTTTTGTTAAAGTAATATAATTTATTTACTAATTCTAATGCTAATTAGAAAACTTGTTTGGCTTATAGTCCTAATGATTTTTATACCTTTTTATTATGTTATTGTAGCTGTAGCTTGTTGAAACTTGTCTGTGGGCTCTTCTAAGTATTAAGACTTTTTAATTTTTGTAGTATTGTGTATGTATGACAAATTTGCCAAAATAAAACTTTGTATTTGGGCAATACCATGCAGTTTAGAATATTCTACTTTTTCTAATATCTGCCATGCCAATGTTTCTTTATACTGTATTTCCACATTAAGAAAATACTTAATTGACACAGACAACAAGGTTTGGTGTCAGAAAAGTTACAACTTATTTATAATCTCTTGTTCCCTTAAAAGTAACTTGGATTCAGGGCTTTACCTTGCACTTGTCTACACTGAGTTTTATCCTTGTCTTCTGATTAAACGCCTTTGTATTGATATATATGTCCTTCTTCACAACAGTAATCTGGAAACCAGGACATGTCAAAACACTGAAAATTATTCCTGGATGACTTTCGACCTTATATTTGCACAGCTAAAAAGGAAGATTTATAGCCTGAGTTCCTAGTAATAATCAGGTTCACTTTCACAAATCACATTTGTATAGATGCTATGAGAAAAATCTTTGCCCTGTAGATGAGGGAGAGATTGTATCAGAATATGGCAAGAAGGACTGCTGCAGTACACTGAATTTCCTTTAGAAAAAGTGGGGATGATGGCACAACAAAAACTAAATCCAAGCAAGAACAAAATCAAATACAATAAGTTAAGAAAACTCTGAACCCAATTTTTAGAGTAATTCAGTTTGGGAGGGGTATCAGAAGATCTCTAGTCCAAAGTTGTACTTCAGGCAGGGTCAGCTGTGCAGACAGACAAGATTGCTCATGGCTTTATGTTACTGTGCAGCTTTTCTGCAACATTTTCTCGTTCAAGAGAGTCCTCCATAGGAAAAGCTTTTTCCTTAAGTCTAATTAGAACCTCTTGTTTCAATGGTGTCCTCTCACCATACATCACTGGAAAGAGTGTAAGTTAGTCTTTATGACTTTATAGGTGTTAAGGACCTGTTTTGGGGTCCTTCTAAAGCTGCTTTTTCTCCAGGCTTGATAAAAGAGGCTAAGTTGCTTCAACTTCCCCTTTTAAGGGCAAATACTTCATAACCTTACCTACCTTGGTGACACTCCTATGAACTTCCTTTAGTTTATTAACATCTTTGTTGTACTGGAGGACCCAAACCTGGCCTCAGAACTCCAAAAGCACTCTGACAGCCACCAGATTAGGAGGATAAAATTGTTTTTATAACTGCTCCAGACATTTCCCTTTGTCAATATAGTTCAACTGAAGCACAAAGAACATTGATTAAGCCAAAAATAGGGAATATTGAAATACTCTTTTTAATTCGTAAATGTAAATCTGTTGTTTCTAATAGTATAAAAGTTATGGAATCAGATGTCTACCTAAGATTCATGCCTGTCAATATCTGTGAAGATAGGGACATCACAAATTGTTGGAAAGAAAATTCTAAACATAAACCAAAAGAGAATACAGGGACATTCAAAAACTTTTTAGTTTTAATAAAACCTGTATACCCTGTCTAGTCAATGTAGGGAAACGCTTGATGTCTTGAATTTTTTGCTGTTATTTCCCATCACCTCAATTGAGTTCTTACATATTTGCAAAGTTGATGCTTGTTTATTGCCATATTAGGCTGTGCTGGTGAATTAGGATGAACCTGTTGTCCTGGATGTAAAAGCTGAGTGAACTCTGAGTCATGTTCATAGTAGTTATGGCTGGTGGTTTTTTTTTCTATTTTTAGTGTGTATGCATTGAAGAAATGTGTGTGTACATTGAAGAAACAGGCCTAAAAATGCACCTACTTTAATGCTAGCATTACGACTTCATCTCAAAGTAGCTGCTATTCTATTTCTAGTCTTTCATCCAAGTGTCGGTTTGTAGGTTTGTTTGGATCTTGTTCTTCCTGTGTATGTGCAATTGTCTGTGGTATCTGTGTGCAAAAACCTTTAATGCTTTTACTTTTTCTTATCTACAAATATTTGAGTTTTGGGTGTTGTTACTGGACTATGGAAGAAGCAGACCATCTTTTTTCATGCTTTTACAACACATAGCATGGTGGTTTCTCTTCTAAACCAAGGTTCTGATTTTGAAGATCAGTATTAATTAGTCAGAATTCATGACTTGAAGTGGTATAATAAAAGGTGCTTAGTGGTAGGGGCAACATATTAATATATTAGAGGAAACCTTGAGCATTTTATATAGAAATACTCTAGTAGTCATGGTTGTACAAATCAAAAAAATATATACTTGCTTTCTGAGAGGGGATGAGGTATCTACAGTGTTCATTTAGGAAGAAAGTTTAGTCTTGATTTCCATTATTTTGATGCTTAAAAGAAGTATTTGATTTTTTTACTGTAATTTTTAGCTTTGTTCTGCTCCACAATTTTCTTAAAAATATTATTGCATCCTCTAGTTTCTTTCTGGATGCAGCAGATGATCACTATTTTTTCATGTCAACAAAAAATGCCTATTTCATTTATTATATGCAAAGGATGTGCTCAGCCTTTAGACTTTAATAGAAACAAATAAGCAGAAGAAATATTGCAATCCTAAGAAAGGAATGGAAAGTAATAACCATAATTGTGACAGTTTAAAAGTGACATTTTGGAAAGAAAGGGAAGCTTTTCTGTGCCTTCAAATTCATTTTTAAATAGAATTATTTTATTTTTTTCATAGCATGGCTTTCAGAAGTCTTAATTTTCACAGCAGATGGCATTCCAAAAGGGGAAAAGGAAACCTATGATCCCAAGAACTAAGATTCTTTTGCAGTGTTGTGGAAGGGAAGGAATCCATTATGGAAATCTTGTGGACAATTTATTAGAGAATTGAAGGCCTATTTAAATACCTAAAGAAAACAATAGGAGCAAAATAATAGTAGTGATCTGTAGTGAAAGTTCCCAAGAAAAAAGTTAAAAGAGTTAAGACCACTGATGCTGCATGTGTCTTTTCATAAAGGTACAACCTGAATATGTGGACCTCCAAAGAAGCTGATGTGAACAAAGATGACACTGAGAATCTCAACTCATAATGAACTGCTGAGATAATCCCCTTTCCAGTAATAAAAAAAGAAAGCAGGGGGGATGAGGAGAAAAGGTTTGTGTCTTTGGCTGTGTCTGCAAATTTGAGCATGCCCAAGTGTGTCCTTGGGCACTGAACTGTGTGGCTCTGCTACTGGAACTTGTAGTCTTTCCTGTGACAGAGCGTTCTGTTCCATTGTCAGCCACCCCTGAACAATTTATGGCATGGCTCAGCTGTCAGGACATTACAAGGATTTTATCCAGTAGCCAATTTGAAAAATCCTCTCCTTCCTGGCTGGGGTCCCCAGCACAAGAAGGACATAAATTTGTTGAAGTCCAGAGAAGGGCCGTAAAGATGATCTGAGGGCTGTAGTACTTCTCCTATCAGAAAACGCTGAGAGAGTTGGGGTTGTTTAGCCTGGAGAAGAGAAGGCTCAGGGTGACCCTGTTGTCCCATTCATGAAAGTGTTCAAGGCCTGGTTTGGGGGCCCTTGTGGAAGGTCTTGCCCATGACAGGGGTTTGGATGATCTTTAAATTCCTTTCCTACCCACCCCTTTCTGCGATTCTTTGTCATCTTGCTTTTCTAAATGAGAACAACCAACTAACTAAACTGAGAATGCTGGTCCTTGCCAGCTGATCTTGATGACCAAGAATTGTCATAGTTGAGGCTATGGACTTCATATTTACAAATTCTGTCTAATAGAGATATTTTATCTCTGTTTATGAAGAAGAAATAGTTCAGGTGTATATATGTTGTTAAAAATATGCTTACTCTGTTATCAGAGTTACGGGTGGTACATACACCAGAAAAAAACATTCTGTCCTTTACTTAGGTAGGTGTTCCCATGGCCAGTGGAAAATTTGTCATTTTTTGAGGAACATGTCAGCTATTACACTGAACAAGTCCATGGTAGGTTTGGGAACTTTATTTTTCTAGATCTCATGAACATTTCTATTTTGGTTTGGTTATTACAGCCTTGAAATTTGCTGCAGTACACTGAGCTTTCAAGAGGTCAGTAGTTGGTCTGAAAGTTGGTAGTTAGTATGAAAATTCTTACTGATCTGATTTCCATCTACATTATGCCTCTTTGTTTTAGTGTCATCCAAGTAATAATGTTCACCCATCACAAACAAATGGAAAATGTTTATAAATTTAAGTTAGACATTATAAATAATTTTTTTAAAGTGAAAATATTCTATGTTTGTTTATTGCCTTATGGTTATTTTGGTCAAAACAACTTTTCCATTGCCAGTTTGACCTGTTTTTTTTTCTACAGTCTGTGTGTCTTAGGAGTGTTTCTTTTCATGGTTGGCACCTTTGGATTATCAGGAACAGATCCAGTTTACTGGAGTTCCTTTCAGCATTTGCTTCTTAGAATTCTGTTGTCACATTTTCAGAGGCTGTTGCAACATTAATTTGTATACTTAAAGTCTAATTTTTTTTGGGGGGGGGGGGGTTTCCCGCATGAAAATCCTAGTGTTTTTGTTTATTAAAATCGTTCCTACAGACATTAAATTCTCACCTGGCATCCAGGGAGACTTAAATAATAATTTATCTTCCTCACTGCTACAGAGGATCCTTTTCAAGGTTTATGCCTCAAGCAACATTTTTGATTTTCAATGGATTTTGAAAAAATGCTAAAGCATTTTTGAGAAAAAAAAAATTAGAATAACTTTTGTAATTTATCCGTTTCAGAAATGTCCATTCAAGGAAGCTGATCTATTTTCATGTACACCCAGACTTGAGAATTGACAGTACTACGTCTTCTGTTGTTATTGCTGTTTCTTAAAGATAAAAAAGAATGCGACACTGCCTTCAGTTTTTCCAGTGCTCTTTTGTCAAAAATAATCTGCAGCAAGTCCTTTGTCAGAAAAAATAATGGATATGCTAGCATCAGGTGTGCTTTCCGTATTCGTAACAGCTTAAAAAACGGCTAAAATGATGCAGAATGTCTTCAGTCTGCTTGTCCTTTAAGAGGAACCTCAAATCACTATACTACTGGTGACAGCTTCTGAATTTTCCAGTACATGTCATACTGTGGTGGTAACTGTGATCTCAATACTGCATTCCAGACCTCGTCTTTACTGGAGAGATAACAATCTTGGTAACACTAAGCTTATTTCTCACAGTAAAATGTATGTGCTTCACTTTTCCCAATGACTTGAAACTCATTCATCAGATTCAGAAGCTGAAGAACCATTAGAGTATGTAATCTTCTAAACACAAGCCTTCCAATACTAAAAATAATATAGATGTAATTTAAAGCTCTACTATTTATATGTCACTACTAACAGGAGTTGTGTTGGGACATTCAGCAGTTTCTGTCTAGGTAAATTGGATTTTCCATTAAAAAAGAGACAGGTTTGTTTTGGTGACATTATGACTTCTAAAGCGTACTTCACTAGCATGTGGTCAGGGCACAAGCGATTTGTCAAGATTGAAGAAGTAAGCTGTCACATTATTCTTCAGTTCTATGAAAATGTTAAATGATATTCTTCAAAACTGAAATGGTTTCTCATTCATACCTAACCCTTGGTTTGCTTTGAATACTTTAATTTGCTGTATGTACTGTCTTGTTTTCTTTTCTTCTGTAGAAATTCCTCTGATATTTGTTAAATTTTCTTTTTTACCTGTTTTTGAGTAGTAGAGGGTGGAGAGTTGTTTGGGAGTTTCAGAACTTTTGCTAAATTAATCTTTATACTCCAAATCACACTATTCAAGCATAGTCTAAACCTGTAATAGGTGAACAGGAAGGGACATACCACCCAATGGGTCTTTGTGATGTGGTAGATGCATTTTGTAAGTTAAAGCATTATTCTAAGAAAACATTCTCTTCCGTAAATGATCTCTCCTGCCAGTATTCACGTTTTAGTATGGAAAGCTATGTAGCTCGCTGCCATTTCTAGTGTGTTGTGCAATAAGAACACTGAATGAGGAATTAGATGAAAGATACTTAAATTATATAATCTGTTTTCTCCTGAAACCTAACTGTTTATCTGGATTTCTTAAAATCTCAATTGTCTTGTGAACACACAATTTTGTTCTTGCGTCCAACTGCGAAATGGCTGGGTAACATACTGTATTCTTTTTATTCCTGTTCAAGGCAGTGAAATATGTTTAAGTCAGGGGACTAGTTTCTGACAGATTTCAAGGTAGGGTTTTAGACTGCTTTACTGATCCATATTTACACATGTAACATCATCCTGAAAGAAAATCAGGAGAAACTCAAGCTCTTTTGCCCAATTTTCTCTTGCCTAATAGTCTTTTGCCTAATTTTCTGTTATTTACATATTTGGTTATTAATATTTTTTGTGTGTGGTTTCTTTAAATATATTAATATTTTGTCAGAAAAACATAGTTTCTCTTTCAGTTCACTTCTGTGTTTTGTAACTGCTACTCCAGGAAATTTCATGGCTAAAGGCTTCAAATGTCATTGCCTACCTGCTTATCCTAATTTCTGCATGTTTTCTCCTGTCCAGCTGAGTAGGTCATGTAGATCTTATATTCAGCTACTCAGATTCCATTCTTTCTGAAAAAAAGATCTGTGATTTTCTTTACCAGCTCTTGAGAAGAAAAGAATACAAGCATAGGATATTTGTGTTGTAAATCCAAGTTTCATTCTCATCACTAGTGACACAGTTATGCAGATGTGTTTCTGAACTTTACAAACATTTTTTCGTATTGCTAGCTACTTATTCTTTGTCTACATAGTACGTTTAGAAATACTTGGTTTCTACAAGAGGACACTTCAGCATCCCACAGCTGTTTTTATAGAAAAGGATGAGAACCAATTTGTACACAAGTAGAATATTAATAAATTCCTTACGTTTCTGTGTTCACATTCTCCTTATTGATAATTTATTCTCATTGTCCTATTGCAAAATAGTGTTACGAATGAGAGATTGCCATTACTGACAAGTCATAAATGAGTTAGTGCCCTCCCCAGCTGATTATTTGTCACTGAGATGCTGCCTTTACTACCTGTTTGGACACATCTTCTCTATTGATATTTAAGATACTAATGCACTGAACTGCCCATGTATCTCTTAATTTTGATTTCCTGTGGTTAGTTGTAAGGAAGAAAATCTAGAAAGTTATCAAGAAAACTGCCACTCTAATTTTTGGTATATATTTTTATGGCCAAGGTCTATCTTTATGCAAAGTCCTCTAGTAGCTCTAAGTTTTTTGTTTGTCAGCAACTAGTAAAAGAAAATCCCAGTGGGGTCATAGGGCTGGTGTTTGTGGTAAGCTACTTCTGTAATTTAAAGAAACTTTTGAGATGTCATCTTGAAATTAAGCATAGAACTTTAATTGTAGTGAGGACTGAAGTGTTATGCAGGATTTTTAACTTGAAGAACATGTGCTGCTCATGTATGGTTGTTTTCTTCTTTGCCTTAGGAAAGACAACATTCCTCTGTGGTTTGTAATAAAATGTTTGTGAGTGAGAAACTATTATTTCCAATACATGATGGTATGTTCCTATAAACACAACTCTTTGAAAGCTAAACAAATTGTGTAGTGGAAACCACTAAAACTGACTTTAGGAACACTAGTCAGAATCATAATATTAAAAGTTTGTTTATATTGCTCTGTGATTGCAGTATTGATTTGATTTTAAAAGGCTATGTTGTTGGTGTTGTTGGAGATAACCATGAAAGTTTAATTGAGTATTTTGTTCTGTTTCCTTAACACTCTTTCCTACTTTGTAGAAGAGCAATGTTGAGAGAGTTTAAACTCTGCTACTCAGCGTAGTCTGATCTTAGCACTCACCAGTCTGCTTTTGTGTCTTCTGGCTCCAGACTGCAGTGATTATTTGGGGGCACAATCACATCAAAGAGAATACTTAAAGAGGAATTTCCTCTAAAACATCTGTATATGTGATAATGATTTCCTTTTAGATACCACAGTTTGCATTATGTTTTTAGAAATATAAATTTTACGGAAAAAAAACCCCAAACCTTTAAAAAACCCATTAAGACCATAAAAACCCCAGAGAAATGCTCTTAGTAGATTTTTTTCCTCCAAGTTTGTTTGTTTCACTTTTTCTGAATAATCTTGCTATTAAAACAGAATTATCTGGTATTTGAATATGAAATTCAGTGTATTTTTCTACATTGAAAATAGGCTGCAAAATATTTTGAAAGGTAAAGTAACATGGGCTTGTGTTTTCCATTGTAGCTACCATCTGTGAAAGGATGGTATTTTTATACAGCTTTGATTATATATTTAAAAACAATTGTTGGAAATTCTGCGTGTCTACAACTACTAGAAGAACTTCAACTAGAATACATTGTTTTAATTTATTAAAAAAAAAAAGCCTGCTGTTGCTTTCATGCATAGTGGTTTAATAAAATGTTTCATATTTTATGAAACAATATAAATGCTTTTATATCTATGTTTGTAGCCTTCTTGATAGATCAAAGCATTTGTCATAGGCCAAAACCTGTTAAACCTTTTCTGTTTATGGTATAAATTAAAACTCTCTGGAGTGTGGTTTGGCCTAAGTCTGATTTATTGCTTTACTTGGCACTGCACCAGGCTGGTTGTGGTTTTCCATTCGTGTTTCCAGTACAGTCTTCATATGTTTTGATTTCAAATACTTGCATAGCAACTTTATCTGGATAGTAATAACTTTCTTTGTTAAGGCTTCATTATAACATAGAGATCAGGCTTTTGTGGGTTCATTGCTTTTGTTCAAATTAAACTGAGCTATATCTGTGCATGCAAATGATGCATTTGTGTATTATAATTTTGAATTTAACTTTAGATTCTCTAGTAATTTTTTATTTAGTGAAGACATTTTCCAGATCAAATCAATACTGGAAGAAAAGGCAATGAGAATTGTGGTCAGGATTTCCTATGCATAAATCTTTTTTATTGATGACAAAATGTAGGATGAAGGGAAGAGTGTACTAGATTTTGTCTCTTTTACATAAATTTCAACCATGGCTATAATGCATGTTTCATTTATGCTCACATTTAGAATGTGCAATCTTTAGCTGATTTAATTTTTTCACCTGACCTTTTTGCTACCATATTTAAATCGTGGTTATGAATAATATTTCCTCCTACCAAAACTGGCAGATCTTGGCAGACCTTTTTATTTACTTTGACGAAACAAAACGAAACAAAAACCTATTACAATTTTATACACCTATATATGCATTTGTGCAAGTGAGGGCATCTCTAGTAAGTTGGATCATCTATGATGTTTTTCCAATTTCATACTTGGTTTGGTTTTTTTAACTAATAGATAATTTTATTGAAGTTCTTAGACCAGGTATTTACCATGGGTATATAATATTAAACAAAAACTGAGAAAACTGTACAATTTTCTCTAAGGAGGAATGTTATCCTGGTATATGAGCTGGTTTTATTTTTCAGTAGTCCTGACTCATCCATCAATTTGTTTATAAAAGAAGCTGCAAGGGTTACATGCATTGCCTCACAGTGGGAATATATGATGTAAAGGTATCACACACTTTCAACATAAGTACACACACACAAAAAATATTATACTGCATTAAATTAAGAAGCATTTAATTTGAAGTGAATCTCTTAGGCCAGTGGTTGTGGGGTTTATATCTGGTCTTGTTATTAAGCGTAGCGATTAACAATCTGTAGTTAGACATACTGTTTAATGCGGCGTCCACTGAATTCATTAGAAGAGTTCTGTTTTGGATTATGCCTTTAGCAGTGCTTATTCATTCAAACACCCCTTACAATTTAATCTAAGTGGAGAAATACTGATGTTTGGGGATTTGTTGACACAAGTCAATAAAAAGAGGCTCTGAACCGAGAGTACCATTCCTTGACCTGTTTCGTGAAAATATCTTCTACTGCTTGTTCATGTTGTTCTAGTCCTAGAGCAGGTTATCCCCAAGTCAGTTGTGACAACATCAGCCACACTGAATTCTCAAATTAAATTGTAAGCAAAATGCAGATTGATTGTGAAGTGGGTGGGAAGAGGAGACAAAAAAAAAATGAGAAGTTTCTTTTAGACAGCTATTTAGGCAAAAAATAGCTATGACAGGTATCATAAAACAACACATCGGATAGCGAAAATTACGGTAACACAGATATTTAATGCAAGTTGTTAATTTTGTCTCTTTTAACTGTAAGTTCTTTAAAAACATAAAAGAATAAAAATTGGAAGAAATATACAGGTGCTTATAGGATAAACAAATGAGTGAGTGTTCATGAATAAGAGTGAAAGGCCAGGATGGTAATGCAAAACAAATTACATGGTGAAAATACTTATTTTGGTCCAGTAAAATAAAGGAAGGAAACTACCACAGAAAAACTAAACTCAAGAAGGTTGGGAAAGAACTAAGAATAAGAAACTAAGAATTGGGAAAGAACTAAGGATAAGAAGAAGTACAGGCAGCATGTAAATGGATGTAAAAGTGACCAAGAGAATAAAAGCTAAAGGAAATGAGACGGCCGATTCAGAAATACAGCAAGGGAATGCAGACATTCAAAATTACTTTGAATACATTAAGAAGAAAACATTGCATGTTTGAAATGTTACATGGAAATACTGAAGTGTAAATGCCTTCTGGATATGTGAGTTAAAGATTTGTCCACAGTATCCATTTGCCCAGAAAAATAGAAAGGAGAAAGCAAAAATAAAGTAGTTATTTTTGTATTTTATTTTTAATAATATATCACTGTACAGTTAATCAGTTTATAATAAATTAGTTTTATAAGTGACAGGTGCATTTTTATGGTATGGAAAAATAATTCCAATGAGTTGAAAGTCACATTACAGGGACTTTTTGACCTGGCTTTTTAAAAACCATAAATGATTTTCATCAAAATTAACTTTTGCCTTCCCNCCCCCCCCCCAGAATTTCATTTTTTATTCCCCCCTCTTCCCATATGATAATGTATGTAAACCGCCATTGCAATTTACAGTAGATTTACTTCTTGTACAAGTGATGGCCTTTTTTTTTTAACCTATTCACCTTTATTTAACCAAGTAGTTGATTCTGAAATTAACAAGGTCTGATTTTGTTTGTGAAAAAGGCAGCACTGAAATGGGTGGTCTGCTGCAGCTGATCCTGTGTCAGCAGGGGCTTGGATCAGGTGATCTCCAGAGGACCCTTGTCACTTTCTGTGATTCTCTGAAATACTTACATGATGTGAGAGACAAACTGCTATAAATAGAAAGAGATGCATGATGAACATCTGCTTCCAACAGAGTGCTTAGCACGTGCACAGTAATTACAAGTCCTATACTCCTGCATATATTGAATTTGTTTTGGTATTTTTCCCACCTTGGAGAAGTAGCTTGCACACCGAGGGGTTTTGGAGATTTTTTTTTTGGGGGGGGGGTGGATGGTTTGGGGTTTTTTTGGGGTTTTGTTGGTTTGTTTTGGGGAGAGAGTCTGGGTTGGTTTTTAGTGGAGTGATTAATTTGAATAATATGTAACGTGTACTCATGTAAGTAAATATTTAAAAGACTGACAGCATTAGTTAGTTACCGTTAGCCTTGCCAGTGTTTTTTCTTAGCTGCTGAGGAGCAGTGGTATTTTTTTTTCTATTTTTTATTGTAGTTTTTTGCTTCTTGTTTCCATGGTAACTTTTTTTTTTTTTGCACTGTTTCTAAAGAACGGGAGAGTTTCTGTGGGGGCTTTTTCATTATTTATTTAATTGCATGAAAACCTAACTGAATATGCTGTTCTGTAAAAATCCTCAAAAATCCTCAAATCCTGTATATATCTCAAGTGCAAATCTAGCTTTTAACTATTAAGGCATTATATTTTATCTTCCCAACTTTTTAGCAATCATCCAGTCTTTATTCTTTCATATTCAACATATTTTTAAAAAATCGTCTTTATCTACTTATTCTGCAATATTCCTATATGGCATTCTATGGTGTCAGAGTAATTGAAAGCTGTTGAAGACAATGTGCAAATGCTTGCAGTCATCTCTAATAATCATATTGTACTACAAATCAGGCTAAGTGCAACACTGAGCATGCACAATAAGTTAGAATGCATTGTTTTTTTCTGCAGTTCTAAAAGGCTAATATTCCATCTACTGTTAAGAATCAGACTAAAGCATACTACTAAAATTACATATTCCTAGTGCATCACTGGAATATGCTGCAAACCAGAGGGTTTTCCTTCTGGGGTATTGCGAGATCTTTCTTGAACAGGTACATTTTATCTTTTCAAGCAAGATTTTTAATGATGCAGTATGGATGAGATTCACTCAGTTGGGAGAATAAATAAGGTAGCAAATAGTCGTTATATCTTTCTTCTCTTTCAGGTAGGTGAGACATTGAGTGAGTTCAAGTGCGTCTGGTTAGAACAGTAATTAACACTTCATTCTTCTGTAGAGAGAAACATAAAGAACGCGTAGATTAAGGAACTGAAACTGAGGCTTTTGTCCCTAGAGGCTTAATGGTGTGGTTTCATGGTCCTCTGATGTTAATTTAAATGTCACTGCCAAAAAGGTAGTCTTGCCTGAAGCCATGTATTTCAGTCTTTTCTTTGCATCATCAGTAGCATCTGTCCGGTTTTGCAGCGGGTCTCTTCAGCTCACTCATCCATTTGGGAATGATTTTTTTTTAAGTGCGTTAGGAGGATTAGTTTGCAAGCTGATCACTGAGCTTATTTAATTCATTGTGCAGGCAAAGGAGTAGTTTTGCTGGTGTAAAAGATGTAGCCAAAAACCTGCTATGGGCAGAAAAAGGAGGCATGTTCCCCAGGTAGATGTGTGGGTTACTGACCCACTCCATCCCTAGCCGTCCCTGTCTCCTGAGGAATATTTTATTTTCAGAACAATTTAATGCCATATGGTTGTCCATGTTCCAGCTCCACCCCTCACCCCATCTCCAACTGCACCCCCACATGTAAGATACACTTCAGCCTTCTAGTCTGAATTTTCTTTTTCTTTTATGACAGAAAATAATAAATTTGAATACTTAATAATTTTAAATAGAGGCCAAATACAGCTGAAGGCAGAACCGTGTTAGAAAAAAACAAGCAGAAAATGAACCTACCTCCTTATTCACCGTAGGTTATAGGGTGGATTTTTTTTTTTTTTTCTGCTTGTGTTTCTTTCCACTACAATCATTTCAAATGTAGACCATTTTGGAACTGAAAAGAAAGTTACCCTCTTCCATCAGAAGGTTCCTTCTGAAACAGAGTATAGCAGACAGGCAAAATTCCTTCCTGTTCCCATAACTATTCCAGGAAAATGTAATATGCCAAACATGCATTAAACTGAAAATTTCTACCATGTGTCATTGGGGAGGAATTACACTAACACGCCCAACAGAAAATGCAGAAGCAATACCCATTGGAGGATATTTTTTTAATTCAGGTGGGCAGCATGAATGCTCAAATATTTTAAAATTTTACAGATGCAGCAGAATGATTTAGCCCATAAGGTGCAAAACTTGCAGTTGGAAGCCTGAATTTACATGTTTTGCAGCTGTGCATAGATACTGCAATATCCTGTATTCTGTTAGAAGGTAAAAAAAGGGAGTGGGGCTAAAATTAGGAAAATAATGCATTCATCAGTGGGAGTCATAGTTAAAATCTAGTGCACGATGTTTCAGAGATTCTGGACAACCTTTTTAGTAACGTGGGTTGACTTTTCTGGTTTTGAGTTTTGTTGTCTAATAAGTGCAACAAGCATTTGCAATTGCAGCCAGTGATTAAAGCGGCCTGCTACATGACCATATAAAAGCTGCTTTAAGAAATTTTAACTTGTATTTTCATTGCAAAAAATTAAAGCTGTATTAAAATATTTTTTCTGCAGCATCTATTAAAGGAGAATTATTAGAGCTTCTGTAGTGCATCCATAGAAGTGAGAGTTAATTGCAAGATTAATGTTTTGGGGGATTTTTCATTATTTTGGCTTTCCTCTTGCTTTATAGTTGCCTAGCATGAATTCTAGTAGGAGTTAATTGTATATAGTCAGGAAAACAGACAATTACCCTGTTTACCAGTATGTAACAAGCTCTGTGGTAACATCTGCTTCTAAAGTATATTTCTGATCATCCTGACTTTAACTGCTTGCCTTGGCACAGGAAAAGGGGAAATCTAGGCAGGAAACTAGAACAAAGAACCTTGCAGTGACCAAAAATAAAATTCCATCTGAATACGTGTTGGAGGAGGGAGTAGTTTGCTACGTGAGGTTTTTTCTGCAGTTATTGGTGTTTTGGCTTAGTTAGTCTGTGTGACATCTAAGATTGCCTAAGCTTTTTGTGTTGAGAGTTTTTTCACCTGATATTTTGTATCTTTGCCATTTAGATTAGATATCTCTTTCTTTTAAAATAAAGTTGTGTAGGTTACCATACCATTTAAAAAAAAATTCTAAGTGGAAGATATGAGGGAAGTTGAATGTGTTTAGACCTGCTGCATGATCATTGTTGAGATGCTGCTAGAGCACTTGCAGGCTGTGGGAATCCTGTTGAGGAGCAGCAGAACTGCTGTGCAGGTGGTGGGAAAAGATTAGTGCTTTGTGTGCACAAACAGGAAACAGGGTTTCAAAAGCGGGAAACAAGTCCTGAGCTGTGATAAACATAATTGCTGCTTCTCCTAGAACTGCTGAGCTTCCACTTATGCTCGTTACCATTAGGATGAAGTTGCATGTCTGTGGGCTGTGTTCTGAAAGAAAATGTGACAGGACAGCTGTGTGCATGAAAGTGGTTGCACAGTTTCTTGACACATGAAAGGCTAGACAGTTTATTCTTGAAATATTGTATTAGTATTTTTGTAGTACCAAGCAGAATAATGGAAGCATCTCAAAAGTACTGAGCATGTAGAGATTTCTTGCTATTGTCACTGGGAGGTAGATTGGAATAGGTCCTACACCACTGATTTATAAAGGTGTCTTCCTATCATAGTTCTAAAGGTACAATGTGTCTTTTTAGTTGGAAAAATATGTTGTGCTTTTGAATGAAAAACGTTTCCATATTTATTCAATAAAAAAAAATCTAGCAATAATGAATTTCAATTCTGTTCAATATCACAACATAATTACCGTAATCCATTACTCTGTTTCTTTATGGACCGCAGTCTAAGAAAAATTTAACCAACTCCTACTTCTGCTAAAAAAATTTCAGTGCAGAACTGGAATGGGAAGAGGCGTTCGCCAATACTGAGGATATGGCTGTGAGGAAAAGCCAGAGCTTCCTGGGGGAAGGTCATTTCCTTTTCCTGTATAATCAACAGAAATGTTAGATGAGAAGTTGTGAATTGTGACAAACAGGCTTTTAGAAACTGAGTTCTGAAGTGAGCTGCTCACTATTTGTTAAAAGCTACACATTACCTGGTAGTTTTTAATATATTGGTTGCGTCTTTTGCTTTTTGTTGCCAAGAAAGATATTGAAATATTTGCACATGCAGAGATGGTTACATATTTGTGGTATCTTGATTTTAGATGAAGTTTGGTAATTATCATCATGTAAGTCAGTCCTCAATCAGTAGACACTTGATAAATTTGAAGAAACGGACAGAAATTTCATTAGTTGAAGGCATTTCTCACATATGGTGAAGTTGCATAGAAAAGTAGAAATAGCAGTAAAATTGAAATGTTGGAATCTAAAATGACAGGCATTCATTGGTTTTATACTTTCAGGGAATTTTGCCTTAAATTTGTCATCAAAATTCAACCCCCATGAAATTCTAAAATTATATCTATTATTTGAAAAAAAAGTGATTCTCTCAAAGTAGAATCTTTAAATGCTCTAAATTGATAAATGAATTCCTAAATTGAGTTTTAGTCTCTGAAGATAGAGGAGCAGTTTGAGAATTGTTAGGCCTCTTAAATCATTAACAGTGACATTGTCAGATCTTGAGTTCTTTAGAACTCAAGCCTGCTCTTCGGTACACATGGATTTGGCTGGGATAGAAGGAACTTGGTATGCAGTTCTTGCTCCTAAACAAGAGGGTGTGTTTTGTGTGATTTCAGGGGATCGTGCTTGGTATGATGATGGTAAGCATCCGATTTTGCTTTCCTGGTAGCTACTAATGACTACAATTTCAGAAGACTGTAAGGAGGATTCAATTTTTTAATTATGGGTGGAGCAATAACTTGTAGTAAGACTGCTTAGCCCTGCTTATTTAAGTGTGCTGCTCTTAGTTGCTTGTAATTTTTCTGACTGACCATAAGTAAATTCTAGAAACACCTGCCATCTATGTCTAGACAGGAATCCATATGAGGAGTGGCTGAGGTCACTTGTCTTGTTCAGCTTGGGGTACAGGAGATTGAGGGGAGATCTCAGAGCTGTCTATGGCTTCCTCACCAGGGGAAGAGGAGGGGCAGTCACTGATCTCTTCTCTGTGGTATCAGTGACAGGACCCCAGAGAACAGCCTGAAGTTGTATCAGGGGAGGTTTAAATGGGATATTAGGAACGGGTTCTTCCCCCAGAGGGTAGTTGGGCACTGGAATGGGCTTCCTGGGGAAGTGGTCATAGCACCTGCCTGACAGAGTTCAAGAAGTGTTTGGACAATGCTCTCAGGCACAGGGTGTGACTCTTTGAGTGGGAGAAGTCTAATAAACACCTATACAACTTTGCTTCTGAGTGTATAACATGAACAAGCCTAATTGAATTGTAGGCACCTGCATTTCCTCTTTAAAAATGACTGTTGCTCTTGATTGAAAACATTCTTGCAACTTAGTTTGTTTATTTAACAAGGGTAATGAGCGTGCCTGAGCTGATACATTAATGCAAGTACATTGCTAGTTGTACTCAAGTTACAGCTAAGGGACCTAATCCAGGTCCATGCCAATGTGCAACATTCCAGTGTAGTGACTGCATACTGGGAGAAAAATCTTCTAGGCGTGTCACTGACCTTCTGTAGTTAAATGATCCTCCCAAATTACATAATGTCCAAACATCAAGACTGTGCACAGAAGATTTTCTTTGTGCAGCCTCAGTGGGGAAGAATGTGATTTTCTTTATGCTCTTAACTGCTGTATTTACATAGCTAAACTCTTGCTTTGGATGCTTGGCAATCTCCAAGTTTAGTTGTTCTCCATTCAAACCATTAAGCCATATGTTTCTTACTTTATCTTAAAAATACTCACCTTCAGAAATATACTTCTCGATTATACCCAAAGACTATATAATGAACGCCTTAATTAGACCCTTAGATTGACTTTTCCTTTCCATGTACCTGGGGGTTATAGTGCATCTTTTGAAAACTTTCTTTACTTTGTTACAAGCGTTTTATAGAGAGGGTAAAAACCCCCCATATAGCTGTTGAGTAAGACATATTTCCCTTTCAATGACAGTTTTAGGAGCAAGAGCCTGAAATTTGGCAGATATGTACATGTATAAAATGTATTTTTTGCTTTCCTTGTTAAAATTTGTCTATTATAAATTTTATAAAAAGCTAAGTTAACATGTGGTTATTAAATACATGTACTTTGGCTACAATGTTATTGCATCTTTTTTGTGGTCACATAATCACAGAATAGTTAAGGTTGGAAACGACATCTAGATATTTGTTAGTCTCTAAGGCTGCTACTCAAAAAGGCTTCAGCTAGAATGGCATCATGTTGAATTTTGAATGCATCCCCTCTTGAAAACTGCAAAATCTCTATGAGCAGACCGTTCTTGTGTTCTATCACTTTTACATTGTAAAAGGTTTTTGCTTACCTTTAAACAGAATTTCCTATTTCAATTTGTGTCCATTGCCTCTTGTCCTTTCATTGGATCCCTCTCAAAGAGTCTGGTGTCATCTTCTGTATTTCCTTCCACCAGGTATTTAAATACATTGAGAAGATACTGGTGAGATCTTCCCTAATGTATCTCAGGCTGCCATGGGGTTTTTTGCTGCAAAGATGTAATGCTAGCTCAAGGGCAATTTCCTGTTGACCAGACCTGTAAGGCCTGTTCTACAAATCTGCTTTCCACCTTGTTGGTTCCCAACCTGTACCAAGACAGAGGGTTATTTTTAACCTATTCCTTTTCTCAGTAGTTGCAAAAATGAAACAAAAGTTGAGAAATCTAACTAGACTTTTAAGGCAGATGAGAGAATCACATGTTGCATAGAATTGCATAATGTAGCTGATTAGATGAGGTTTCTTTTAATCTACATTTGAATATGCATTATTAATGAGCAAAATTGCTAATATTTGAAAACTAATTGGTTGGCATTTCTTTTTTCTTTAAGCTCCTTCTGCATTACTAAAATTATTTCCAAAAACTTTAATTTCATCATGCCATTACTCATTTTGCAGCATGACATCATGCTAGTATGATCATTTACTGAAAAATGTTGATAAACTGGAGTAAGTGAAATGGAACAGGCAAAGTAGTGTTCTGATGAGCCAACTTGATTTTGGTGTCTTATAACTGACTTAGTGTTTGCTGATTGGAGCTGTCAGAGAAGTAATTCACCTGGCATGGCTTTGCCACATGCTCACCATCAACCAAGGAGAAGCAGCTTTTATACCTTGATATATTTTCTTATTTGTTCAGCTGAGATACCTTGCATAATGTATTGGAGAGTTTCCCCTCCCCCCCCCTCCATGTAACAACTTTAAACTGAATTACAACTTTGAGTTTTTGGATTCAAAGATTAAATTTCCACTTTAAAATAAGGCGTGGGGTTTTTAAGTGCTTTTTATCTTAAACAAGGATTCAATGTTTTAGCAACTTACATTGATACTATGGACACTATCTGAGAAGTTTCAGAACTTTAAAATTTTCCTGAGCAATATCCCCTTATATTTCACTTTATTCATCACCATTGGAATTAGAACATCTCCCATGCATTATTCTTTATCACAGTGACAGATACATGCAAATTATTTATTTAGACAATAGTGTTTCTCTTCTTGTTCTCTGCCCCAAATAATACCAAGTACATTCAATTTAGTAAAACTGGATTCTTCTCACTTACAAAAGGTTCATATGGACCATGTACTTGTGAAACTAGAGTCAAATGATACCAGTTTCGTGGTTTTGACCATGTTTTTCTTAGATTTTTAGTGGGAGATCTCTTTTGAGCAAGGAGTAAAACACCTGGCTATGCTGAAGAAAATGGGGATAATTGCACTCTGATAATAAAATCAGTGCAGAAAAGTCCTTTACCAGAGCAATAGAATTTGTATACATATTAAATCAGACAAGCAATAGATAATTAATCCTCTGTTGATATGGAAAAACCTTGAGTTTATATAGAAAATAAATCAATTTCAACATATGTGAATTAGATATTATTGGAAAAATTCAGTATGTTTAAGTTCAATATATATTTTCAGAATGCTGGTATGACTCACTCTACATTGTAGTCTGATGTTGAAGCTTAAAGGTCAGAAACAATTCAAAAGCCCACTGCTTAAAACTAAGTCTTTTTAATCCATAATTATCACAAGTATGCCCTGTTTTCAAAAACAGGGCAAAGGTTGTCTTGTCAGTTCCACTGAGACATCTGAAAATAATATTCATTCAAATAGGACCATTTCTGTTAAAAACTAAACAAAAACAAACCCCACATCTCTAAGAGAGCAATTTATGTCCTAGAAGAAAAAGAAAATCGCTGTTCCTTTAAAAAGAAATTAATATCTTGGTCCATTCAAGGAAAGTAGGGCATGTATGAAATCTGTGTTCATTGTGAATCACTTGGGCATATTGCACTAATCAGATTGCATTTCTTTAATTTACTGATATGATTTAAAACTACCTGATTGTTTGAATGCCACTAGATTGAGAACTATAGAATCATACTTCAGTGAAAATGAAGCTATTTTTTGTGGTTTTAGCGTTTGTGTTTTTTTGTGGCAGAGCTGCTCAGACATATTTCTGTGAGATTAAAATAACCATTACTATAAATGAGGAGAAAAACATGGCCATTAAATATAGATGTTTATCTATTATGATAAAACTAAATGCAGTTGTAGAAAGTTGGGGGTTAAGGTTTGGTTTTTGGGTTTTGTTTTTTTTTTGTTAATGGATGAGTGGCTGTACAAGTCACATATTGTGTATATGCTATAGATAATGTAGAAATGAACAAAAGGCAGCACAACAGGAAACATATGCTATAGTAGTTAGTTCACACCTGCTACACTGATTTGAATAGGCTTGGAGATAATATCAAATGGGGAGTGAATTCATTGTTTAGACCATTGAAACTCTTTTCTACAAAATATGACCCTTTACAGTCCTTTCTTTGTCAGGGCATACTTAAATTCAATAGTCTTTGAAAAATGTGTGTTTCTATGGGCACACTTCTGCTTGGTGCACAAGTGTAATCAGAATCTACACTCACAGGTCCTGATGTTCATTTCACAAGAAACTCTTTCGTGGTTCAAAGGTTTAAACACACTTCTCACCCTACTGAAATTTCAGTTTCACATGTGTTTCCTAGTGTTAGCTGAATAAATTAAGATAGTAGGGTTAATCCTTTCCAGAATGAAAGTAAGAATAAAATATATGGCAGTGGAGAGCTACTTGAATACAGGAGGATAGTGAAGTACACAGCAGTAAACTTTGAATAAGTTTTCTTAAGTTAAAAAAAAAACCCAAAAGGATAGAAAGTTAAAAAACATTCTTGAATGGAACCTTAGAGTACAGCTTCTGTAACTTGGTTTTGGCCACTGCTTGCATGTACAGCTTTTGCACACAGTTTTTTTACTCCGTATGTTTTCAAACAAGTTTCATCTCATTTGATTGTTTCCAAATTTTTCATTCGCTCAGTTTTTGTAAATGAGACTTGGCATGCCAGACAAATGATAATTTAGGTCTTAAATTCTTTTCCAGAAAGCTCCAGAACCTTTGTTTTCCTATCCATATGTGTCAGAACCAAAGAATGCTTGTGTTTTGTTGGTAAGATGATGTATGCCTAAAAGTGTGTAGAGAGGGATCTGATTAGGCTACCTTGGTCAGGCAAACTATAGTAAAAAATATGAAATTAAAATTGTTTGGAATTCATGTGTGCCTTACATATGGTTTCTTTATGTTTACCATTTAAATGTTGGACAACAGCCACCTCTGGAAAGAGGACACCAGATTTGGTAGACCAGGAATTTTAACTGCTGTGGTAATTCTTATATTTCCTGTGTTTACTCTGGTTATGCATGTATTTATAATGTTTCTCTCATATGAATGCTCTGACAGACACGTGGCCCACAGTTCCAAATCACACCTCTGATGGTGTCCCTGTCTGTGGCCCTGGCAATGGACTTTTCTGTCCTCAAGGCAGGACGTATGATCCACTTGCAGATCAGCTCCTGAACTACCACAGGTTTCAGCCCAGCATATTACAGTAAAGCACTTCCAATTTTGGATTATCCTGACATGTCAGGCTGAAAACTGAAGGTTCAGGAGTTCATTTCTAATCTGATCAGATGCTGCTGTTTCAGGGACAGCAGCATCTGTCAGAAGGGGGTTGTGTGCAACTGGGGTAATAACTGATTTAGCTGCTTGTCCAGTTTTAGTCTCCTTATATATGTCTGCTAGGACCTTCAGTGTCTGCACCTGCATGCTGAAGTAGTGGATCTTTTTGCTTTTTATTAATAATAAACTCATCAGTGCTCTGATTTTTTTGCAGTAATCACCAAAATGTAAAGCTCTCCTCGCTGTCTCTTTTCATTCAGTGCATTACTTTAAGTAGTAAATAGACATTACATCCATAGCGTAACAATCCCCTACTAGCAGTCTGTTTGCCAAGAGTAGAGATATTATTTATACACAATCAGGACAGAACCAAAGAATACTCTTTTATGATAGTATAGGATCTGGTTTTATTCTCATTTTAAATGTAGTAATTTTTAACTTTTAATGTTCATTTTCTATCAAAACAATCCAGTGAAGTCTTCATTCAAAACCAAATTTGTAGTCTTAATTGTTTTAGTAAAGTGCTTTTGGTGTTTTAATCTAGAAATGTTGGCATTTTTTGGGAGACACTAGCATATAGAGATTAAAATAGAGTGTTATGAATTCTTATGGAAAATAAGCAGTGTGTAATTTGACAGGTTCTGTATATCATGGCTGAGCACAATAAATACAATATAAATAAAAGTAATAGTATTGAATCCAAATTAGAGGGCTGTGAAGAGTGTATTTCTAGCAAGTACAGTTATGGAAAGACAGTTGCCAAAAGTGAGTGATTTTAAAACTAAATGTGACATAACAAACTGCTTTTAAATGTATTTTTGTAAGAATTATTCTCAAATATCTGTAATATCTCCTAGCTTAAAGGATACTGTTTTTCAAAGACAAATATACAAGACAAAGAAAAATACATAAGAATCATTACTCTGGTTTTACTACTTTCTCTGGCTCTACTTTTAATGTGCATACCAAACAATGTGATTGTGTCTCTTTGAAAAATTAATGTTATTGTAGAAACAGCTTTAGAAACAGTTTTGTAAAAAATTGTGATTGATTAAAAAAAAAAAGGACTTTAAAAACAAACAAAAAATCCCCAACCCAAACAAAACCCCCCCAAAAACCCAAAGAAAGACAAGCTTTGTTTAATGACGTGTAAAAATATTAGTAGCATCATGTACGGACTGTGTAAGTTTACAATAAGACTTGGTAAGTGGATTTTGTTCCCAGTCTATTAAATTAAACATCTTGGGCTTCATGTAGTTGCCTACATCTCATGGCAAAATCAGTCAAGTTTGAGGGCTGCCAATAACTCATGGAATCAGATTTTGTATAATTTTAATTTTTTTAAGTAATTTCATATGATAGGAAAAGCCAGAATTGTGTAAGCCAGCTTGCCTAATCCTCGCTGATTAACTGCATTCAGCACGACAACTCTCTCTGAGCCATTTTAATCACTGTTGTGAGGAAAACTGAACGCATCAGTTACTGTACAAATGTAACTGCTCTTAAAATCCTGTCCCTGGAGTAGTCTGAGGCACTTGGAGGACCAGAATAGTCCTGCTGCATAAAGTGATAATAGTTGTTTCGTTGTTGCTTTGTTGTAATACTTTTCTGCCTCTCCCCGGTAATTATTTTAAAGATATTTTTTGGGCTTGTTGCTTTCATATAAATGTGCAAACATTCTTCCCACACTGGCAAGGAATGTTAATAGCTACCTGCATTTGTTCTTGAAAAAACTTCAATATGTTATTGTGATTGTCTTTATAGTAATAAATATTATGCTTGCATTTTCCTAATTTTTAGTGATTTTTAGTAAGCATTGATAACTCATGATAATTTAAAAAAAAAGAAGTTGCCATGAAGAGTTCTTAGTTGCCATCAACTACTGCCTAAATTTTCTCATGAAGTGTCGCAAAGGATAAGTGACCTGGAACAACATTTTAGATATTCATTGTGAAATAGTGTTTGAAATCATAAATCCATATAGATAAAGTCCTTTGTATCAGTCTTTGTATGTTTATGTCTTTGTTAAATGCGTTTAGATGATATGATGTGTGTGTAATCCTTAAGAGTTTAACACCACATAATTGTGGATTTTATTATAGAAGGTTAGTGTAAAAGGTTCAGGGTAATTCATTGATTTTGCCAAACTATTTTAGGAAACTTGTACCTTCTGAAGAAATATATTCTCAATGGAAACATTCCTGGCTTTGTAGTGGTTTAGTAAGCTGCATCCAGCGAGTGTAAATCAAGAGCAGGTTTTTGAAACCTGTGTTTGTGCGTTGAGCCAGACTGCAAGACACCTATGGTGAATCTCACCTGCTGCCATCGCCTGTCCCTCTCACCTGCTGCTACGCCTGCTGGTGCTTCCTTGACTTTCAAAAGAAGATAAGGTTGGTGGAACACAATTAAGAGAAGCAAGTTTGATTGACAGATATCTAGGTAAAATCTACAGTAAAATCTTACTTTACTTTGTACAGTTTGATCTTTATTTTTGAAGAAGAAGCTAGTATTTCCAGCTTCTAGGTGTTGGTCATGCTTACATTTCTGTTAGCATAGGCAATGGTCTAATAAAATAAGATACTTTATTATCAATTTTTTTCCTTTTTCTTCCCTTCCTATGTTTTTTTAATTTATTTTTTTTTCTCCTGATTACAGGCCATAGTTGCGAAGCAGTGGGTGGCAGTCATAACTTCATACATTTCTGTAGCCTGGCCACCTGCCAATACAATTATCGACTTGAAAATTAGCTGTGGAATTTGACAATTTGGAGCAGGTTTTTACAAATTCAAGATTTTATGGAGATAGTCTTAGCTTCTGTAGCTCAGTCAAAGGCCTGCAGTCTTTGAAAGCATCTGGCAATCTTTTCATTTCAGGCAACATTTAAATAACTCTTTAGGGATTCTTTGGATACGGTAACCAAGCAATTGTGTTGGTAGACCAGGTACTGTACTTGTGCAGTTGAAATCAAGAGGGTTTCAATTGTGCGTTACTTTCTTGTCATTATGTTAGCTTACTGCAGATATTAAGAAACTGTGAGATAATCCTGATAACATGTGTACTTAAGAATCCAGGAAGCAGCTTTTAATAGTTTTATCATACTGGTGTAAAGAGTTCTTTATGCAGGGACTAAAGTGGGATGCAATTTTTCACAATTCTTACTTGCCACACCCATAGCTTGGCTTCTGTTGTCTTGCTGTCTGTTTACTTCAATCTTTTCTGTACTTTTCTTAACTGAGACTGCCTTAAGCTTGAATTTTGTGGTCAAGATTCAATTATATTTATTATCTTTTCAACTACTTTCTTATTTATGTTCTTTTTCTTCACGGGAACATAAAATATGACTGAGTCAAGTACCTCTTTGTTGCCACTAACTATGAACTCTGCTTTTCATTTACCTATATTTCAGTTTGAACTGCAAAATTATGAATTGTATTTTAACATATCTCCCGGTTATACAATTAGGTACTGGTTTTGCCTGTGTCAAAAGTTCCTAAAATACCTTGTTTAGGATTCTCTGATATGTATGTATACTTGAAGTACATAAGACACAAATAAGTATTCTGACAAATGCTAGTGAACGAAAAGCAAGTCCTAAAGGACTGCCATGGAGAGTCAATAGACTGAGACAGAAAGTAAAATTCTTGAGTATCCCTTTTAAGGAATCTTTAGAGGGAAAAAAAGAAAAGAAATTTTAGTCCTAGTTATGATGTCACTCATTTAGTTATAAGACCCAGAATATTATCTTGAAGTAGCTGGTGCATAACTAAATCTGAATTTTATTTTAATATGATTTTAATAATTAATGCAGCAATCAATAGAGTATACTTTCAGAGAGATGACTGATTGAAGTATCCTTTAATTGCAGCCTTTAATTAGAATTGATGGCTCACCACCCTAGTTCTTGTCTATTATATTAATAATTACAAAATTGATTTGATTCCATTTTAATTTTGATCCACTGAGGAGCTGTGTGGCTCAAATTCACATCCTTGCAAATGAAGGTGACTTCCTGAAAGAGATGATATGGCATTGCCTCTTATTTATATGCATGAAAATATGTGCATGTAAACTATAGTTGTTAACGTAATTCTATTTAATCATGTCCTATCCAGTTATTTATTTTAGGCAGAGTGAAGGAGCAGTGGCAGCTATTGGGCTGTTTTGCTTCTATATTTGCCCTTTTGTTGCTAGTTAAATATTTCTTAGTCAGAGACAATGACAGTGGAGCTTTATAGTGGTAGTTCCAAGAATGCCTGGTGGTTGATACAAAAAGACTTGAGATATTACCGTTATCAAATATGTGGGGTTTTTGCATTTTTTTTCCTTCTGTCTCTCTGCATGTATTTTTCATATGAGGCCATTCATGTTAAGTATTTAAAGAAATGTAGACAGAAGGGTTTTTTGAACTTACAAAATTTCTAGAGAGGCGTGTATGTATCTATGCATATGTCAATGATATAAAAATAAAATAGAAAATTATATAAAATTATATTAAAAAATCTCAATTCCCCATGGACAAAGCAGTACCTTACATTCATCCTTTTTACTTTTGATTGGCCTACTTTCTTATTGACATCCATTTGCTTTAATAAACCTCCAAGATCTAAAGGATATAGTGTTCTTTTTCTGATACTGAAAAAAAAAAAAGAGCCCAAACCCAATAAACTGGTGGAATCATTTGTGATGGATTTTCAGCAAACTGTAATTCACTCTACTTCTCTATATCCTTCAGGTGACCTGTTAGATAAATACCATAGTATTGATTAGAAAAGTTAGCGTTACTTTGCATACTGTAAGAAATACTGTAAGCAAAAAATTTGTTCTGAATCCTTGCTGTCTAAGGCCAGTGATGTCTGTGGGTATTCCACCTCATGATTAGAATACAGTGGATTTTTTTGTGCAATATCTCAGTCTTGTGTGTGAAAAAGATACAGAACTTTTGTCAAAAGGAAAGCTGGTCTCATTGGTGATCATTGTTAAATTTTGGAGGTTTGTCCTTCTGGATTTTGTGCAGGATGCTTTTTTTTTCTTTTTATGGCTATTCAGCCATATCACTACTTAGAACTTATTCCTTAAGCATTTGGAATAGCAACTGTCTTAGAAGATATTATTAAGATAGAAAAGCCTTGATAACTTCAAGCTGCATTTTCATGTCCATGTAAAAAGCCAGAGAGCAGAGGAAGAGCTTTTTTGGTTCCTTTCTGATTGGTTATCACTTTGGAGACCTGAGATGCACATTTCCTAGGAAGAGCTTTTCACTACTTTTATTGTAGGTAGATCTGTATTAGTTCTGTATTAGATAGTTGAGCAGGGTTCAAATTCCTGGTTGGGAACAATGACCTCTAATCACCACTAGCACATGAAATTTCTGCATGTTACAATTTTTTGCCAGATCCTTTACTCTGACAGAAATCAGATGATTTTTGACAATTTCTGGAATAAGCATCAGCATTGTAGTCATTTACATGCTACCACTATAACCACTTTGTAGTGCCTGCATCAGGGAATTATGCTGAGGAGGTTTTCTTTAAGATATTTGATTTGGAGTGAACTTGGAACGAAATGCACTTCTATTAGGACAAAGTAATAAAATTGATTAGGGAAAATAAAACTTACATCACTGAGACAGAGCTCTGAAGCAGACTGACTTGCAGGATATGTGGCATTTGAAGTTTCTTGTGTTAACATTAATAAAACTAAATTCTTTTCAGAATTTATAGCTATGTGCTTCTATATATACACATCAGGAAAAGAGAAAGATGAGCATCAATTTTAAGTTTAAATTTCTCTTGAATACATACCATACAAAACAGTCTTTAGTAACATGAGCAATACCTACCTCCAAGTAATAATAAAAAAAAAATAGTGTGTCTTGCTACAATGTTGAGAGGTAGATAATTTTTAATTAACTGTATTTTGAATTGTATGTGCCAGAGGTTGGAACATAACAAATCAAGAAATACAACTCTTAGGCATCCAGCTCCTAACACTGTCTTCATACTTGTGAATTTTTTGTGCTGACTGCATTTAACTTAACAGATAGTGAGAAAGCAGTTTTCCTGGTGCTTGCTCATCAAAGTAAATAAATCTGCAAAAAGATAGGTGTCTTTGCAGTTGTATTTCTCTCTGATTTTGACTAGCACTGCAGAGAACTTTTGCAGTAGAAAAAGGGTAGAAAAAGGAGAGATCTGAGAAACATACATAGAATAGAAAATCCTATCTACCCTAGTTCAGCTATTCTCACCTACTTGAGTTTGTGGCATCTATAGCAACCCAAGTCATGTGCCTTTAGATGTTGCACTCTTATGGTACCATTTTTCTTAACCAGCAGCTTGCACCACACTCCTATCTAGTCTTTGCTCATTTATTTGTATTTTATGTCTGGCTGGTGCTACTGAAGGAAGTCCCCAGTGTGTCTGCAAGGAAAAGGTGAAACTGCATTTGAAAGGAGCCTGTCTGCTTTGGAAAACTTTGTAATTTTTACTTGCATATCCTTGAGGATTTTTGCTGCAGAGTTTCATGTCAATGGCTAGATCTGTAGGGAAAGGAAGCTAGAGCTACTTCTTTGTAGGAAAATCACAAAACCTGGGTGATTGTCTTTTGAGAGGCCTGCCTTGCTTTAGGAAACACTGCCTTGTGATATATATATTTTTAAATGAAGAGAAGCATTTTGTGGGATAAAGGAGGAGGAATGAAAGGAAAATAAGTTTCTTGTCTTACAGTTTCTGGGCATTTGTAAAGAACTAATATATTGTTGAACCTTATAGTATCCATTGGAGATTAAACTTTTCTTTCACAGGCTGTAGTCAGGACAAAATAATAAGGAGGGATTAAACAATACCGCTGCTACACACCTAAGGAGGCTTCCTGTTACTATCAAGAAAGAGAGCCATGGTAATATGATCCTATTTCTATCAGCCATTTGAAAATACTACTTTCATCAGTATCTACTGATCATCTTGACAGTACTCTGAGAACTTGCTTGCAAAGCTTTCTATGGTGTTGCCACCTACTACAGCAGAACTTTGGACTTTAGCCACAGGAATTTAGCTTGGCACTAATTCAGAGAGTTTCTAGACTCCATCATGATCAGCCCTTTGCACCCTGTATTACTGTCCTAATCCTATAAAATAGAGTATCCTATTTGAAAAGGTAACTTGTAGCACAGGTACACAGCTGTCCTGTCATGTCAGTTAAAAAAATACATTTCACAGAAGCACAGAATAAGTTGCGTTGGAAAGAACTACAGTGGGTCATCCTAGGGCACATGGCACAGGATTGCATCCAGATGGTCCTTGAATATCTCTAGTGAGGGAGCCTCCACAACCTCAACAGGACAATCTGTTCCAGTGCTCAGTCACCCTTGCAGTAAAGAAGTTCTTCCTCATTTTCAGGTGGAACTTTCTGTGCATATTTCTTCCTATTGCCTCTGATCCGATTGCTTATCACCGCCAGGAAGAGCCTGAATCCTTTCTCTTGACACCCTCCTTTTGGGTACTTAGGCGTGTTGATGAGGTCCCCTCTCACTCACTTCTTCTTGAGGTTGAACAGGCCCAGCTCCCTCAGCCTTTCCCTGTAAAAGAGATTGTCCAGGCCTTTGATCAATGTTGACTCTTTAATATGTTGTTATCTGTAGATGTCAACAGACATGTAGACTTCACATGTTGATAGAGTCATCTGCTTTGTTTATAGATTTATTTGTTTGGGCCATTTCTATAAGACCAGTAAATAACACTACTTTATAATTATTTGATTCAATGGTAGGAGAAGTTTCATTTAAATAAATTGTGCCAGCAGTGTTCAATTGCACCTGGGTGAACGTAGAATAAAATTTATAATGCCAACTTCAAAAGACACTTGAATGGGTCATGGTTGATGATATATTATAATTATGTATGTGAGAAGTAAACATTACAATAATAATCAAATGCTGATACATAATCTGCAATTCTAACATGGTGCAAGCTCAGGTGGAATGCTCTGTTAAATTGGTTTGGTTTGATTTTAACTTGGAAAAAACTTAACAAGTAAAAATAATTCTCAAGAAAAAAAAGCACTGATTCTGCTATAATTGAATAATTTTAAAACTTTGGGAAAGTGGCTTTTAAATTTAATCTTAAAACTTCTATATCTGTGATGATTGCTTATAAATGAACAGCTGCATCTTCATTGCCACAGGCTTAAATTAAGGTCCCAAAGTCCCATAGGTTTTGAATTCCATAGCACGTTAACAAGAAACATACAAATATAGAAACGCTCACGTTCTAAAACTGAACACAATGCATGTAATATTCATGATTACTAAGGCAAACAAAATACAGCATTCCACCAAATGCTGCAATAAAGAACAGTGTTGAAATTAAAAAGGACCAAATGACTAGGTTCATCGTAATCAACAGTCATGTGGTAAATTTTGCACTTGTATTTGGAAACTTATGTTTAACCTCATCTGCATCTCCCATAATTTTGTTATTCAATCTAAAATAGCACCCATTGTTGAACGAGTTTATTTTTCCTCTTTCTTGTTCTATTTGGTATTGATCTATTAATTTTTTTTTCACTCCTTTGTACATACACAAGTACCTCAGTTATTACTTGCTACATTATTTTCAGGTACCTATTGTTTCAATCATTTGACCATATCTAAAACCCTACAGTATGCAGTATGTTTTCTTAGGAGAGGTACAAAGAGCTGGGAATAATTCAGGGATTGAGAGCTATTGAGAGCTATAATTATGAGTATTATGATCTCATAATTTTTCCTACTTGAATGTAACTGTCACAAATACAATTGAGAGTGATCTTGATATCAGAATGTAAGTATCATGGTATAAAAAAAAATCCACCACATGTTCTGAGCAGAAAATGCAAAATCAGTAGAAGTAAATATCCACTTTTTACACTTGACACAGTATAGTTGCTCAGTACTCAGGAAGAATTAGAGTTGCAAGACTTCCTTTAAAGATCTTTGAGTTTTTTTAATAAACATATTTCTAAGGGCACCATTTGTGACTGTAAGGAAGGTTTACATGCTTCATTGAAAGGCAAAGTTCAAAATGTACCAATGCTAGTTTATCAAAAACCTACAAAAGGGCTAAATACAGAAATGCATAATAGTTGGATTTTTTTATTAATATATGCATATACTATTGCTTCTGAATGATGATTAGGAAAATTTTAAACAAGACACTTGATTTGTTTGATCAGTCCCAGGGTTACTTTTGTGAAACAACTTTGGACCCTTTATGAATACGATCTGCGTTTGACAAAGAGATGAACTTCTCTCAGATAATTAAATTCTTACATGTTTAAAAGATAAGCATCTTTGGTTTGGAGTATGATGCTATGAAATCCTCTACTGAACGAGGGCATTCCTTTATGCCTGTGTTTGCTGTCCCCAAACAACTTTGGGAAAAGCTTCTGTCAGAGACTGCGTCTTCCTGTGTTAAAAAGATGCAGATCTGTAGGGAAATATGCTTTATTAATTCCAGCTTCATGAAATTACTTGGATTTTTTTTTTTTTTTGGTGATTCTGATCTTGCTTTTCCCTACAAGAAAAAAAAATTAGAGCTGCATTTTGTATCATTTTTACAGGAGTAAACAATCCATGGATTAAATGGCTTGAGATAAGATTAAAAAATATAATTAGGTTGGTAAATTCTTTTTCAAATGGGCAAAACCAGTTTCCTTGACTTAAAGCAAAATCTCATGCATGATCAAAGAATAAGATTCTACTGCATTTGGGTTTTTCCCCATTTTAGGATGTATTAGTCCATTATTAACCTATTATACATATTTTACAATTCTCCGTGTTTATTTAGTGCTAAAAAAGATTTCAGAATGAATAGGAATTTCATTTCTATTTTAGGCTGGTTTATTAGTTTCCAAGAGAGAAATCTAAAAGTAGATTTGGGGAAAAAGAGGCAGATTTTAAAACCTGACATAATTCTGAATACACTTGGTCAATAACAGCATTAGGAACATTCTCCACACTGTTGTAACATAGGATATGTTGTTATTAATAAAGCTTTTTTCAGTCTCTGCCTTGTTCTGAGTAGGCACAAATTAAAGTTTCAGAAAAGAGTATTGCTGTGTATGCCTGTGAAATATTGTCTCAAAAATTACAAACTATCAGTGGATGGTTTTCACTTTGTTTATTCTTGTTTCTGTTTGTGATCAGAAACTACTTAATGCAACTTTTTTATTTCTAGACTGGAATAAATGCTTCATGCTAGGCTTTTGCCTTAAAGTAGTACACAACTTCTCATTTATAGTTGTTCACACTCAAACCTGTTTCACTTGAGAGAGGAGCTTCTAATGTCCTTGGTATGTATTTATACCCAGAAATGTGCTAGACATATTTCAAATACCTCTATCTAAAAAGACATAAAACATGGATATTCTTCTATGCAATCATTCTTCTGATCAAGTTTTTTTTTTCTTTTTTTTTTTGAGCTGTGTTTATTTTGGGGTATATTTATTTTGTGTATATTTGGGTCAAAAGTATTACTGACTGGTAGGCATTCTGCCTTTGTAATTTATTTGATTGGTACCAGTTCTTCTCCTGCCTTTTCCTCAACTTTTGCTGTTTCCAGTCAATTTTCCTGTTAGACAATTTAGACAACTCCTTTGGTGTTAAGTAGTGTTAGTTAAGTCATTAAAAATCTTCAATTGCCAGTGCTTTGGATACACAAATTTGAAAATTATTCTTCCCATTCCATTTCATATTATGAAAATTTAACTACTTTTCTCTGCTTACTGACACTTAAAATATATTCTTGAAAATGCACATTGCTAGTATTTAAATTACATTCCAAATCTTAGCAAGCCATCAATACTGCACCTCTTCCACAGTTTAACATTTTCTACATCTTCTCTCCACAATCCAAAGACACTTCTTTTTTTTATCCCCGAAAGCAATGTGTGAGCATGGCTAGTGAATAATGAAAATCTGAAAGACTCCACAAATAATTAAGATTTGAGGACAAGAAAAAGTCATTGTCTTTATAGGTGGCAGGTAATTTTGGGGTAAAAAGAAGAATAGGCAAAGGGTTGTTACGTCCCTCAGGCACATAAATGCTTTATGGCATTTTCACACCCTTGTTCAGCTTAATGTACATTACTGCCATTCATTGGCTTGCTAATGAATGTGAAAAATTATACTTTATTTGAAAAAATGATGCCACCTGAGCCTGTCACAATAATATTAAAAAAGCATATCAGAGCACTACCACCCACTCCGATGCTGTTATTTCTAGGGAGAAGAAATAAGTTTTTGTGAGCATAAATGCTCTTTAATAATCCAGCTTTTGCTGGCCAATGTGATCCTGCTGCAGGAGTGCCTATACCAAATGCTCTTAAGTCCTCAGGTACCAGGTGGTATGGGACCTTGGGAACAGTGTCAGTGTTTGTCTCTCCCCTCAGCAGAATTACTGAGCTTCAACTTCTTTCCCTTTTCTCAACAAGGGAGAAGTTCTGCAGTTGGAGGAAAAGGGAAGAGCAGAGGGATACTGCACCCTCCCTCCTTCTCATCCCCAACACATGTACCTGCAGTGCTCCTCTGCTGCTGCTGAGGTAGAGAAGCTTTATGAGCATCCTTGGTTTAGTGCTAGAGAAGGGAACAAGCTCAAAAGACTGTCAAGAGCAGGGCCATCCACTGGCCCAGAATTCATACAGGTAGTTAGCACAGATTAGAAACCATTCTTGAAGTTCACATTCTTTTTTTATAAATCTGCTGCCATCCTATAAAAATGAGCTCTCAGGCAAATAGAGAAAGGAGACAATTTCACATATATTTGTGTCTGCAGAGTCTGATTTTTAGAGGTGAACTTGTCTTTTGTTGCCTATTAAGGAGAAGAACCGGTGAGGTTCTTAATTCTGTCAATTTTTTCTTGTGCTACTGCACAGCAGGGCCATGGAGGAGTATCTGAGCATCAGTAACTTACTCAGATTAATTAGAAATTCCAGCCCCATGAGGCGACTCCTAAAAAGTAGATGTGAAAAAACTCTTATGCCTTGGAGTCCTTTGAGATGCAGATTCCTTCCTTCAAATCCAATAATAAAAATAATAAACACATTGAAATTTCATACCATTTGTATAAATATTAAATCATTACATTATTCTTTTAAGTAGTTGAAAATAGTCACAAAATGACTGGCCTTTAAAAATGGCTCCTGTCTGGCTCAATCAGTACTGGCAGGGGAGCTTTTGTTCACTTCATCTGATTCTCATTGGTACTGAACTTCCCAGGGCCATTATATCTACCTCAGCTATTTTAAAAGTAATTTTGTACAAGAATGAAAATAGTCCAGCAAATAAGCTGTGAAGCAGGAATTTTTGAGTGCTTAGGAAAAAAGAATGTGTAGCTATAAAAATAGAGAAAGAGCAACTGTCATCCAGTGCAAAAAGTTGTGAAAACGTCCTGTTTAGAAACAGTTCTGCCTACATAACATTTTCTACTCCTTTTTATTGTAGACATATTATATGACAAAATACTTAGGAATTTATATAAATATTCTGGTGGGCAGAAATGAGTGTGACATTGGTTTTTGAGGAAAATTTTTCTTTATTAAACTTCAGTTTACCTCTTACAGCACCAAAATAATTTTCCATAATGCTTTCTTCCTACACCCAGGTAATTTTTTTAATGTTGGTGTAGCAATTGTTATAGCTTTAGTAAGAAGAGTAATTCGCTATTTATGTTGTATTGTGTTATGTGTGTATGTAGCGAGCCTTTGCAGAGCCCTCCGTCTTATCTAAACTAATAGTTCCTTGTATAATTAAGGGTGAGAACTTATCTTTTTGAGATGATTTCATCAAAATGTAGATGGGGGGGCACTGTTCAGGACATCTCTGTCTTTCTTAACCAGCTACATTGGACTCAGAGCATAATTTTTAGAAAACTAAATTTACAGCAGATTAATGCCACTCATAGAAAAATCAGCAGGACATGCTATAGAAGGGTTACAGTCTGGAGATCAGGAAGGAGCTAGGAAGACAAAGAAAAATAACTTTGACATACTGAATGTTTGTGCAGTAATCAAAAACTTTTCCTACCTTCTTACCATGTGAACTGTGAACTAGAGTCTGCTGCTATGGAACTATGTATTTGGTTAAAAATACAGCATATAAAATCTACTATGAGCAGAACATGGAATTAGACCAGCACTTAGAGGTGAAAAAAGAGGGAGTTAGATACAAAAAGACTGTGGTTTGTGTTTGTGCATGTGTGTTTGTATCGGCCTATTCTGGATGTATGCTATAATGACTGCAGCAGAACAGGAGTGCATCCTGGTTTTGACAGAACATTCTTAGTCTGAAAGCAAAAGGTGTCTGTATCCTTGTGTCACTCCTCATATTTCTGGACTGCTATGTAGAATAGCTGTAATGATACAGTTACTATAGCATGTTTCTTTATGTTTTATTCATACCTGGAATTATGCTTGTCTCTAATGTTTACCTTGAACGCTATAGATAAAGGTGATTTCTTGCAGGATCATGACTTAATTTAAAAAGCATTCAAGTAATAAGAATACTCTCGAAAAATCATGTTCCCCTGATCACTGTCAGTGTTTACCTACAATATATGGAAAAAAAATACATGCAGTCATAAATATTTTAGTAGAATTTCTAATCTAAACTTTAAGTGTGACTCATTTACCTGAAGTTTGCAATTTGCTTCCTCTAAAAAAATAAATGTCAATGATTGTATTATGTGATTTGATTTCTTGAGCAGCTCAGCTTATCCGGGAGGATTTTCCAAAGCTTTTCACTGGCTTTTAAACTATGGAACTTGAGCAATATTTTTCAGGAGAAAAGCTCCCTTGGTGATTTCAGCTGTTACCACTTTAAATTATAAAATGTATCAGTTCCTACAATTTCTCAGAGTATATATTTTACTGTTTAAATGGGTGTTTTTTTCCCTTTGGTTTGGTAATTGTACGTGTAGGAGGCATTACGAACAAAGGTTCATATTACTATAACATAGTATAAAAGCAGTAATTGTCAACTGAACATTACTTTGCAGGAAAAAGTAGTCTCACATTCTTTTGTTAATAAAAAAATTCATTCCAGATATGTTGAAAAACATATGCTATTTCGTTTCTTTCTATTCTCTTCTAAAAATAAGATCAGTTATTTTCTTTTCTCCAGGAGATATGTATAGTACAGATAGTATTGTGTGTGCTTGGTTTTCGATGAGTTTGAAAGCTTTGCCCATCGTGGGTTTTCACATTTTCATCAAATTCCAGTAGTGGATTTTAAATAAATCTTTACTTATTTAGATGGGTACTGATACGGAAAAAATAGTAACTCTGCGCAATATTCCACGCACTGATCATCTAAAAAATACATGAATAATCAAATTGTTATATTCCATTATTGGAAAGTATCATAATGGTGAGCCCATTTCCTTTTCAAAAAAATCAGAAGCATATTGAAGTCCATCAACCATATTACCACTGTTAACAAAAAATCGAAGCAGATTTCTTTTTGTTAGCAGAGAATACCATGAAATTTGGGGCCCATCAAAACTCGAGTGATTTTTTTTTAGTAGCAATAATTAAATTTAATTATTTTGTGTTTTCTTTAAATTTTATGTTTTATATTCCCATTTTTTTGTTGTAAATGTTATGATGGACTCAGTCAGGTGGGTTTTGTTTGATTAAACAGTAGTTCATTTGTTATAGATAATTTTACAAATAATATATTATTTGTAATAATTCCCACAAACAAAATTATTAAAGGTACAGTGCTTCTGTCCATGATTTGAGGGCTTTCTTGTTTCCAGTGCTTTTATTTTCCAGAAACATGCTTTCCCAAAGCATAGTTAGAGTATGCTCACTTTCATTGCAGCCATTTGGGCATTAATTCATACACATACTTTTTCTGTGAGTGTTTCTCATCTAAGTAACATTCCTAAGAAAATCTCTGTTCTTTTGCTTTGGTTTTGCAGACAATTACCACCTTTTGCAGTGGAATCTTTATTTTTTTATGAATAATTCTTAAACAAAGAGAAGTGGTTGTAATCTTGTCTCTTACACATGACAGTATAGTAATAGTTAGTAATTCTTCACTCTGTTTATGTAAGTAAGGTTCTGGGAAATCATCATCAAAGCTGTAGCTGATACTTAACAAAACAGTTTATATTCAAGCGATTGTTTGCTTTGTAAGATGACTCATCATCTCTTCTAAACCTTTAATAATGATGAAGTTTGATTTTTTTTAATTTCCATGCTTTCTCTCTCACATGGGAATATTCTGTTTCTTTAGTCATAACTACAGTAAACCTGGATTCATGTAATTCAGTCTTGTGACCAAATCACAATGGATTGTAAACTTGTTTTCATGTAACTCTGAGTATTCAGACATTTAGTAAGTTTTCCAGAATTTTTAAACTCTATCCATTTCGATTTCCGAGTTCTGGTGAAAGTTGTCACTTATTCAATCAGAGTAAAACAAATTGGTATATATGTGGGTATGAATATGTGCACACATATGTGCATGGCTGTCCATATGTCATGCCTAAAAGATGTGTTACTGACCTGAGTTCAGCAGTTGGGTTCTTCTGCTAAGCGTAGTAAAGGCTTCCTGTGAACACACCCTTATTTGTGTGAGTGTCCTAAGCAAGCAGTTCCAACATTATTTTGTCTGGATGAAAACAAAAGCAGAACATCAATGCCCTAGAATTCCTACAAGCCCTTGTTTCCCCTTTCAGTTGGGAAGTCTGAGATCATTAGGCTTTGCTTTGGGAGACGCCTTTTTGTCAGTGAGGAATATGGGTACAGACTCTGTGATAAGACCAGTTAATTCTCTGTTGAGAAACAAAGGTAAAAAGGATAGGAGAGAGATAAAAACTGAAGGAGAAAACTGTCCAGTTGAGATTTTTGTAACACTTCACATATCTGTGGGATGTTCTTACGTGCTGTATTTAAGACTGTACATTTTATCATTTGTATAGCAAAGGTTTTTTATATCTGTTGAAGGCCTTGTGAGATACTTCTAATGCATTTGAATTAAAAAAAAAAATTCCTTTATGACTTTCATTTTCTGAGGCTTTATGTGAATGTGCAGTGGAAAAGTTATATCCAAGAAAGAGTTGATCAGAATTTCATGTTAAGCAAATTACTGACAATTTTTAGTTTGCTTGGGAATAGTGTCAAAGCACAGTCCTGTTTTACCAAGGGATTTGGAAGACCCGTTTTTGGCTGAATTAGTCTGTGTGGTGTTCTATAGAATCCTACTCTAACAGCCAGTTGATCATGGGGCACAAAAATGCACGTGTGGGATGTTGGTTTAGTAAAGTGCTGTACCAGGAATCGTCAAGCAAAAAGTTTAATGTAAATGAGCAGGTGAGAGACTGTAGTGCAGCTTTCACTTAGTTAAGGTTTTAGCTTTGGCTTCTCTCACTAAAAGGTTCTCCCTTCTAGTATCAAAGAAATTGGCATGGTGCACAGGAAAAATACAGAGATTTAATTAGTGGACGTATTGGGATTACACTGGGCTGCTATTACATTGTGCTTTTTAGGTTTTCAAATTCTCTTTAAGATTGACGTAAAAGCCCAGTGTAAAGTTTATAGAGTTATATAAATGCAAGAGATTTCTGAAAGGTATTATGCATTCCTGAAAACATTTCAGCTGAGAAAGGCTTATTTTCCAAAAATACAGAAGCACATTTAACATTTAGTGAACATTTCTGTGAGTACAGAAGAACTCCTACACATTGAATCAGAGTCTTTAAGTAAGTATTTTAAATTTTAGTGGCAACCATGTATAGATGTGTGCCAGTTCAGTACAGAAATACAAACATCAAAAGCATCAGGATCATTTTTCCTGTTGTATCTCCTAGCATTTATTCTAGTGGTTGCTTTAAAAGCTGTATCAGTTGTCCAATAAGTAAGTAACATTCTCAGAGAAAAATCATGGTCTGTTGTTTGGAAGTTCTTGAAAAAATTAGTGCGGCGTCCAAGGATATTTGCCAGAAGTAAAATTTTAAATAGTTACATGAGGTAGGAGGAAAAATGAGTTCTTAAAACAAAGTTATTACAAGGCTGTTTGTTTTAGTGCTAATTTATTAGATATCAAAAGAGTTTTTGTTTAGTTTCCTGTAAATTGTGTGATGCCTGGTAATGGTTTCACTTTTCCCTCTCCCATGGAACTGTAAAGAAAAAAGAAATATTCTATCTAATGTAAAAAAAAGGGCCTGAAAATTCCCCCGGTAAGCTAAATAAAATAAACTAAAAAAAAAGAGATAAAGGTTTCCTTTTTTCTCTCATGGTTTTACAAATAAATTTTTGGTGAGTGTACAGACTATTTTTTGGTGCAATTAGATTCTGCCTCTTATTTGATAAGAAAAAGTTAAAACCCACACATGCAAATTGAATTTGGAATCTAATATAAGGGGAAAGAAATGGCACTGCACTTGCTGAAAAATATTTGTGTTCCTTAGAAAAAAATAAACATTCAATGATTGTAGAAATATCAGCAGCATGTTTTTAGGGTTTTTTTTTCCAGTTTATAGACACATGCAAATTTCTACCGTGGACTTTGTTATTACTGAACATACATAAAAACATTTTTTCTGGGTTTATTTAGTGTACAGGGATGATGATCACCTATTCTACATTTGGCCATTATCTATGTCAAAATTAATCTCTTGTATTTGTTTTATATCTTCACAATAAAAGGCAGTGTACAATATATGACCCTAGCACCTAATTGAATTGTAAACAATTTTTAAAAAGGCAATATTTTTATATTGGTTATGCTTACGCAACATAATTAGAGACAATGATTTTTGGTAATTTGATTTTCTTTGTCAGCTATTTCAAAAATTAGATCTGTATTTTAAGTGCATATTTTGAAAATCATATGACGAAAAAGTATATATATAGATGGCTGAGCTTTTCTTCACAGAAATGTGAAAAAAGGATTGCCTAAAACTGTTAATGGAAAATTATAAGCAATCTGACACTTTAATTCATACTCTAATGGAGTTTAAAAGCTCTTAAAATGGCAGAAATTTCACCAGTGTTAGAGACTCGTGGGTTTATTTTTGCTATACAGGTTGGTCATGTGGCTGGCAATTTTTCTTTTGCGTAACTCTTGTATTGTACTCTAGTATCTGAGTGAAAAGCTATTACAGTTGTGAAGGAATATGACAACATTGCTTCAAAAAGATTAAGACAATTCAAAACTGTATAGGTGTACAATTTCTCCCTTTTAATTTTTTTTTTGTACACGTGAATATCAGAGCAAATGTGGAATTTAAAACTTTAACTCAGTGTGAGATGTGTTTTTGCACAATTTTATTTTTTCATGGAACAGTGATTTCTGCTACTACATCCTAGTTTATGCATACTGAAATGTAGCATGTTTGGTCTGCAGCATGACATGAGGCATATTTTTATTATGCTGCACCTTCTAAAATAACACAGATTGCAAAATAACCTCTAGTCACTTAGTGTCAAGTCTAACGAAATTCCTATTTAGCATCGACTGTTTTCCATTCAAGTGTTTTGACAGAAGTCATCCCTGTTAAGTGCTTTCTGAATGAGGCTCCCGTAGTTGGCCGTAACCCGATCTGTGTTTTGTTTCAGTGTGTTGTCTGCTGACCTAGAGAACACTTGCATTAGCTGCATTGATCAGTCCACCTCACGGCTCATCATTTAGGAGACAATTAATACTACCTTGTAAAGACTCCCCAGAGCATTTTCTTTGAGCTCGGTTGCTTTACACAGAAACCACAGGCGATGTTTGCAAAAGGGGAGGGAGCCAAGTAGGAGAAGGAAAAAGGCATTAAGAAAGCTTTGTCTAGGAACCAAGTTTCATTTGCTGTGACTTTCACTCACGTCAGTCAAACTCTTTTCTGATAGAACGTTTGGGAAAGAAAATAAGCTGTATTTTGAAGTGGATTTGTTTAAAAGATGCTGTAAAAGGTCAAAAATATTTTAAAATTTTCCTCTTAAGAAATACGCATTTGATTGGGAGACTTATAACTTGCAGTTAAGAGTGCAAACATTCTAGTTTTATATTTTAGGTCAAGGATTAATAATCTGAAATATTTTGAGATTTCGGTTGACATGTTTTAATCCAAATTTTAATTATTTTTAAATAACATATTTTAATAGACAAAAAAATGTTTCTTATTCTGTCTTTTTTGCTGTAGTGCTTCTACCACTGTTGAATTTCAGTGTTGCCTGATACTTAAGATAAAAATCAGACTTTAGTGAATATGTTATCTTAAGAGCAGTCAAGGCTCTAAGTGTACTCCTTCATCTTTAGGCAATAAAATATTTGATATTTGAGATCATCCACAGAAGCAGGTGAAGAGCATTAACTAATATAATGCAAATTTTTTCTTGGAAATTCTTGGAAATAGTTACCGTACTATTCTTTCTTAAAGTCTATGTTGCGCTCTTGTGAGGAGCATATTTTAACACTATAAAACTGATTATATAAACATAAAATTTATAGGAAGGGTTTTTTATGGAAAAGGTTGCTTGCCATTCTGGTAATCTAATTAATTAATCTATGCAATTCCATGCAGGTTGTACAGTGGAAATGTACCAACATGTGGTGAACTTCAGAAATTGTTGCAAACTTGTTAATATTTGCCACATCATTTCATTGTAATTTTCATTTTCTTAGGTAGAGTGAATTAATTTTATGTGAGAAAAGATTAGTTTGTGACCTTATCAATAGTATTTACTCAGAGTATATCAATGAAAAAAAAATTTATTTTTGTGCTAATTCCATAGCTCAGATTTGTTGTTTTGCTCCCACTCTCCATAGTCTTGTGGCAAAATATGCACTGACATTGAATAGAGATGTGTATCTGGCTTATCATTGCAACAATAATCAGTTGATATGGTATTACTATATTTTTAAGAATATACTAATATCTTGATAGTCCATATTATAATTGTCTTCTGTTCTATTGGTATTTGAAGACAACAGTGAGGCAATGAATATCAAAAAATTGTGTATGTTGGAAATGTAAAGAATGTGTTTTTGGAAGTATGTATTATGTGAAATTTTAAAGCAGTTTTACTTGAGCACGTGTGTCATCTTATGTTGGTATTCCTGCAGAACGAAACAGGAAACTACAATATTCATTTTTCAGTTGCTTTTAGGTTTTGGGGAGTTTGAGGAGTTTGTTTCCAACTCCTGTCAGATCCTGTTTTTCAAGTTAAAACTGATTTTCTGGAACCTATTTAAGTGGTTTGATATGTGGCATACAGAACATGGATTGTTTCAGTGAAGTGTCATACTCTTATCCTTAGGATTGATACTGGGGGAGTTATATTATTTGTTTAGTGAGGATGTATCAAACTGTAACCCAATATGTAAAATAGTCCTTTTTTTGCTATACAGTAAAGCCATTTAATCATCTAAAACCTGTCTCATCACAAAAAAAGAAAAATCAAGGATGTATTTTTCCACAGTTCTGTGTCCATCTTCAGCCATCCTGTAGATGCTTTTAAATAAGAAATTAGTAGATAAGAACTGGTGTTAATTTTTTGTAGCACAAACAGAACAATTTCATTTTGGAAGAAATTTATGAGTATTCTGACTGATGATATCCAGGGTGACTTGGAAAGTTAATGATTGTGGCTTCTACACTGATAGGAGTTGTTTAAAATATCTTCACATCATCGGTAGGTTATCTTTAGGAAATCTCTCATCTGTACTTTCAGGCAGATATTGCTCATTGATTTTGCAACATTGGATTTGAGTGCCATCTTTGTGCCCTAATTGAAGGAGTTTGGGGGATCTTGAAGAGTCCACATCATTCAGATGCACTTTTGCTGTTTGCAGGTACTACAGAGCGGGTGTGTCTGATCCAGGGAACAGTGGAAGCACTAAATGCAGTTCATGGCTTCATTGCAGAGAAGATTCGAGAAATGCCTCAGAATGTGGCCAAGACAGAGCCTGTCAGCATCCTACAGCCTCAGACCACTGTTAACCCAGACCGCATCAAACAAGTGAGTTTTTGGTTGGGAATAGAGAGTCACAGCAGCTCCTTAGAAGTCTTAAAACTTTAGTGCTGGAAGGGGTAAACAGAAAATGTTCTTTAAAAAAAATATGTTATTTTAGACTTTATTAATTTGCTGGTACTCTTTTTCCTTGTACTTACGTGTTCCATGTTTCTCAGCAGTTCTTTTAGACAGTGTTTTATGAGTTCCAGTGCCATGCTCTAATGTGTTTCTTTCATAAACTTTTCTTTACTGTATAAAGTGATAATAGATCTCTAGGTCTTAGTTAAAGATTGCTGAATTTTAATCTTAAATGGTGAACCCTATGTAAATCTTAAGTGTTACTAAAAATCACAGATTAACTGAATGTTCTCTGTGTTTATGTATATAAATAAAAGAAAAAAGTAGCTTTTTTTTTTTAGACTCCAAATTAGATAATTTAAAATCTTACCCATAAGAACTTGAAAACATAAGGATAATTTGCTTGGGAAGTTTTTTACTATTTCATTTTATGTTATTTTTGGCATCTTTTTGCCTATTTTTTGCTGGCTTCATTCAAAATCTTTGGGTACTGCAAAAACTATTCGCAAGCTATTATTGCCCTAATTCTTTATTCTTTGATTTTCCATACAAATTTTAATTTTAAAAAATTTGCTCTGTAAGGAGAATGGGAAATATGCATCATACAGGATTTGAAGTTATTTTCCATTGTATTGAATAAGAAAAGAATGAAGAAAGAAATGAGTGAACATTAGGAAAATTTTGTCTTGTCCCTCTATCCTGTAGAGGATAGATTTTAGTTTCTCACATATCCTATGTGGGAAAAGATTGTTTTGTCCTTCTACACTAGCAAGGTTCAGCTTCCTATAATTTGATAACTGTGTGCAATTATTTTACTTTTTATGCAGTGACATACACAGAATGCTCATATAAAGATGTTTTTGAACAGGATGATTTTGCAACAGACTGCTTTAGATGGATGAAACTGTGCATAAACCATTTATATGATTTCTAATATTTACTACTTTTTATTTTATCTGTATGCGATTATTTTACATACAAATTACTCCAGATAATTTATAAGAAAATACTAAAAAGAAAGTCCCCGATTTTATAGGATTAGTTTCTCAATTATTAGACAGGAAAATGATTATGCCTGAAAGAGAGAGAAAAATATGAAATTGAGCTGTATTTTGAGTGGCTTTTCTGCTGATAAAATATTGGATTTTTATGCCAATATTTCTTAATCCAATGGGAAATGAGTGTTCTCTATTACAACAAAAAGTGTTTTTACCCTTTTGTAATGAAATGAGGCTAGTTTTTTAGGTAAGTCAGTAAGATCCTGAGAAATTACAAAGCTCTTTAGTGAAATGCCTAAATAATAACTCTATTGTATCTGAAGATGATATATCTTGTTGTCCACATTATTTCCTCAGAAAATGTATTTGCAAAGTTGTTGAGGTTGCTTTTTCTTTTAATTTGGGGGTTTGTTTTTTGATTGGTTGGTTGGTTTGGTTGTTGCTGATTTGTATTTATTTTTTAATTTTTAATTTTTTTCCTCTTTTTTGAAAGTTTTTTTGGTTTGGGGTTTTTTGGTTTGAAATGTTAAGTTCAATTAAATTCTGGAAGGATGGATTAGTGAATGCAGTCACTGCTAATGAAGTTAAGACTAAAGTACAATGTATACTAGCTCTATATCTTAAAATATAAATATATTACTTGTATACATGCAGGTGCATAATATAACTTGAAATATTTGGGGATATGCATGTGCATATGTAAATAATTTTAACCACAATGAATTGTTTCAATTCTCTTTTAATGAGGCAGTATCTGTTCATTATAAATTAATACACTGTAAATATTGACTCAATCTAAAATTGACTCAAACCTAAAATCTGTTCTTTTTACTAAGACATGAAATTGTTAGCTTAGTTCTTAGGTAAAATTTGAAGTGAATTAATCTGTCCTTCAGTGTCAGAGTATACTGTATTTTAATGAAAGATATAATGCCTCGATTTAAAAATTTAAGAGAATAATTTATAACAGGTTGCCATAATTAGAACTCCAGTATTGTTATTTTCTTGAGTGTACAAATACCACAATTTTATTACAATTATTAGTAAAAATTTTAATACTGGTAATTTTGGTTTGTTTTTTTTTTTTTAAATAAGGCTTAATATTTGTAACTTCTTTTACACAAAATTTTACATGGTTCTTCTTAAGAGTGTTGCCCAACAACACTGGCACACAAAGTATTGCATTACAGATTGAAGAAAATTTAAAGTTGATTTGAAATAATAAATTTTACCTTCATTTAGGAACTCTGAAAAAGTTTCAGTCAAAAAGATGTAGTTTTCTCCCCATTAATAAAGATACCAGTAGCTGAAGTCTTGCAAAGCCACTCATGCCTATATGAGCATGCATCTCCTGTTTCTCTATCAGAATTTCTCTGTCTTGGGCTGCTTTATCAACACTCACCCTAGGGAAGGGAGCGAAGAAAGAAAATTTCTGTTTATAGATTCAATGAAGAAAGGCAGTAGCCTTTGCTGACTACCTGAATTTCAGCACTTTCTGTCTTCAGGAAAGGCATGGGACACAGAGGGGCTGACTCTGGTCTGACATTTCTCCTTACTAATGGAATCACTATCTGAACATTCTGTCCCTTTAACTTCAGCTTTTTTGGCTGCAGAATATCTAAAAGCAAATCTGTGTGCTTCCTTTTGAGCCTTCTCCAGTACGTTTTTTTGTCTCTCCTAATCCTTTGGATTTATCAGTAGATACCAGGGAGTTCTCTCCTCTGAGTAGGTCTGCTAGATGTTTAATTGACAAATGTTTGTATCTTTTATATCTACACAACATAGACAGTCTCCATGGATGTCAACCATCTGCTGTTTCTAAGTATCATTGAGCAATAACCAACTGGTTCTTTTGCCCTTCTTCTTTCCAGAAACTGTTGTGAGCATTTAGCCTCCTTTTTTCCTCTTTATTAGTTAGAGTGTCATACAAACTCTTTCAAACTGTATTGTAACTCAGAGGAACAAAAATAGGTTTTCATAAGAGATCATGAGCCTGAGTTGTTTAATCTTTGTAATCGACATCCAAAGCTTTAAATTTGACCTCTAAATTAATAGCAACTCTTATGAACAATGGAAAAGGGTGCTTAAATTGGTTTTATCACCTACTTCAGAAATTAATCCAACTTTTTTGTAGGCTAGTTGAATTTTCCTTCCAGCTTTCAGTTGTAGCAGGTAGCAGATGTTCTAGCAACCTGTCCAGGAAGCACATGGAAACAGAGATGGCCATTGCTGAACTGTGCATTTTATGGAAGGAAAGAGGACCTGCCTTAAAGATAACTGTGCTTCAAGCAGGAGTTCGCACTGTTTGGCCTTCTGAGATCCCTTCCTACCTGAATGATTCTTTGATTCTGTGAAATGTTTAGGTCTTTTAAAACATAGCAAAGGATTTAGAATTTTCTCCTTGTAAATCTAGAGTAAAACTTTCACATATAGAATTTCCAGTTAAAGCTTTCATTGGAACCAGTTTCACTTCAGCCTTTTCAGTAGATAATTAATGTCTCATGGGTTGAAATTCGGTTTATCATGGTCCCAGTTCTTTTATTCAAAATCTACAAAAGTTAATGTCTGAATTCAGATTTGTAATTTCATGTTCCTCTATTGAAAACAAGTGCTTTTTCTCTAAAAATGTTGATCAACAACACAAAAGAAAACTTAATGATTTTTAAAAATAAAACTTTTACTTTCAAATGCCTATACATAACCTGAGTTTAAGAATTCAGAGTTGAAAATACTGGCTTAAATGGAGGTGGGGGTTGTTGGTTTGGACTATGAGTTCTCCTTATAAAGGCTCAGTAGTCTTCATAGAATCATGGAATGGTTTGAGTTGGAAGGCAAATTAAATATCATCTAGATCCAACCCCTGTGCCAGGAACATCTTTCACTAGACCAGGGTGCCTCATCCAACCTGGCTAAGTATGGATCATTCACAGCTTCTCTGGTCAACCTCTTCTAGTGCCTCACCACCATCACAGCAAGGTTTCCCCCTACTATATCTAATCTAAATCTACCTGTTTCAGTTTAAAAACCTTATCCCTTGTCAAGTGACTACCTGATTAAAAGTCTGTCCCAATCTATATTATAGGCCCCCTCTAAGTGATGAAAGTCTGCTATAAGGTTCCCAAGCTTTCCTGTCTCTAGGACAAACAATGCCAATTCTCTCAGCCTGTCTTCATAGGAGAGGTGCTCTAGTCACTGATGGTCTTTGTGGCCCTATTCTGGATCTTCTCCAGCCATGTCTCTCCAATCCTGAGAGCCCCAGAGGTGGAAGCAGCACTGCAGGTGGAGTCTCACTAGAGCAGAGGGGCAGAATCTCTTCTCATCCTCCTAGACACACTTCTTCTGCCGCAGCCTGGGGTGCAGTTTGCTTTCTGGTCCGCATGTGCTCACATTCCAGGATGGTATTCAGTTTTTAATCCACCAACACTCTCAGATTCTTCCTTCCTTGAGAAACTTCCATTGGTTTTGTAAAATTTCCACCCCTACTGAGAAGCTTTTCTTTTCTTTGTCATCCATTGAAGACAAAAGTCGGTCACCTAGATGAGTCTTACTAAACTGCAGAATATGAGAAAATTACAGTTTTCATTTAAACAAAAAATAAGTAGCTTCGTAGAGAACAATGTCTTTTCATCTAGTTAAAAACTTCTCATAAACTTGTTTCACTTGTGAACATAGCTGAAAAATTACACCAGTTATCATTCTGCAATGTATAGTAAGATATGCAGGGGTCTTCACAAGTGGCCAGAACAAAACTACAAAAGCTATTTAGTTCTGTACATTGAATCCAGTGGCAAAAATTTAGTATTCCATAAAAATATTTATACTTTATCCTGTCCCTCATGTGCTTAATTCTGCTGGCAGATCAGTAGTTTTATTTTCTGATTCGTTTCAGCAGTGTTGAATATAATCTCAATATTTATGCAAAACTTTGTTTATGAATGCAGTCAACTTTGTAGCTGTTTATTAACTCTTCTGTGCTTCAAAAGTGGAATGAGAATAGAATATTTTGTTGGGGGATGAACAGCAGCATTCAACTTTGCATAATTTTTCAGTAGTGTTTTGATTCTTAAGAAAATTTTTAAGTTCTCTCGTACTTTCTGATGGCTTTGTAGTTTTGTTGTATCTTTCTGGATCCCAAAGTACCCCAGAATGAAAAGGTCTCTTCTAGAATTAATCTTAAACCTATATCTTATAGGATTTTTCATGGTTGTGCCTAGTTATTCTTCAGTTTACTGTTGTTTCTATGTAACAGCCCCAGATCTTGTAATAGTTCTGCAATACTGTGACAAGTTTTCAAGAAAGAGGAGATCTTGATTCTTTCTTGACCCTTTTACTGTAATATTAATTCTAAATTGTTCGTTTCAGCCAGATACTCTGGTGATCCAAATTGCACCCGGTGGTTTACTTCAAGCTTCTTATCCCTTCTTGTCTTTGAAAAAACATGACATAATCTTTCTTCATGATCATATTTAACCATAGTTATTTCCTTTCTCCAAGTCAGGTTCCCAAGAGTTCATAAATACAGATGAGTTACCTTTTAGTCTTTTTGCGTTTCCCTGAGCTCTGTCTTCTCTTCCATGCAAAAGCAAAATCAAATGCAAAGAGACTGAAATATAATCAAAATTTATTTTGTTTGCTCCTTACAGAAATGAAAAGGTAGGAAGAAAAGATAGATTACTGGACTCATCAAAGTAGCATTTTTATAGTCAAAATTGTAAGCAAATTATTAATCCTTGATTATTGTTTTATCCAAATTCTATTTTTTGAAATGTATTATACATTTCTTGGAGTCATCTCCAAGATAAGAATCTTCATCTGGAGTTAAAGATTAGGGGAGCTCACAGCAGATGTGAAGAAGACTCTCTGTTTAGCAAAGCAAGCAGTCTGTTAAGAAAGACTTATCTCTGATAGTGTTGAAAATCTAGTAAGTCAGTCTTTAAGATTGTTCAGAGCGGTGGGGCCTTGCAGTGCTCTCTGTTTCTCATTTTAACTGCAGAAGGTATTAAACTGTTTAATACAATTTTTTTTTCAAAGATAACACCTTTTCTTAAAGTGCATTAAAATATTGACTTAAGCAAATTAGTTTTATCACACTAATTTCACTGATTAAAAGCACCAATATTAATATATGCAGGATTGAAAATCAGTATTAGGTTAGTCTTAATAGTTATTTATTGCAGATAATGTTATTACCAAGACTGCCTTTGTTTGGCAAGCTCTGTAGTGAGAAACTAGAAATTGGTAAGCTGTAAATACAGTCTCACCTTCACATTTAAATGATGTTTTTTCTGTGCTTTCACATCTGTAACCCTGTTTCAAACAATATTTCACTTTCTGCCTTTTCTTTCTAGTCTTGAATATTTATATATACTAGTAAGTACTGAGAATTAAGTTAGTTGTCTCAGTACAGTTTTATTATTTATTACCCATGGTGTAAGTATTGAAATTTCTTTAGTGTAAATATGTATATAAGGGTGTCATTGTAATCAAAAGAGGACTCTGAGACCTTTTGAAACACCTTGCCAATGGACTGTACGTAATCTATACTGCCATGGTACAGCTATAACTTCACTCTCTTAATCAAAAAATATCAAGAATGGAATGGCAATGATTTGACCATATTTCTGCGCACCCTTTAGTGTGTTGTGCTCCCTGAGAGAAGTCTCTCACAGCATAGTCAGTGTTTGAGCACAAAAAAGTAGTATTATTTTCTTCAACTTTCAGAAGACACTAGTACTCAAAAATGACTAAAACAGTCATTTTGTTTCCAAAGTTAGGCTCCTTTTTAAATACTTAAATCTCTTTTCTCAAATACGTGTTCTAGAAGTGTAAAGTTGGAACAAGGAACACACTCTAACCTGTAACTCATTAATTGTCTCATAAGTAGTAGGAAAGGTAATAGTATTTAAGAAAAGAGAAGTTTAATTTCATCATGGCTTAGATGAAAAGAGGTTAATTTTTACAAAACAGTCAATTATTTAATATGTATGTGTATGTACACATATTTTTATGAAAAAGTAAAAATAGTTGTCAGTAAACAGAGAGATCAAGCCTCAAATACAAGCAACCTGATATACAAAGAAAAAAACTCCAAAAACACAAGACAAAAACCTATTATTTTCAGTATTTATTTTTGAATAAAAGGCATTTTTCCTAGTTGATTCTTGTTCATTAATACAGTTTTGCTTTTAAATTTATCAATATCTTTTTTCCATTGTATTTAAACAGGCTTTTGCTAAAATCAATAATGAAATGCTTCTACTTAATAGATGTAATAATTCAACAATCACCTGAAATGATTATTGTCACTCCTTTTTTTTTATCACAGCCGTATATATCTGTTTTAGAAAGATTTATATTAATTGAAATCTGAGATGTTTCCAGTTTCTTAAATCATGTGGTATCAGTGATTGTCATTATCCAGTGTTGAAGTGTTCTACATATTTCCCTAAAAATCCACTAGTTAGGTTTGATAATGACTGTGAAGAACAAACTATTTTTCTTTTTATAAGCAACCTAGCATACCAAAACAATTCTCCATTCTTTTTGGTTGCTTTTTTTTGTTGTCTATTTGTTTTGTTTTGGGGTTTTTGGGGTTTTTTTTGTATTTTTTTTCCTGTTTAACCTTAAAAATAAAAATCAGTTCATTGCAATTTCAGGCTTTGGTAAGAGAAATATTGCATCATCTCCCTAAAATCAGAAGCATAACTCTATAGCTGAAGAAGTTTAGCCGTGTACTATTGTGGAATCAGATGCATCTTTTGCTAAATAATTCTAGCCCCTCATGAATGGACCCCTCGTGATGGTCCCATGTTTGGTACATAAAGACATGGGAGAATCTTTTATAATGGCCTTGATTTTTACAATGTGTGTGCCTTGCTGACCAATAGCAGTTTGCCAAGCTACATATTTTTATAATGTCCTATACATGATAGTATTTTCTACATAACCATCGTGAAAGAGTCCCAGTTAATGTTTAAACTCTTTTTTGTTTGTTTTTATTGTTTTACAATGAGTTACAAGTTGGAAGCACAAAATAGGGATCTATTTCTTAAGGTTTGATTTTTCTTGTTTTGACTGCCTGTTTATGTACAAACTATGAAAAATGGATCTTCATACTGTTTAACATACATCTAAAATATTTGTGTGTGCATATGTACAAACCCATATTTTGCTAATACACAACTTTATGCATTCACAGTGTCCCAGCTTTCTCACATGCATTAAGAGTTTTAGTGCAAAAGTATGTATACCTATTTTATGAGGGACTGTCAATGATTGTAAGTAACAGAACTGCTGAAAGTGTGAAATTTTGCTTTATTTATTTCTAAATAGTTTTGGTTAGTAACTTATATGAGCATATGATAAATTCCATTGTATAGCACTTTAACACTTATTTCTTGACATAAAAATAGTGTAATTTTTTTATATTTTATAATATTTATATATTGCAAAGATGTCAAAAACATGCTTTGAATAAGTATTGTATGTTATGTTTTGAAAATTGGAATTTTACTTTTTTACTACTTTTATAAAAAGAAAAGAAGAGTTTTTCTGTCACGATCTAATACTTTTAAAGGAGTAATGTGTATATAAAATTTTTAAACAGAGCAGTGCTTTTTTAATATGTTCAAGAATTAATGTTAAGCATATGTATATTATTTAGAAAAGATGATCAATAAATATGACTCTTAATTCTTTTTTGTGTTTATTTTGAACACAGAACTATAACAACCCATTGACCTTTGCTCAACTAAATGAACGTATTTAACACGAACCATAAATATTTTGTAGTTATTTGTTATCAAGGTATTAGTTGCATGTTCATCCATCATGAGATTGATGCTTACATTTTTTCACCTGCTTCTAGATTAAAAAAGATCAATTTTAGCAGTTAGAATGTTGCCAAAAACTCGGTAGCTTCAGCGTAACTGTTGTAAAGGTATGGAACACAGTTTGCTGGCTATTAGTCCTTGCTGTAGAATGGTGCTTTATAAAGCGCCAGAGTAAATGTCTTTTAACTTCTTTCAGACATTGGCCCTGTTTGTTCATAGACTGATAACTGTTTCTAGTGTGCTCATTGAACTTGCTGGAATTTTTGTTTATTTATAGTCTTCATTTTCCCCAAGAGGAGGAGAGAGGAAAGAATAAATTCCTCATGTGGTCAGCATATTTTTGAGTATTTATGTGAGTTCACCATCTTGATTTCAAGTCATGAATTTGTTTTTACATGCACAAGCATGCATATTTACATGCATTATTTATCCAATTGACTTTAAATTCCATTAAGTTCTAATGAGTAGGAGAAAGATTTTTGTCTTAGGCATTTTTTATTTCTTTTAATTTTCTAGTTATGTTATTTTGTTGGTTTATTTATTTTTTTAACTGTTCAGTCTAAGGCTTGTAAAGGTTGATTTGCTCCTGAACTGCTTTGTTCCCAGACATTGCCATCTTCCCCAACTACCACCAAGTCCTCTCCATCTGATCCCATGACCACCTCCAGAGCCAATCAGGTACAGTATCATCCTACCATCTACACCATACTTTTCACGGGTGACAGCTTGCAAACTGGAGAAAAAGATATGGTGGGTTAAGGATTTATTCGTTCATTCACATATATACACCCATAACCATAGATATCTAACTCTTGTTAGAAATTGGCAAAGTAAATGGAAAATATTTTGCTTCTTTTAATTTATTTTGGTGGGCTTCGTTAAAAATCTCTGGTGAAAGCAAAGTATCTTTTAATGTAGTTGGTTTTGGTTTTTTTTCCATTTGATAAATTGCAAGGATACAAAAAAATGGTGTGTTTGTAGACAGAGTAACTCTTGGTTTATATATATTTGTGTATATATGCACACACGTATTTACTTTCTGGATCAGTTTTAAATTGTAGTAGAATTACCCCTAAATTCATGCTTAAATAGCTGAAATTCAACCCAGGAATGGTTGAAACAGACTTCTGCATTGCAGAATTTTGCAATGTGTTTGTGGACAGTAATATAGGGGTATTATTTACATTAAAAAGTATTTAAAATGAAAATTTATTGATGAAGAATGAAGTAAAATTAAATCTCTCTAAAAACATGCTAAACACATCTAAGTAAGTTTAATGAATATCATATTTTTTAAAGCATATATTGTCCTTTTAGCAGCTTGTTAATTATACTCATTTATTTTTATTTTAATTGGAAAAGTTAATGTCCAGTTGATTGTGTCCACAAATTATCATATTATCTTTGTCTTCCCTATGAAAATTGCAAAAATGGCTACATACCTTGCTTTTCAGAATTTTTTCATGCTTAAAAAATACCTTATTTATTTTTTAATGTACTGATAAACTTAATGTACTTTGTGTTCAAATAATGTAAGTATTTAGTATATGCTAAGAGTTCCCACAGTCTCTTTCAGTTAGCTGAATGTTGCTATCAGATCTTGCATAAATAACATCAGATATGAGAAAAGTTTCCTTCACAAGCTAATTTCCCCTGGAAATTAACACTGTTATTAATTACTGATTTTCTGATATTTTTGAACGGCTTAGAACCTGCTGGTGTACGAACAAACAATTTCACATGAACGGAAGTGTATTAAAGCATTATACCTTTGATCAACACATGGCATTTATTGAAGGAGGTGTCAAATATAGAAAGTAATGGAATTTAGAAAGAAATTGTACAGCTAGAGGAACTACTAAGAAAAATCTAGGTTGTGATATCATTGACTTCAATTTGAAAGCCTTCTTCATCAGTCTGCTTCCATTCCAGCAAGTTACTGGGCTTCATCATCATTTACAGACAAAGATAAAATCTTTGCCGACAGCTAGGGATGTTTTATGAGCTCTGTTCAGCTTTTATTCTCTCTCTCTTAATTTTAGTATTTTATTTATTTTAATTAGAAGGTTTTGAAAATGGGTGCAGAAATTGTTTTTTAAAGGGTTCTTACTATTTTTCTTTTCTTTCAGACTTTTTTTTTTGTTATGAGTATATCCTGATGATCATTATTTAGAGAAAAAGGAAGAAATGGTTTTATTTACAGGATAAAAAATTTGAGCATGTTAATTAGCATAAGAGAACCACTTATTTTACATCTGTTCTATGAATTTTATTTTATCAGAATTATAGCATAGTGTATAAACAATAAATCACTTTCCAATAGCTAAAAATATTTATATTTATAGAAAGTTGTTTGGTGAGAATATTGTCAATTAATATAGCTAAATTCACAAGCTAAGTGACATGTATGCTTTGTATCTATATCCCAAATTACATATTTTAACGCATTTTATTCATAACCTGTGTTCAATTCGGTTTTCATACAAGTAATCAAGACCTTTTTTGAACAGCGTCAGAACTGTACATATGAAGAAGAGTAATGAGTTCCTTAATTGACTTCTGGAACTGCTGTTATTATTAACTATTGAAACTCATACAGGTTTATGATTATTTTATCCATTCTTGTATTTTCTAGTGATTTCCAGCCATTCCAGCAGGAAGCACAAAGCACATGATAAGACAATTAAGGCCTTTCTGTTCATTCTAGTGATAAGTGACATCACTGGCAATTGTTCCCAGGCTGTAGTGGTGATTAGCATTCAACACCAGTGTATCGACAAGTATCTGCACTGCAGCTGTCACATGGAAATAGGTTCCAACACAATAATCTCAAACCTGTCTGTAGCCACGTAAACACCCAACAGGAGAGCATTAGAGAACAACAATAAATGTTTGTTTTGATATATGGCTGTGCATGATGACTCTCAATAGAAAATAACCATTCAGGTATGGGGTTTCTCACAAGATGTTATATTATGATAGCACGAGAGAGCTTAGTTAACTGGATGGATGTCAGGAAATTCAGTGTTAAAGGTGTAAGATAAATTCACAGCACAATCTGTTGCGTGGATAAGGTAGCATATTAGGCTTAGGATCATTCAGTTTTCTGTAAGATTTTAATCATGAGAAGACGATCTTTTCTATTAAAGATTAGAAAGGTGATTAAGCAAGCTTTAAGCAATACTTAGTGCTGGGTTGCTTTTAGGGTGAGATTTTTAAGCTGGGTTGGGGGACTCCCCCATAAGTCATTGCAATTAGAGAACTGTTGAGTCTGTGGTTTGATGAGAACACCCGATGTGAGCCTTGTGTTGCACGAGCGTGTCAGTTGTGTTCCCCTGACAGAGCTTGAACAATTTCTAGACACACTTTTTAATACAAGAAGAAAATAGCTCTGCCAACAGAGGTCAGAGGAAGCTAGGCAGGAAATCTGGCTTGTATTAGATCTTCCTTTTAATGACTCACTTTGCCTCCATTGAGATGAGGTCATAACTCCTTTGTATGGCAGTTTCAGCTTTTGATAAATTGTTTTTGGAAAAATCCAGTATTTGTTAACTACTTGTTTTATGATTCTCAAGAATAGGACAATATCTGAAAATGCCTTATCTAGTGGAAGAAAAGTTTCTTTAGAATTATTGTATTTTTTATTATACTGGGTTGCCTTGGATGCAACAGAAACCTCTTCACTGGAAGTGTTTTTACTTCTTTGTTCCAGGAAGTTATACATCTGTCAATATTATTCTTTTAAATGTCTTGTTTATTTTTTCAGTGGAACTTCCTTGGACGTTTATTCACATTAAAAATCCATACCCTGCAAACGTCCCAAGGAAGAAAGAACCAAAGAGGCAATAGAATTAGAGGCAATGGAATTTCCAATAACTCTTTTTTCCCCCCTCCTGTCTGCCTATTGCTGAAACAAACTCAATCTTTCTATACTTTCAGACTACAAGCTTCTGTGTTACACCCTCACAAACTTTGTCAGCTTTGTTTATAGCCAAACACTGACAGACATATAGCTATAGTGAAACTGTTCTGCTGATGCCCCTGGAGGTGGCAGAATATAGCTTTACTTTTATTTACCAGGAGGAGGAAATCAATTTGACTTCTCCAAAGTACACTTCAAGAGGTAATTTCATCTCTAAAGTGATAAATAATGCATCATATAGAGCATGCTTACTTTTCCTCTGTAGAACTTTGTAAAGGTACTAGTTTTAATTATTATTTTAACAGTTAAGTGACTTTAGATAGACCAGTATTTCTATTATTAAACTGTTTACATATTTTTATTCATTTACAAGATTTTATTTTCTATTTATCTTCCTGCTTTAGTGATGTTACTCTAATTTTAGAGAAAGAAACACATAAAACTAAGGTTTTATTTCTCCTTTGCCGATTTGATGTATACCTGTAAAGGACACTTGTGGGTCTCTTCCACTCCACCCTTTTTCCATGAAATTGGTACCACTGTTGACCTTTGCTACTGGCTTAAGAGAATAAAAAGCCAAAACACACATTCACACTTATTAATGAGTCAGGAGAGTGATGAGTAGGAGTCCTTTTCCCTTGCCTTACAATTTAGATAGGCTTAAGCTTAGCAATAAAATAGGATTTATCATAGCAAACTTTGAGTCAATAACTTATTATATAAACCTTCTGTTTTTACTTTTAAAAAAGCTCTATTTTTCTCCTATGGCATTTGTATTTTTTACAATTATGCCTTCTATTTTGCTGCTTTGTTATTGCACCTGAAAGTCCTATTTTATAATTTAGTACAATGTAATATAAATTTTGTGGAGCGCAGTTAGGTCTAGATTTTGTTCATTCAGTCCTCAGGTTTCCTTTTTTTTTTTTTTGTTTGAGCATATCTATCTCATCTTGTTGCTGCAATATCTGTAATAAATAATACTTTTCAACCTTTTCACATGCTGGGATTGAGCCAGTGTTTTTTGGTACTGCCTGTGCTCAGCAGGTACAGCACAAGCATATGGCTATTAAAATCTTGATATTTGGAATTTGTACTTTTGGCTTATATTAACTATTTATTTTATGCAAAGTCTATAGCTTGCAATGTGATATAATAGTACACATGTAACTAGACATTGGGAGATTAATTGATGTCTCTAAATTGTAATGATCAATGCACCCAATCTCCCTCTCTAACTTTAAAGAACCGCCCTATCCCTGTTTGTAAAATTTCTTGCAGAAGTATCATCTTTTCACTATTCACAGAAAGGTAGGATCTGAAAACAAAGGCAGTCTGTGAAGCATACTGACAGCTTTTAAAGGGTTATTGAACTCATATTTGATATATAACTTCTTGTGGGAGGTGGAGGAATAAATAGGAAAGAAGGCTTTGTTACAGTCGTCTGTTATCATTAGGACATGGATTTTTAAAATATATATAAGAAAGAGCTTCAGTTGATAATCTTTTTATCAGTAATTTAATCTTAATGCACAAATACTGAGTTTTAATGATGATCCCAGGATAGTCAATAGCCATCGTAGGCCAGTGAGTTGTTATCTCAGTTTGCCTTTGAAATTTGATGTGAGGCTTAATTTGGATATTGTGTCTTGGATATTTTAACTATGATATTAATCTATTTTTTCCCTGATTTTAATGTCAATTGTTACAGTAGCGTTGAGAAAATCTGTTGTAGTTTCAGGTCTTTCACATAGTGACTAATGCTGGATGGTTCACTTGATCTTTCCAAATCTCAGTATTGTGCATTAAAAAGTCAAAGTCAATATAAAAATATTTAGCATTCTTATAAATGGTGCTATATAATTTAAAAAGTGGTATAACTTTAATTTGATTACTAAGAGTATTTGCTATGGTAATTCTCTGAGATAACAATTTGACATTTTTTCAACTTACCTGATTTGTCACTGATAAATTAGACCATTTTATTTACTTCCAGATGATGCTGTTGGTAGTCTACAATACAAACCTAATATTCTGTTACAAAGATAATTTATCTAATAGACAGTGTTTTATATGGACCATGACTAAAGTACATAGTGAACCAGCTTGTTTTAGTTTAATAATACAGAGTTCCTTTTTTGATTTAAAGTTACCTATGCCACACTGTGGACAGCACATAATAAATAATGTTTGAGACAGTATATCTAGAAAAGGCTAGGAAGACTTATTCTCCAGTTCATGTGAAAGGATTCCAGTAGAGGTTCCAATGGTTTAGATGTAGCCTTTCCTGCTTATTTTCAGCGGGAATCCTTCATTAATGTTTAAACTCTAAGCAGAATTAACCTACCCTCCGTGGACTAACTGTAGACTTTCTTCTGGTCCTCAGGTTAATACATTACTTGCAATATATTTTTGTCCTTTAACCATTTTTCCAGTATTTTTCAGTATCTGAGCTCAGTGCTTTTTTGCATTGTTTCCTTAAAATAGATATTTAAATTTTATAAAGACATTTAAATAATTTTTAAAAAAATCTTATATGCAAAACAGTTTGGGGTTTTTACTCTTCTTATTGTCTGTTTCAATTTTTCCCCTTGGGACAATACAATTCTTATGTAGGTAATAATTTGGGTTCATATTCCATACTAGTTTCTGTTTTTCTCTCCCTCTGCACAACAATTATAAGGGTCACTGTTTACTGTTCCTGTCTTAAATGTAGGAGAAATGTCAGGAACATTGCTGGAAATGGGGAAAAATGTAGATTCTCACTGCTATGTCTATGAATACTACTGGCATGTCATTCATAAGATGTCATAAATGACCTACAAGTTGCAGACCTGGAAGTAAAAATGCGATTCCATGTTCCTGTATCTTGTTTGGATTTTATGCTTGATAATAATTAGGATAATATAGTTTCCTATTTCATCCCCCACTTCAAAAAGATACATGTTCTCAGTGTAATGGGCAGAATTCCTATTCCCTTCTATTAAAGTGGATAAATGACTTAAATCAATATCTTCTCATGTTTTAAACTCTACCTGGTTGTTAGATTTTTTTGTTGTTTTTCCCCCATAGATAAAAATCAGGAGGTAAAAAAAACTGAAACAAAACCCCCATATATAAAAGTAAAGCTTAAAGAAAGAAAAGAGAAACTGTGTGCTTATAAAGACTTAGGTGATTTAGAAAACATAAAAATCTTACTGTAGTGTGACTTTATGAAGCCTGTTTTTGATGCAAATGATTTATTTTTAAATCATTGTCACTTCAGTTAAGATGCTGAGATCCTTACTGTTTAAAGTACACTGGTGACTTTCATGAAATTTATTCACTTTAAAATATTTTGTAGTAAAAAAATAATGCTTTTTTGGATTGAATGCATTCTGTTTAAACTTGTAGGGTTATCATCATCTTGTCTTATTTGAGTTGTTAAAGAGTTCAAAAAGTCTCTCACTATAATTTAAGATGTTCTTTCATTTAAGGATATTTGTAGATATGATATATAAGTTTTGGCATTTTTCCATGTCCCCATACTAAGAAAAGGTCCTATCTGCTTAGGAAAAAGGATTATTAAATATATAAAATTTGGAGAATACACCTTTTTCTCTTTGCCAAAATATGATAAAGGTTTTCAAAAATCCTTTGCCAAAGGGCATTTAATTTCTTCATGGTTTTTGTTCCATTTTAAGTATAATTCCTTTATCAATACAAAATTAAAATAAATAGTGTGTTATAAAATTACAGATGTATCCATGTTCATGTTCCTTCCCAAATAACCTAGAGTGAAAGTTTGCAACATGTTACTCTGTGATCTAACCAAGGTTAGCTAATACTCAGATTCGGTATGGTAGATGTTCTGTTTCATTCCAAACTACAGCTGGGTGAAAAATCCAACCATATTCTCAGGTGTACAGGCAAAGAGTCACTTAGTGCCTTCTTTGCTATTTGAACGACCCAGAGAAAACAGAAGAGCAGAGCAATTTCCAGAATGCAAATCTGGATGACTTTATGGTTTCTCTGCTGCATAATCAGTCACATAAAGGTTTGACTCCAAGTTTTCAATTATTTGGAATTTAATTTAGTGGCTTTTAGGGAGTTCAGAATTTATATGATCAAGGGTTGTATGGGAATGTGGAAAGAAACACTGAGCCTGTAGAGCTTACTGTCACACCAGGACAGATCCTGTACAGCAGACTCTAATATAGAAAAGGCAATACCATGTTTTTCTGTCAGGTGTGAAGTTGAGTGAGGCATGATTAGGCCTGGCCCTAGAAGATCCTGCTTGTTAGTTAATTGGGCTTTTTGTGCTACCTGAAATATTTTCATTTTCACAAGCTGTTTGTAGGTGTAGCGCAGCACCGCACTTTGCTATAGGCGGAATGCTAGATGCATTGTCTGCCTTCTGCATGCTTTGAGAATTCATCTGCCTGATTTGTGTGAAAAAAGGAGTGTTCTTATCATAGAAGCAGGTCGACATATTTCACTCTAGGGAATAAGAGGTGGAAGGTTTTTCCTTTTCCAGAGGTTAGCTGCATCTGTTGAGACCTTTGCCTGAAGCATTGCACCCTAGATTTCAGATGGTCTATATCAAAACAGTGTGTAACTGTATCTTATTCAGTAGTATTATTCTCTAGTTTTGTGCTTGTAGATATATTCACGTTTGTTGATTTTGGGTTTGGTTGTTTGGATTGGGTTGATTAGTTAGTTGTTTTTTTCTCTGAAAGCAAATTAGAGCTCCTGCAAGTAACAGTGGATATTAAGAGGCATAGCTTGCAAATAGTGGATCAATGGGACTGCTGTCACTGTAGACTCTAAGGGTTCACTGGTCTGTTACCTGCCAGTGATTTACATTTGAATCTTTGCAGCCTTGAAGAGTATCAGTCTGGGGGTAAAGAAGGTCTGCTGCCTGTTTCATTTTCTGTTTTCCCTTGCTTCTCAAATGGCACCTCTCTGAATGCAACCTTAGAGATCAAAGTCTTGCTGGACTATTTTCCCCCCCCTTACATTATTGAACAATAATACACTTCTACATGGCAAATTATTCATTCAAGTGAATTTACTACCTGTGATTTGGACGGGGTTAGAAAAATATGGTTGAGATTTTTATTTCTTTGAAGTTTCTGGAACCCTGCACTTCCACTGCAGTATAAATTCTTTTTCCATGTTTCTAAGTAGCATAGTACATGATCTCCATTTTCTCAGCTTTTAATGATTATCTTTACTGTCTTTATTATAAATGCAGTGAGAATTGATTGACTTTATTTTCCTAATAGTAATTGTAGTAATTGTGATAATAAATTAACAGCTGCCCCCTATCCATGAGATATTGAAATGCAGTCTTCATGTGGGCTTTTTAAAGTGTTACAGTTATGGAATTAAACTGATTTATGAAATAGATTAGAACATGACTATGATTAATGGCATTCTATAATAAGAAATACTGAACCAAAATACAATACCTTAAGATCTGCAGACCTGTGCACATGTATAAATAAGTGATGTAGAAAAAAAGAAAAATCAAGTCAAAAGATAATCACTTCCTTGCAGAAAATTTATTCGTAAGAATAAATTTAATTTTTAAAATAATTTTCTATTGAATTATAAATTTAAAAATATTAATTTAAAAAATAAAGTAAAATACAAATAATTTTAATAAAATTTTATTAAAATAATTTTCTATTGAATTATAAATTTAAAAATATTCATTTAAAAGATAAAGTAAAATAAAAATAATTTTAATAAAATTTTATTTTAAAAATAAATATAGTCCAGAACCAGTAAATCACATTGTTTTATAAACAGAAGGAAATAACGTTTGTTAAAGACATTTCACAGGTTGTATTTCACTTGTATGCCAGCAATTAAGAGGCTGTTTTATAGAAATTTCTGCTTTAATTATGTCATAAGTAATTAGATAATAAATGATACACATTACATTAGCAGTCACAGAAAGGACTGATTGGCTGTATACAATGTGTGTGTGTGGTCTCTGATGGTTGTCTTTACTGCAACCAATTTCAAAGTAAACTGAAAGTTATGCCTGCCTTACATTAATAGGAACACAGGTGAATCAGAGTAAGAAAAGGAGGAGGCTGTAACTTTGATAAGATGAAAGTTATGTTTTGAAATCTGAATTTAAGTGAGATTAGAATAATTTATAATGCATTTATTGAACACTATATAAAGAGAATCTTTACTATAAGAAGGGTCACAGTGAATATTTGTTAAATAGAAAAAAGGTACAAATGTATTGTGAGATCAAAAAGAGTTAATATATTGATTTCCTCACCTCCATCTCGTTTTTGAGACAGGTCTTTCATTTTTTTTTCTTTCCTTTTCGTATTTTTCAGTATCATTTCTCTAAAAATAAAAATAAATTGTCAGCTGTTGAAGCAGAAGAATGAGTATATAGTGTGCATAGGAGTTGAGGTCAGGGCAAGAGTTAGATGGAAATTATATTAATATCCGTTTTCTTTAAAAAGGGATATTTAAATCAAATTTGCTCAGGTTCTTCCTTCAGATTTACTCTGTGTAAGGTATATTTCCATATTAATGCACACATAATATTACATATTTGTAATATAGGTATAAAAACACGTAATATAAATGTCTAAATACAGCCATATTTGTGCCCCACAGCCTCAGTTTGCATAAGGAGTAATTTCTTTTCCCACATGAACATTTGTGTGAGCTTATTATCTACAAAAAATTATTAATAGGTGCAAGTTGTCTGTATTCAAGTATCGCCTGTGCCTGGTGCTTGACTATAGATAATTTGCCTTTATGAAATTCTCCCATTGTATGAGAAATATAACTCAGAGTGCAGATGTATGGAAACAATATGGCTTGCAAACACGTGGTTTGACAGTAAATATGTACAGTGTTCCTACTGAGATATATATGTATGTATGATCTAAATTCAGGATCTTCACTTTTAAGAAGGAGGATGCAATTGTACCTTCATCTGTCTCTTGTAATTGTAGGGATTTTTTATAAGCTAAGTTGGCTTTGATAACTGACCTAAGTTAGCGCCTATCAAACTTTTTGCTTCTGCTAAGTCAAATAATTGGCAACTTCTGTCTTGTCTCCGCTTCTAGATTCCAGGTTTGTTGTTGGGTTTTGGTTTTTTGGGGGGGNTTTTTTTTTGGTTACAGCAGTAGTTACTTCTGGCTGCCTTGTTGCTATCTTGGCTAAACACATATAACTACAAATTTACAAGAGTTAACCAAGAAGTAGATATACTTATAAACCAAATATATGAATCATCTGGGGTGAATGTTAAATTCTAAGCCAGCCAACTATAGCTTAGTTGCAGTTAATTATACATTTCCTGAGACCTGCAGCTTGATTTTGCCTTATTCTGTTCTCTAATCCTTCTTAGAGACATAATGTCAGGCTCTGAGAGGAAGGTTTTGAATTGAATTGCAGAAGACTCTATTAGCATTAGAGAGCTATGGAGTCCTGTAGCATTGCTTATTAAGTTTGGAGACATCACAGAATCTCAAAATCAATTAGGTTGGAAAAGATTTCTGACATCACCAGGTCCAACCAATCATGTAACACCACCTTGTCAACCAGACCTTGACACTAAGTGCCACCTCCAGTCACTTCTTGAACATCTCCAGGGGTGGTGACTCCGCCACCTTCCTGGATTGTTCATTCCAGTGTTTAATTACCCTTTTTGTGAAGAAATTCCTCCTCATGCCCAGCCTGAACCGCCCCTGGCAAAGCTTGATGCCATTTGCTCTTGTCCTGTTGCCAGCTGCCCGGGAGAAGAGGCTGACCTCCCATCTCACTACAACTGTCTTTCAGGGAGTTGTAGAGGGCAATGAGGTTTCCCCTGTGCCTCTGTTTCTCTGGGCTCCTTCAGCTGCTCTGCATAGAACTCACTCTGCAGACACTTCACCAGCTTCGTTGCCCTTGTCTGGACATGCTCTTTCTTGAAGTGAGGGGCCCAGAACTGAGCACAATACTTGTGTGTGGCCACCTATCCATCCACCCATTAGGAATACCACACTAAGGAAACTATGTCCTTTCTGTAATGAAAATTTCTAATAATTACTATTTTTTCATGACCTAAAGAGATATAGTTATATAAATGTTGTCTGTTTAACTGTCCTCCCTTTCTCACTTGACAACAATTTTCAAACGACAACTATGAGTGTCCTTGAGAATTTCATTGAGTAGTTCCTGCTACACAAAATTCTATTTTATTTTTTAAGGATTACTTAATACCGAAATGATCAAGCTTTACTGCTGGTCGTCTATTGCAAAGCCAGGGGTTCGAAGTAACCATAACCCTTAGTGCTGTTAATCTTGTTAGTTCATCTCGATAGACCAGGTGCATTTTGCAAAAGCCAGATTTCACACTCCATCATCTTTATTCCACCATATTTATTTTATGTGTATTGGCCGATGATAGTATAAGTTTTATCTTCCATTTTGCTCTAATTTTGAGATCTGTGAATAAAATTGCATGTGCAAAACTGGTGCCAGGTTATGCCAAGATGCACCATTAAAAATGCCCTGCTCAGTCTTTTCTTACCTCTGTATGTGTAACTAAATATAGACTGGATATGGAAGACACTTCCATATCTAGTCTATATTATAATCTAAATAATATAACCAAAGTTATATTGTTTAGATTACCTAATGCTATTAAGACCAGAAATCTGGTTTCCAAGAAATGCTGGGGAGTCCCTGGAAGTAATTTTGTGGGTTTTATTCAGACTGTGGGTTTTATTCCTAGATTTTGAAATGAAGACATATTTCATGTGGTCCATGCATCAGACTTATTTTTGACATGATTGCAGCTGGGAGATTCTAAGGCGTGATGGACCTGGGAGGAACTGGGGGGTCCACTCATTGTGTCTGAAAGAGTACAAATACATGCATGTCTTTCATATGGACTCATTTGTTGGGGTTTTTCCCTTGTTTTTAAAATCAGCTGAATTGCAAAATTATGATTTAAAGAGGCACTGCTGATAAGTAGCTTCTCTACCTAAGCTGAAGCTCTTTACTAGATATTCAGTGCAAGAAGACTGCTTCTACTTACAAGTAAATCAAGTATATAGGCATTCTTATACAGCAGTATATATTTATAGTACACTACTGCGTGTGCATATAAAAGTATCTGTTGTAGTGATATGTATTCAGATGGGTTTGGATTTGCTTCACTTATTTACTTTTCTGTAAGTTTTTCTATTAAATCGTATGTCTGTGGGAATGGTGAGAAGGTCTTTTGTTGTTTTGTTTTGCGGTGGTTTTTTGGGTTTTTTAATTGTTGTGTTTAGTTAGATAACATGCTTAAAATATTCCTCCTTTTAAAAGCTATTTGGCTTTGCCATCTTATCATGTTTTTATATCTAAAGCAAAATGGATGTTTTCAGAGAAAAAACTCATAAGAAAAATTGATTTATATAGATTTTAGGAAAACATTTGGTCATTGGCTTTGTATCATTTTTCCTCTTTAATTTTTTTCATAGTGAAAAACACTATGAAGCTATAAAAAACTGCCTGTAGGGGAAAACAAGAATAAATATGCTTGTATTTTTGTGGACTTGAGACATTAATAGGGTTACGCTTTCTTTTACCTTCTTCTTTTAATATCTACCATTTTTTCAATTCCATAGATTCTCACTTAAAACTTCAAATTTCAAAAGATCAGAATATGATAACTGTGATAGCAAAATTGGGGACTATTTTTGAGCATGCAAATATTAAATATAGAAATAGACACTGTATTTTAAGAAAGGGACTAATGACTGTCATGTTTTCTGAGCACTTCACTTGCTTCCTTTGGGAATAGCAAACCTGTTGATATGAGTAACCATAAAGTTCCTCCTGCTGATGATCAAACTCTTTTAGCCTCCCACAAAATTATCTCAAAGAGCTTTGAGCAAGAAAGAAATATCCCTTTTTTAATGGTCACAATGGATCTTTATTTTCCATGCCATAGAATTGGAATGGTTTTGCAGATTCACCTTAATTCCGCATCTTTTAAAAGAGAGGTCTCCTGCAGATGATATACAGTTGATAACTTAAATTTTGTTCTGAATTGCAAAATGGTTCCTGAATTATCGTGCTACATATCTTGTAGAAATCAACTGTGGCAAAGTTCCTCTGAAAACAAAATAAAACTCTTAGCCTTTTGTCCTGTCAGTCCTACAGATAGATTAATTTTAAAATGCTGTTTCCAGAGACTGATTTTCAGTATTCTTACCAGTAATGCTCAAACATGATTTCATATTTGGATTGAAATCCTAAATTAATTTAGAAAAAGTTTAGCATGGTGTTAAAATAATGTGATCTGGCCAGCAATGTCAAAACATAAAAATCTCAATGTCTTTTTAATATTCAGGGTTTAGTTTTTCCAATTCAAGTTTTAGTCAGTTTCAATGAAAAGTGTCATTGACAGAGAAATGGCAAGTCTGTTAGCCCACTTCTATTGGCTATTCTTTCCTCTGAATTTAATTAAATGACATAACTAATGCACATAATATTCTGCATTGATTCTTTTAGAAGAACATGATTGTGTTTTCTAGCCATATTTATCCAAGTTTACAGTGGAAACTGTGTACTGTTGATAGCTGTGATGTTTTGTAATGTTAACAGTGTGTCTTTATTTTGAAAACTTGTACTCCAGTCAAAGGGTTATTTAAAAACACTAAGTTTTTTCTTAGACTTGCAGGTCCATAGCCATTAAAAAAAAAAAAACAACAAACCAACCCACAAAAAAAAAAAAAAAAAACGAAAAACATTAATCTCCTGGAAGTCAAGGAAAATTGGTTCTTAGGTACCTGCTTATAGGCTATATAAGATTTGTTATTAACATCTTTGGAAATCTCTTGTACGTGTTAGCCATAGGATTTCTTCCAATGATTGCTTCTCATCAAGTTTTGAGTTGCAAGTTTTCTAGTTAAAATACAGCATGTCATTCAGAGCAAGTTTATGGCTGATCGGCTACCAGGGAGTATCTGTCAAGCCCATCCATGCAGTCTTTTAATCTCTTGAGGAGTGCAGAAATGTCTTATTAATTTATGTGTTTACCTTCTGAAGCTTGGTGAGCAAAGCAACCAGTGCAGTGCTTCTTTGGACAATGAGTTAATAGCTATGAGGAGGTAACACCTACAGATCTGTGACTAGGAAAGCATAAAAAAAAAGGATGCACCCACTTTGCCTCTCTGTCAAGAAGATCAATTAACTTTTGAAACTGGAGTGGGTTTTATGAGTTCATAAGTTAGATCCTGTCTAATGTAAAACAGTGGGAGTTTTAGTGATACCATCAGGGAGGCATATTTGGTTTTAAAATAATGTACATTATCTACATTTTATGTCAATTATTTGTATTGAGAAGTGGGTTTTTTTCAGCAGTTCCAGTAATGCAATTACATTATATGGTTTATTTCAGTTAAAAGTATTCCAAATTGCTACACTTAATAGTTCTGTAAATATTCATGCATTTTTGAAACCCATCCTTGACTCTGTGGAGTGTTGGCAGGTGTTCATAGAACACCATGCAGCAAATTATATAAGAAAAAGGAAAAGAAAGGGAAATTAGAGATAGGGGCAGGGAAAAGTATGGTGATTTTAAATAGAGAATAAGGTTAACATTCTACCATCACTGAAGATTTAGTCAATACTGGACAGAGCTGTTAGTATTCATGCTTTTTGTCTTTTTAAAGATGTTTCATCTGAACAACGGCACAGCCAATATGGATGTTTAATTTTCTGTGTATACTGCATTCTCTGCAACTGAGTGAAAATCTATTAGTTTTGTCTCTTGTGTAATTTAGTATGTAACCAGCTCATTTTTTCTTTTTTTAATTATAAAAAAGTGAAAAGTATAAATGAAGCTTCTCAAAATACATTACACTTCTTTGCAAATGTAATTTGGAGCTCATGAAACATTAATGCATTAAATATGGAATGTTGTTTTTATGCTACTGAGAAAAAAATTAGAAAAGTTTCTTCTCTATGTTATTAAAACTATGTATCATAGAGAATTCATAGAGGAGTTGGTTTACTCCATTCCCACAATTTTGAATCATGCTTTCTTGAGGAATACTTATGAAACTACTCAGATTTTTATGTGTGCATATGTGAGTGTAAAATTTTAATAATACTTTCTTCAGGACTAGATAATCTTATAAAATCAGCCACCTGTATAACCAACATTGTTTAAGCTATTAGTTTTCTGTGTACACAGCTATTATTTGGCTGTGCACACACTGGGCTTTTGAGAGAAGAAGCCTTTCTATTTATGAGTTAGAGCCTACACACACTGGTGACAGAAGGGTAACTAAAGCAGCCACCAGAGAATATTTTTCTTGTTTCTTTAAACATGATTTGCTAGTTCCTTGCTGTGAAAAATTTGCATTCCAAATTACATCTTTAGTTAAAAAGCATGAAAGAAAAATCTTAATGTTCATACTTTAAAGTGGGCAGAATTGTAATTAGGTAGTTACTAAAAGAAGTGGGAGGAACTTTTTTTAAGTGCCTCAAAGAGTCAAGGTTTAATATCAAATGCTAATTGAAAAATAGTATTGATTTAAGCCAAAAGAGCAATTTGTGCAAAACATCCTTACACGGTCTTATCTCTAGTAAATATTTCTCCTGCTTAGTTCCGACTTTCTAAGCCTTGTGATTTCAGATGTAAATTGTTCCCGAGTATTTAAGTGGAAGTTAAGTTGCTATAGCAGTTTTCATGACTGAAATGAAATGATAAATGTAACCTCAGCTGAGAGAGGAGGTCTAAGAACTGGAGAAGTATAAACACGTGTGATAAACAGTAGTGTCAGTATCAGACCAAAATCCTCCTGCAGTGTACCAGCAGATAAAACCAAACATCTTAGAATATCTATTTTCCCTGTCGATGTATTACATTTGTAATAACCTAGTGTGATTTGAGACAAAATTCAGTTGCAATATTTTTCAATGGATTAAGTTAATTTGGAATAGTCTTGAAAGAAACTGTAATATGAGGTCAGAAATACCACAAAGAGGCCAGATAGGGAAGTAGCTAAATTATATTCATCTTGGAATAATTGCAGGCAATATTTATGAAGGGAATACAAGTATATGTACTGCTTGTGATGAGAGGAAAATCGTATTAACACAAACATGACTAGAAAAAGTGCATTATGTTGAGGAGCAAAGTAGCAGCTAATCTCTTCCTGTAATCCATTGCACTTGTTCACACAGTATTTCAGTTATAGACTTTATTTTGTAGAAAAACTGAATTGGAATGACATTTAAAGAATTCAAACATAGGGAAAATGAAAACTTATGGTCTAGATTATTTACATGACGGTTTAGCTCAATTTACTTTGCTTTTTATGGATATGTGTCTATTTTTGTAAATAAATATCAAGCGGACTATTAGAAAAATGTCTCTAAAAGATATCTCTATTCCTTCTAAGAATTTTCTCTGAGGGCAATCTGGAACGGAGCAATCAGGAATTTGTTCAGTACACCTCTGAAAAAGTAAGATTCATGTTTCAGCATATGCATGAATCCAATACGGAATCCAACCCAGAGATACTGAAAATATTGAGACAAATTCCAGTAACTGCCTTGAGGCTATGTATGTGCAATAGAAATTTGCTGTGTAAGGCTGCTGTTGGAGGCTGAGCCTGAGTCTGACATGGACAAACATCTGTCCAGAGCAGCCTAGCAGGCTGCCCGCTGTGTATGTGGGGTGACTCGTGCCCTTTCAGTAGCTGCCTTGAACTTGTGGTTCTCAGTGGCTGTGTAGCCAGGGGCTTTCCAGGAGTTGCCTGATACAACAGAGCATGGCTGTGAATTCTAAGTGCATGCAGGCATCACCTTGCCTGTAATGAATTTAGTTGTCTTTCAGATTGATTTCAGTAGAACTTCTCTCAATTCTTTAGTTGATCCTAATTTTTCTCCCAGATTTTTCTTGTAGTGCCAGTTCAGTTTAGGATGGATGGTATGGGACTACTCACAAGCCTAGTGTAGCAGTGTGTTTATCCTGCCACACAAAAAAAATCATAGTGATCTTACTTCTCACTGACTGCTCTATACAGGAATTGATGTGTTCAGAACACCTTCTCACCAAGTCCAAGCCTGTAGTAATATGAGCAGCTAAAATAGGATGAAATTTTCAGGCATAGAATCCAGAAGCCAGAGGGAGTTTGTAAAACAATTGATGAGCAAGAGGAAAAAATAAAAAAAAAATAAAAAAAAGGAAAAAAAGAGAGAGAGAGAAGAAAATATATGAAATAGAATGCAGCAATTTGCAATTTTAAGGAAATGCAGTTATTTGCTTCAGAGACTAAAATGTAGACTCGTGACAAATTAGGATGAATTTGTTAGATTAGATGGAATCTTTTCTGTAAAGTGCTCTTCTGTTAAGAAAAAATAAACTGACATTAGACAAGTAGATGAAAGATTTAATGGGTGCAAAAAGAACAACTGTTACAGAAAATTCATGGAATGAGTTATAATTACATTGTTGAAAATAAAAGAGGGAAAAGGAAACCTGAATAATAGATAAAAAAGATCCTTGGTTCATTAATCTCTGTGCAATCTCTTAGAAACATTTATGTGAGGTGGAATAAACAGAAGCTGATGCATTTAAATATTTCCACGGTTGGATTGTTGGGTTTGTTTTTTCCAAGTTTTGATGCTATTTTATATAATCAGTAATACTTTTCTTGTGGTGTAATTTAGTACAGGCATGTGTCATACCACTATGGGAAACTTGAAACCTAGAAACATGGTTTTCAACCTTCTTATAACACACAGTTACTCTAATTGGTGTAACAGCCATATCAAGTGCTAATTCTTCCTAGCTAGCCTGCTTCCCATCCTTCCACTACATTTATCAGCGTAGACTTTGTATTAGCTGGGTGTTATGTATGGTGTGAGTTCGTGATTGCCATACCCCTAATTCTAGGGACTGTGAGAAATGATAATATAATCAGACCAAATACTGTCAGAGAGAAGGAGGGCAAAGAAATAAAGCAGAAGAGAAGTGAAAGGGCGGGAACTTTGCTGTGCATAGTTGGAAGTCTTTACATGAATAAAAATTGGGAAGACAGGACATAGGTAGTAGTGTAGATTTGGTCATGGTTCTTCCCATGAAAATACTTAGCATGTATTCATATGCATTCATAGCTGCTCAGTGCAGATAATCTCTGTGCAGCACTGGGGAGGATGAGAAGTGGCAGAGCATAATCACCGAACATCTGGCATTCCAGCATTCCACAGTAGGTTCTGCACACTTAACTGAGCCAGGACTTTCAGTTTGGTATATCAGAGGACTTTTAGGCAATTCTGATGTGATATATGAATGCAGCATGGGCTTATGCAAGTGGGCTGTCAATAAATGGAAAATATTTAGAGAATTAACTGATACAGGGTTTAGGAGTCTAGGATTTATGTGAGCTACCCATGTGATGAAAGTTAAAAGCAGTTTGAATTGTGTCTCTGGACACAGTGGTGGACATCTCTCAAGTACCAGGCCTCATCCTCTGAAGGGCAGAGTTGCATCAAATCTCTACAGATTTCATTGGGAACTGAGGGCAGCAAACTGCTCTCCAGTTTGAGCCCTTCTTACACCCCAGGTTTCTTTGACTTTTGTCGAGGCTTTTAAAGACACAGTCATGTTTCACTGAAACTGTCCACAGAGAAATTGCTTTATTTCTGTTATATTTGTTATAGTTGGATGACTTTTGGGAGAAGTATTATACTTTTTGAGCCTGATTTTGAATTTGCTTATGCTAATGAAAATCGGATGAGAGTGATGCCTGTGGAAGTAATTAATTTGCTTTGTGAATAAGCAAATGTCAAAATTGCTGTCCTTAATTTTTATAAAATCTATTTGACATGAAATAAAAGTTGAGGCTTTTTCTCCTTTTTTTTTCCTATGGCATTTTAACAAAACAAATTACACATGTGCTTATTCTTATGCATATGCAAGTCTATGTTCATAATTGCTTTAGCTACTCTCCTTTTTGCAGCACAAATTTGGATATAGCCAGGAGCATATGCACAAACCTGGAAATGTAATCTTCCTGCATAGTGAAAGATAACTTTACTGGATAGCTCAGAGCACTTATTTTGGGTAGCAGTTTTGTTTCTCACTTCTGCATCCAAATCAGTTTCTGAACCTGTTATCTGTAAAAGGAAAATAAGTGCACTGTCCAGTTTCCCTGACAAGTAGTTAAATACTTTTTTTTTTAAATGGTGGTCATGCAGGTAACAAAACCAAATTGATAATATTTTATTTTTTAATTTCTGATTTTTTTCTATCATTTTGTACCTTTAACTTTGTAACTGTATGGATATTAGGCTTAAACAGAAAAAAAAAAAAAATTATGTGCAGGACTTCTTTTCTACCGGCACCTAGACTGCGGTGATCTATCTAATATATTAGATATTGTTATTATAAAACACAACCAATGTTAGCCATAAAGAGTTGATATTCCAATATATAAACAAGGGAAAGATTTAGTGAATAAAAGAAATAGATGGAGAATTACAAACTGGTAGCAAGATTAGTACTCCTAAATAAATTTTAAAAAATCCTAAATATGTTTTGCTTTTAAAATAATTATCTAAATTTTTAAGTAAAATTTTAAATTAGCTGTCACAAATACAAGAATGTTACAGCTGAATGTCTCAAAACAATACAAATGTTGCTCTTCATTTCAAGAAGAGCAGAATAGCTTACATTTTAAGTAAAATTATTACTTAAAATGCATTTATGTTTTTTTTCAAACTGAATTTTCACTGGAATGTAATGGTTTTTTCCTAATATAAAATAGAGGCATACTGCCTAATTATTTTATACATATATATTTTTAAAAGATGTCCTGTATGGAAATATGTGAAAAATTCACTGTGTATTTGAAAGGGTATTATTAATATAGTCCTAAACTAATACCATTTAAGAGAGTTGCCAATGAAAGAAACAATAGTCTGTTTATAAATCAGATATTTAAAAAAGGATACGTTTATTTCTGAAGCAGACAAACATATATTAATCCAGCACATTGTTTTGGATTTTTTCAAAATGCATCAAAAATTTTATGTTGTTTGTAATGTTAAATAAAAAAACATGTGGACAAGGAGAGAGTGGATGAGTAAGAAGAATGAGATCGTTCTTTATCTTTCCTCTGATTAGACAGATAATTTTGCTCAATAACTAGAGCTGTTAGTGGTGAACCTAATGAACTTTTGTGGGTCAAGTAAGAAAAGTACCAGTTTTTTGTTGGGAAAATTTTTCTTGTTGCATAGAGAAGATTTCCTTTTTTAATTTTATGGCTGAATTAAGCCATTGCTTTATTTTACCCATCCTTTAAAATTATCCCAGCTATATAACAGTAACCTGGATGCTGCGTGTGTAACTATGATATTACAGGTGCAACAATACTGCCCTGGCATTAAATATTCTATTTATTTCTGAAATCACATGTATGGTTATAAGAGTGTATTTTTGTACCTTCTTAGGTTTTTAGGTTTTTCACTTAAATTTACATAAGCACTTACATCTGACTTGATCAGAACTATGCACATTGCTTTCTGAAATCTCCCACAGAATCTGTTAGTATGTCTTAAACCAGTGGAGGCAAGTGAATGTTTTCTACAGTATGCAGCACAAAACCGTAATAATGAAAGCTGTGCAGTGCTGCATTTTTGGAGTGTTAAAAAAACCCAAAAAACAAAAAACAACAACAACAAAAAAACCAACCCAAAACCAAAACAAACCCAAAATCAAAAGCAAACAAACACAACTCCTCCCCCACAAAAAAAGGAAAAGATTGCAAAAATCTGGACAATTCCTCTATTTAGCAATCAGTTAATGTATTCTGTATTTAGAACTGAAATATCAAATCAAAAGTAAGAGTTCTTTTTTTCCTTTTTATGATAGAAAAACTGAAAAACATTACCTTAAAATTACCAAATACCTTGAACTACATTGAAAAGTACTAGGAGGTGTCCTGACTTAAAACTATGTCTGCCTACAAATATATATAAAACATTTCATAATGTATTTAAGTATATATACAGTGATGTTTGTTTTTATGGGATTATTTAATGTATGGGTGGACTGCGTTCTTCTTCAATGCCTTACTTTCACATTACCTTTAGAATAAGTCAGCACCTGATGATTTTTTATTTATTCTATAGAACATGTTCTGTTTTGATGTCAATGAAATTCTGAAGAAATTAAAATTTATGTATATAATTTAAAACAATTCAGTGCAAAATATAGTATGGTATATTGTTATTTTTAATGTCCATATTGTGTAAGTGGAAAATATAAAAGTTTCTCAAGTTTCTAGTATGCTGGATTCTCAAAGATATGATTTTCATGTTAACATAACCATTGGAAATATCTAAGCTTTTTCTAGCCTTAAAAAACTTACTAATAGGGCATGTATTTTTGTTTGCAATTAGTTTGACTTTATAATGAGGCAGTAAAAAGAGAATGTTACTAATAACATTTAATTGTATTTTATATTGATTTGTTGCTAAGACTTTAGATAGAATTTTGGTGAAAGTACTGAAAAGTGTTGCCCCTACACATATTCCATAAAATTGGAATGAATGGATATCTGAACACAAAGCTACTAAAACCAAAACTTTTGTAAAATAAAACATCATATTAATTCAATATCCTAAAATAGATGATACATTAAAACTTTAAGACACATTTGTAAAATGTATATAAAAAAAAAGATGTGAAGAATATGTATAAATATTGAATTTTTATCCTGGGCATCATTCTTCACTCATAGCAGTAAGTCAATAGGTAATACATTCATTGACATTAATTATGCTGTGTCAGTTTCAAACTTGTTTGAACAGAAGGAAAAGTAGGATTTATAGGTAAATAACCTTTGTTTGAAGCCATTTGGTAGACTTTTTAAATGTACAAATGCCATGTTTTATTCTCTCAAAATCTCAGCTCTTAAATACTCTTTCCTGTTGAATTTAATTTCCATTGGCTGAATAATAATAATAATAATAATAATAAATAATACACTGTATCAGATAATGAATTTCCATACAGTGATGTGGGTTGCAGGTTAAAGAATCAAGATCATGTCCTGTTCAAGACCAGCTGTTTCATCTGTCTATGGTTTAGACAAACATTTTGGTTGTGGTTTTTTGTTTGCTTTGNTCTTTTTTTTTTTCTTTTTTTTTTTAATTATTGCTACTATAGATCTTTTAAAGGAAGGTAAAGAATTTCAGACAAATTTTGCCAAATAAGTTGTTTTGCTACATTAGCCTGGACAGAGAGAAATCATATGACAATATTCAGTTTGATACAATCTAAGATAAGCTTTCCATATGAATATAATAGCTGCATTTACTTAATCTTTTGGTCTGTACTGTACTATGCTGAAAGCAGTATTTTCTGTGGGAGAATGATAAAAATTATTTTCCTGTTATTTTACCTTTAATTCTTTCTATTTTACATTTGAAACATGCAGAGTATTAAAAAGCATGATGAGCTGTATTTCTTTTTAATTTTTTTAACCCCTTCTTTTAAAAACATGGTAACTAACTTGCTTCATTCTTTTCCTTCCTTTTATAGGGTAGCAAAAATATTATAGTGTTTATGCACAAAGCAGAAGTATTATTTATATATATTTTTTTCAATTACAGGTAAAGATTATAGTTCCCAACAGCACAGCAGGTCTGATAATAGGGAAGGGAGGTGCTACAGTGAAGGCTATAATGGAGCAGTCAGGGGCTTGGGTACAGCTTTCCCAGAAACCTGATGGGATCAACTTGCAAGAGAGGGTTGTCACTGTGAGTGGAGAACCTGAACAAAACCGAAAAGCTGTTGAACTTATCATCCAGAAGATACAAGAGGATCCACAGAGTGGCAGCTGTCTCAATATCAGTTATGCCAATGTCACAGGTCCAGTGGCCAATTCCAATCCAACCGGATCTCCTTATGCAAACACTGCTGAAGTGTTACCAACTGCTGCAGCTGCTGCAGGGCTATTAGGACATGCTAACCTTGCTGGAGTGGCAGCCTTTCCAGCAGTTTTATCTGGCTTTACAGGCAATGACCTGGTGGCCATCACCTCTGCACTTAATACATTAGCCAGCTATGGATATAATCTCAATACATTAGGTTTAGGCCTAAGTCAGGCAGCAGCTACAGGGGCTTTGGCTGCAGCAGCTGCCAGTGCCAACCCAGCAGCAGCAGCAGCCAATTTGTTGGCCACCTATGCGAGTGAAGCCTCAGCCAGTGGCAGCACTGCTGGTGGTACGGCGGGGACATTTGCATTAGGTAGCCTGGCTGCTGCTACTGCTGCAACCAATGGATATTTTGGAGCTGCTTCTCCCCTAGCTGCCAGTGCCATCCTAGGAACAGAAAAATCCACAGATGGATCAAAGGATGTAGTTGAAATAGCAGTGCCAGAAAACTTAGTTGGTGCAATACTTGGAAAAGGAGGGAAAACATTAGTGGAATACCAGGAGTTGACTGGTGCAAGGATACAGATCTCTAAAAAGGGAGAATTCGTACCTGGCACAAGAAATCGCAAGGTAACCATTACTGGAACACCAGCTGCAACCCAGGCCGCACAGTATTTAATTACACAACGGATCACATATGAGCAAGGAGTTCGGGCTGCCAATCCACAGAAAGTGGGTTGAGAGCCCCTGTTAAACACGAGATTGTTTTAACCCCTCCTTACCCTATTTTCAAG